>JAVALU010001625.1:0-600000 GCA_030770095.1 Gila robusta
AGCACGGTCTCTTTTGTCTTGCCGCTAGAATGGTTTAAAAGCATTTGCATGAATGTGATCCTATAATGTAACGCTAGCCAAAGGATGGCAGAAAATACGGATGCTGCGTTAATGGCGTTAAATATTTTAACGCGTACTGTTCACTGGACAAAAAGTAAACGCATGCTTTAACGTGTTAACGTTGACGGCACTCATTTGTATATAACTAAATGTTGTTTCTAGAGCAGTTAAATTAAAGCTTACAGCAGCAACTCACTAAATATTGTCTTTTTACTCAGGAAGGTTTTATTGCACGTAGCCTACTTACAGTCGCGAACGATACATGAGCGACAAAGAGAGCAGACACGGCCCGTTTAATAGCACGTTTTGGTGCCCATCGCTAAATAACATGTTCATATCGCAATGACACTGAAAATACTATTCATCTTTTAGCTACTTTCTAACCTCATAAAAAGATGAGGCTAACGCTCATGCAAAGGCTAACTTTTACGTTCAGGTTGGAACATGCCTGCCGTTAGCTAAATGAAAATGATTGATCTGATGCCCCCGCGTGCGCAGTGCGCACACTCGGAGTCAGGCATAGGGCAGAGCCAAACATATAGCCTACCAGGCGAACCATGTAAGTGCCTATTCTAGATGGATTATGAATTAAACCAATAACGTTACCCGTTTTCTAAACAAGCGTGCTCCATCAATGATTTTTTTGAAGGAGAAAAAAACATGTTGCTCGACCAGACCAAGTCCGAGACAAGTCCGAGTGCAAATACCAACGAGTCCAAGACAAGTCCCAGACAATAGAAAAATGTCTCGAGTCCGGACTCGTACTACAGCACTAGCTAAAGCTGCATTCACACTGCCTTGCATTGTGGGAATGGACCTGTAGTCAATAATTGTCTCCCTTAAAACTCATCTTTGATCACCAAAATTACATATTTAACAGGTTTCCCCTGTGAAAAAAATTTCTTCATGCCTTAAAATGCTTCAATGTTACTCTACACTCTTGCTTCATTTAGTATACGCGGAGCCATGAATATGCAAATTAGCCCGCCTCCACTCAATCACACAAATTCAGACTACCTGATCTACTCGGTAAACTTTACTGTAGTAAACGCTACACAATGGCAAGTTGAAATACTGGTTTAATTTAGCCATGTTTGAACCAGAAACTGATTCAGAAGAAGAAGTGGAAGAGCAAATTATACAGGCTTGTATACAAGTCGATGGCAGAATGGTAATGCTTTTTACGTATTGCTTCCAACGTCGGACACATAATGGTAATTGATAGAGTTAAACATATCTCAACTTTGTTGCATCATTGGACTCGCCTACATCCTGTCGCCAACAGTCACTCATGTCACCAGAAAGCACCAGCTCCCTATTGAAATGAAGGGGATCATGTTGCTTTGTAGCTGCGATTCGCTAGCAGTAAGAACGCAGCTTAACTGTGTCATACTAACCAACCAAACATTATTTTTCACATATTTGACATTGTTGCAGCACCTGTCATCCCAGTCTGTCCCAGATAACGCTTTGGGGTGCGTTTCCCAAAATCATTGTTAGCCAAATATGGTTGCAAGTTATATCATTACCAACATAGTTGAACGCTTTGGTTCTTCAGTTCCAACACACATTCGCAAACAGCATCGCAAACAGGGAACAAAACAGTAAAGTAGTCCTCAGTTCATTACTACATTACGTGGAGAAAGCTGACTCATGAACCACATTTATATGGGAGTATGCCAAATACTGCATATTAACGTGATTAAAAAATTAACGGCTTTCAATTGATTATGTAAATTAAGTATAATGTTAAAACGACAGAAGTGCGACTTTTTTGGGTAAGTCATGACTTTCTACAACGATACATCCTACTATTGTGGTTAAGCAGCGAGTTACATCATTGTACAGGGAATCCTGTTTAGTTCCTGTCTCTATGAAACCCCTCCTTCCGAAAAAGCGAAATGTGCTCTGATTGGTCAGCTGGACCAGTGTGTTGTGATTGGTCAACCGCTTCCATCATGTTTTGGAAATGGCACGCCTCTTTCCTTAAACACAATACACTTTTAGTTTCAATACACCAGTGGTGTAGTCTAGTTTTTTGTAGTGAGTATACTGTGATATACCAGCAGACCCCCAACCCCCACCCCCCCCAAACCCCACCCCCCCAAACCCGCCCGCCCGCCGCAGCCGCCCATTTTCTACTGTTTAGTGTAAATCACCATCTAACTCAGCCAGTAAAGAGCTACATTTAGCCTTAGATGTTATATGAATATGGTCCCTGAATCACAGGTTTTATCAGCTGACAATTAAAATACTTAAACATTATAAGCACAAATAAAAATTTACTTTTTAAAAACTTGTGTGATATTCCTTTAAAATTATGTTTTAATAGATTTGATTATTATTATTTTAAAAAGTACATCTTACTATGCAATTTCTTTCATAATTCCCTCGAGTTACTTTATTCATCTCTACAAACTTTTATTTTGGTGGGTTGTAAATTAAAGACATTTGAGCTTCTGTGTTTTAATAAACTATTATTATTATTATTAGGCCTACTTGAAGTATACTCTACTGTGCAATAGTAATATATTTCTGTTATATTTTCTTCAAGTTATACAAAACTTTGATTTTGACAGGTTGTCATGAAGACTTTAAAGTTTGTGAGTGTGTATATGATACGAATGAATGACGATATAGTTTTATCAAATGAAATTGAAATGGTAAAATTCTTGTGAAGTGACTCTCATAAAAGCTCTGCAATGAAGTTCAAATGTGTGCATGTCCTCCTCCTCATAGATGCTGAAAACGTCTCGGTTATGTATGTAACCCTAGTTCCCTTTCGTTGTCACTCCGAGTTACGTCGGATGACGACGAAATGGGGTTTCGCTTAGAAAGCCTATCAACTTCGAGTATTACAAAACGAGCCAATGGCAAAGAAATGCCATGGGTCTGCGGAATTTGCATGACGTAACTCCGCCCCACCTCGTGGGTATAAAAGGAGGAAGTCCGGCAACATGCAGATATGTTTTCGCTTCGGAGCCAAGTGTATTCTTCTCTCCACAAGCCATCTCTGAATTGTCAGCTTTACAAACGAGTACCTCGAGTGTTGGTGTGACGGCGATCTACGGCGAGCGCGTGCTTCCTGCTGATCTGTTGCAGTGGTCTGCCAGTCGGTGCGTGTCTCCCCGGGTGCTTCAACACTTGAGTTTTCTCTCACTAAAAGAGCTCGCACGCGGCACGTCTTTTTAAAGACGGCTCGCCCGTGCATTTCAAAAAAATGAATGGTGCGGCAGCTTGGTATCGGACTCTGATGGGCACGAGCGTTGTCTAGTATGTTTGGGCTTGATCATGCTGAGCAGCGCTCGTGGATGACTCATGTTTTCTCCGGGAAACATGATCATCGCGTCATTAAGGTCGAGACTCGGTGAACTCGCATGAGTGAGAGTCCCCTCATCCACCCCCCGTTCTTCGGCTGGTGGCCAGGGTGACCTGAGGGTTATGGTCTGGAACAAGGCGCCGACTATGTGTCCGCGACCCCAGCCCCCCTCTTCAATGACGGTGCCCGCTAGTGAACAGGTGATTCCCACGGGTCTACCCAAAAAAAAAAAAAAAAAAGTGGTGGCCTGTGTGTTTCATTTGAAGCTACAGAGGATGATACTATGTTTGTAGCAGCTTCACTAGGTGGGTTTGATTTTCCTGGAAGTGACGACTCGTCGAGTCTGATCCGGAGATGACGGCCATGCTTTCCCGGGACGATTGGTTTTTGGGTGAGGCCGCCGACCCTCGTCCACGGCAAACCCCAATACCGTTCTTCCCGGACGTGCATGATGAGATCAGGGACCATTCGCTGATCTCATCCGCCTTTCCTCCCCTCGATGGGGCCGCTGCCCGTGGGTACACTGGGGTTCCCCCGGCTGAACGCTCTGTTGCGATGCTATGTGTCCTCAGAGTGCTTCTTCTCGGCGCAATCCTAAGCACCCGTCCGTGGTCTATAGTTTTCGTCTACACTTGTGGCGAGATCCTGTAGTACCGCGGGACTGGCAGCCGCCTCTCTGCAGGCCATGGCCATTCTGCTGGTCCCCGACCCAGATGCTCATGGACTTGCACGAGGGCGGGACTGACCCAGGGCTCTTCACTGAGTTGCGCGCCGCCACTGACCTTGCTCTCCGAGCGACGAAAGTGGCCGTACGCTCCCTGGGTCAGGTGATGCCTACCATTCTGTGGCTGAACCTGTCTGATATGCTGAATGTCGCGCGGCCCCGTCTGTCCGACGTTCCCATGTCCCAGGTCGGCCTCTTCGGCGGTGCGGTTGAGAACTTCGCCCAACAGCTCTCAACCGCCCATGTGCAGACTGACGTTGATTCTGTCCCGATGGCCCCGCCGTCCGCTCAGATCCCTCGGTCTGCCCACCGCCGAAGGCGCCCTCCCGCGGCTCCCCCTGCCGTCACCCGGGCCGGCTCTGGGGGCCGCGGGCGGACGCCACAGCCCTCTCTAGCCCCGCCCCCCGCTACACGCCGGGTTTAGCGGCGCTCCTGAGACGGGCTCCTCGGGGATGGAGCAGGCTGAGGTCGACTCTGTCCCGACGGCCCCGCCGTCCGCTCAGGTCCCTCGGTCTGCCCACCGCCGAGGGCGCCCCCCCGCGGCTCCCACCCCGCCCGTTCACCCGGGCCGGCTCTGGAGGCCGCGGCCGGACGCCACAGCCCTCTCCAGCCCCGCCCCCCGCTACACGCCGGGTTAGGCGGCGCTCTGGAGGGGCTCCCCAGAGATGGGACTCAGTTCTTCCAGGAGTTGGTAGCAGGACCACTCCTTTCCCCGGTGGAGGGCCGGGGAAGAATCCCTATTCTCCAAGAACTGACTCTCCCGTCTCTGAGCACACAGAGTTCGCGGACGACACAGAGCGCCGCCCACAAGCCGTGCTCTCCTCGTCCCCCTCTGTCCCAGAGGTGGTTGACACGGCGTGCCGTCCACGGACCGCTTCGCCCCTGTCCCCCTCTGTCGCCAGACCCCTGGCAGAGCAGGCCCCCGCGGGACGACCAGCCTGGTCCTCCCCTGGCCCCCTCTGCCAGGGCGCGGTTGCTAACTGTGCCCCCACACCGGGCCGCTATGCCGTCCACGTCTGGGCCAGTTACTCCGCTTCGCTGCCCCTCCGGGGGGACGCCTGTCGCCCGCATGATCCCGCTGGTTCAGTTCCTGGGAGCCTGGTTAGAGCTCCCCGTCTGTCCCGCTGGATCGCGCGTACCATCAGGCTCGGCTATGCGATTCAGTTCGCACGGTCTCCTCCCCGCTTCAGGGGAGTCCGCTCCACTTTGGTCGGTGGCAATGCCCCCATCATGAGAGCAGAGATTGCCACCCTGCTGGCGAAGGGTGCAATCGAGACTGTCCCTCCAGCCGAGATGAGGTCCGGCTTCTACAGCCCTTACTTCATTGTCCCCAAGAAAACCGGTGGGTTACGACCAATCCTGGACTTGCGCGTGCTGAACCGCTCCCTTCACAGGCTGCCGTTCAAGATGCTCACCGCCAAACGCGTTTTCGAATGCGTGCGGCCCCGGGATTGGTTTGCAGCGATCGACCTGAAGGACGCCTACTTCCATGTCTCCATTCTTCCTCGTCACAGACCGTTCCTACGGTTTGCTTTCGAGGGGCAGGCATACCAGTACGCGGTTCTCCCTTTCGGGCTGGCCCTGTCTCCTCGCATCTTCACGAAGGTCGTCGAGGCTGCCCTTGTTCCCCTTCGGGAGCACGGGGTTCGCATCCTGAGTTATATCGACGACTGGCTGATCCTAGCTCACTCTCGAGATCAGGTTTGCGAACACAGGGACCTAGTGCTCCGGCACCTAGCTCGTCTGGGCCTTCGGGTCAACTGGGAGAAGAGCAAACTTTGCCCCGTGCAGAGGATCTCTTTTCTCGGTATGGACATCGACTCGGTCGCCATGTCCGCGCAGCTTACGAGCGAGCGCGCGCAGTCACTGCTGACTTGCCTGAGACATCTCAGGAGCAAGAATGCGGTTCCACTGAAACATTTTCAGAGGCTCCTGGGGCATATGGCATCTGCAGCCGCGGTCACGCCGCTCGGATTGCTTCATATGAGACCGCTTCAGCTTTGGCTTCGCGACCGAGTCCCGAGGTGGGCATGGCATCAAGGCACGCTCCGGGTACCAGTTACCCCGACCTGCCGCCAGTTCCTCACCCCGTGGTCGAACCTCAGTTTTCTCAGGGCGGGTGTCCCCCTGGAACGAGCTTCCCGGCATGTTGTTGTCTCAACAGATGCCTCCACCACGGGCTGGGGCGCCATGTGCAATGGACATGCTGCTGCGGGCTCCTGGACAGGACCCCAGCGGCTATGGCATGTCAATTGCCTCGAGTTGTTGGCAGTACGTCTTGCCCTGCACCGCTTCCGAGCGTTGCTCCGGGGTCAACACGTGCTAGTCCGCTCAGACAATACCGCGACTGTTGCGTACATCAACCATCAAGGTGGTCTACGCTCCCGCCGTATGTCACAACTCGCCCGCCACCTCCTCCTATGGAGTCAGAAGCATCTGAGGTCGCTTCGAGCCATTTTCATTCCCGGAGCGCTGAACTGTGCAGCCGACGAGCTCTCACGGCTTCAGCCCCTCCCTGGAGAATGGCGACTCCATCCCCAGTCGGTTCAGCTGATTTGGGACCAGTTCGGGGACGCACAGATAGATCTGTTTGCCTCTCACGACTCGACCCATTGCGCCCTGTATTTTTCCCTGACCGAGGGCACGCTCGGCACGGATGCACTGGCGCACAGCTGGCCGCCGGGCCGCAAATATGCGTTTCCCCCAGTGAGCCTTCTTGCGCAGACCTTGCGCAAGGTCAGGGAGGACGAGGAGCAGGTCATTCTGGTCGCGCCGTATTGGCCCAACCGGACCTGGTTCCCCGAACTTGTACTCCTCGCGACAGCACCTCCCTGGCCCATTCCTCTGAGGAAGGACCTTCTTTCTCAGGGACGGGGCACCCTGTGGCACCCTCGCCCCGATCTCTGGAACCTCCACGTGTGGCTCCTAGACGGCTCGAGGTAGGTTTGAGTACCCTTCCACCAGCGGTGGCGGCTACCATCACTTCCGCTAGAGCGTCGTCCACGAGACACGCCTATGCGTTGAAGTGGAACCTCTTCGTCGACTGGTGCTCTTCTCACCGAGAAGACCCCCGGAAATGCTCGATCAGTGTTGTGCTTTCCTTCCTTCAGCAAGGGTTGGAGCGAAGGCTGTCTCCCTCCACCCTTAAGGTCTATGTTGCCGCCATTGCCGCACATCATGACCTGGTCGAAGGTAAGTCGGTAGGGAAGCACGACCTGGTCATCAGGTTCCTGAGAGGAGCGAGGAGACTAAATCCTCCTCGCCCTCCTCTCGTTCCCTCTTGGGACCTCTCAGTGGTGCTAACTGCCCTGAAGAGTGCTCCCTTTGAGCCTCTGCAATCAGTCGAGCTTAAGTTCCTGTCAATGAAGACAGCGCTCCTGGTTGCACTGGCCTCCATCAAGAGGGTAGGGGACCTGCACGCATTCTCCGTCGACGAAGCGTGCCTGGAGTTCGGACCGGCCTTCTCTCACGTGATCCTGAGACCCCGGCCCGGATATGTGCCCAAGGTTCCTACCACTCCCTTTCGGGACCAGGTGGTGAACCTGCAAGCGCTGCCCCCGGAGGAGGCAGACCCAGCCTTGGCATTGCTCTGTCCAGTACGCGCTCTCCGCGCCTATGTAGACAGGACGCAGTGTTTCAGGACCTCAGACCAGCTCTTTGTCTGTTATGGTGGGAAGCTGAAGGGAAAGGCTCTCTCCAAGCAAAGGCTGTCCCACTGGATAGTGGACGCCATTGCTTTGGCATACCAGCAGCAAGGTCGACCGTGCCCCCTTGGTGTGACTGCCCACTCCACCCGGAGTGTGGCGTCCTCTTGGGCTCTAGCGCATGGCGCCTCGCTAACAGACATCTGCAGAGCTGCAGGCTGGGCGACACCTAACACTTTCGCCAGATTTTACAATCTCCGAGTGGAGCCAGTCTCCGCCCATGTACTGTCTTTTTCAAGCTAACATGGGAGCTGTTAAGTGTCTCGCTTGCTCGCCATTCCACTCCACGGACTGGATACGTGCGATATCCCCTCAGGTGAGCTTCTCCGAAAGCCCTGAGTTCCTCCAGCACTTCTGACGTCGCCGCCAGTGTCTATTGCCTGCGCGCCGGCTAGGTGCCTCCCGTGTGCATGGTCCCTCCCCTGAGCGACCCCCACATGTGTATTTCCACTGTAAGCCTCCTTCGAGCATGTGTCTTTCCCTTGGCAAGCCACCTTGCCACCCCTGGGGTTGAAATATTCCACCTGCGGCTGGACACCCCAGTGTTCTCCATATGTTCCTTCGGGCCATATGTGTATTCTCTAAGTCCCCCCCTCTGGGTTGGCAATAATTGCATACTTCCCCTAAGATCTTGGGATATGCTCCCCAGTGTACCTTGGTATTCCTGTGCTAAATAGGAGTCCTTCGTCCGTGCTAGCTCACGACAGGGATCTCAGATTTACGCAGGGCACTGGAAGACAGCTGAGAAGGTGGCGTGATTAGACTGGTAACCCCATTCGTCGTCATCCGACGTAACTCGGAGTGACAACGAAAGGGAACGTCTATGGTTACGTATGTAACCCTCGTTCCCTGAGTAGGGAACGGAGACGTTACGTCTGCCTGCCACTTTCCGCTGTACCGCGGGGATCGCCTGAGCTCAGTCTTGGCTCCTCAGCGAAGAAACATATCTGCATGTTGCCGGACTTCCTCCTTTTATACCCACGAGGTGGGGCGGAGTTACGTCATGCAAATTCCGCAGACCCATGGCATTTCTTTGCCATTGGCTCGTTTTGTAATACTCGAAGTTGATAGGCTTTCTAAGCGAAACCCCATTTCGTCGTCATCCGACGTAACGTCTCCGTTCCCTACTCAGGGAACGAGGGTTACATACGTAACCATAGACGTTCTGTGTTTGCTTTTTCTGCAATTGCATGCTGACACAGAAACAAACATGCAATTAGGGTCTGTGACGTCCCTGCGGGTAATAGTCTTTTCTGTTACACTGTAAAAAAAGATTAGTTGACTCAACTTAACTAAGTCAAGTAATCTTGTTGCTTTGACTGAGTTAAGTTGAGTCAACTTATAGTGTCAAGTTTATTGCACTTCAAAACACGAGTTGACTCAACTTCCTGTATCAAGTAATGTGCACTGGAAAACATTAGTTAAGAGAACTAAAAAAAATGTTGGTTGAACTTATGTTGGTAAATGGACTGCATTTATATAGTGCCATCCAGCTCGTCGGGAGCAGCTGGGGTTAGGTGTCTTGCTCATGGACACCTCGACACTTGGTCAGGTGGAACCGGGGATTGAACAACCAACCTTCTGGTTTGTAGACAACCTACATGTACCACTGAGCCACTGCCTCTCAGATTTTATCAAGTTAGTTTACAGAAATTCCTAGATTTCAAAAATTTAAGCAAACTAATATCTACAAAGAATCTACATGAGAATTGAGAATTGGCCAGTCAAACTTTGACACTCTGGCGGCGCTAGCCAGCTGAATTAACAGCGCTCAAAGTCGACACTCAGAGGCTGTGTTCAAAATCATATCCTATACCCTCATTCACTATTCCCTACATTAGTTCACCAATATAGTCAACTTGACTGTGAATAATTCATTTAATTTTCAGTTAATTAAGTTAAATGAGACCCTGATAAACACTTGCTGTTAACAATCAGAATCACTGAAGGAGATAGGAACAAGAAGAACAGAAAAAAAGACGAAATCAAGATAAAAGACATTAAATCTTAGCAAAAGATCTCAGCAGAGGAGGATTAAACATCTCCACAAACAGCATTACCAGCTTCACTTATTACTAACCAGACTGACTTTATTTCTGTCAGACGTCTACAGAAGCTCTTATTAAAAGGTGACAGAGGTTTAGATGTCATTTTATTTTCATTTGATGTTACCATAATGGTGATCAGTGATTGCTTTAGTTGGGCTCTTGACCCTTGACTTTTGAACGTTAGTTGTTCTTTGGCTGCTGTAGCTGTGTCTTTAAAATTCATCAGCTATGGCACAAAGCTGAAGACAACAGGATGACAATGACTGTTTGTTAATAGTCACAATCATCATATAATGGCCTGATTTACTGATCTGATAAAATTGTTTATCTTGTAGTTTTGAATTTGTTGTCATTGTGATTTTACAGATTGAGATCTATCGTGGAATTGATGAAAAAAAAAAAAGATTTTAAAAAGGTTATACTCAGAACATTTTGAACGTCTTGATCAGCCAGACACACACAGGCATCAATAATTGGTGTATGAATCTCAACAATGGTGACAATCATAAGTTTTATGCTGCAATGCATGTTGGGTACCAAAAAAAAAAAAAAAACATGACTCCCAGCATGCATTGCAGCATGAATAAATTATGCAGCTGATTTGTCTGGTTATTTGCTTTAATTTTTACTTTTTGTTTTTATTTTTGCTTTTGGTTTTGTGTTGACTTTTAGTTGCGTATTTGGGGATGTTCAAATTTAATCTTATCTTTTTTGTTGATTGTCACCATTATTGAGATTCATACACCAATTATTGATGCCTGTGTGTGTCTGGCTGATCAAGAAGTTCAAAATGTTCTGAGTATAACCTTTTTAAAATCATTATTATTTTCTTTACGTCAAATCCACAATAGATATCAATCTGTAAAATCACAATGACAACAAAATCAAAACTACAAGACATCAACCATTTAACAACTTTTGGCAGTAAAAGAGATCAGGAAATAAGACCGTTATATGATGATTGTGACTATTAACAAACAGTCATTGTCATCCTGTTGTCTTCAGCTTTGTGCCATAGCTGATGTATTTTAAAGACACAGCTACAGCAGCGAAAGAGCAACTAATGTTCAAAAGTCAAGGGTCAAGAGCCCAACTAAAGCAATCACTGATCACCATTATGGTAACATCAAATGAAAATAAAATGACAAATAAACCTCTGTCACCTTTTAATAAGAACTTCTGTAGACGTCTGACAGAAATAAAGTCAGTCTGGTTAGTAATAAGTGAAGCTGGTAATGCTGTTTGTGGAGATGTTTAATCCTCCTCTGCTGAGATCTTTTGCTAAGATTTAATGTCTCTTATCTTGATTTCGTCTTTTTTTCTGTTCTAATTGTTCCTATCTCCTTCAGTGATTCTGATTGTTAACAGCAAGTGTTTATCAGGGTCTCATTTAACTTAATTAACTGAAAATTAACTGAATTATTCACTCAGTCAAGTTGACTATATTAGTGAACTAATGTAGGGAATAGTGAATGAGGGTATAGGATATGATTTTGAACAGCCTCTGAGTGTCGACTTTGAGCGCTGTTAATTCAGCTGGCTAGCGCCACCAGAGTGTCAAAGTTTGACTGGCCAATTCTCAATTCTCATGTAGATTCTTTGTAGATATTAAAATCTGAGAGGCAGTGGCTCAGTGGTTCATGTAGGTTGTCTACAAACCAGAAGGTTGGTGGTTCAATCCCCGGTTCCACCTGACCAAGTGTTGAGGTGTCCATGAGCAAGACACCTAACCCCAGCTGCTCCTGACGAGCTGGATGGCACTATATAAATGCAGTCCATTTACCAACATAAGTTCAACCAACATTTTTTTTTAGTTCTCTTCACTAATGTTTTCCAGTCCACATTACTTGATACAGGAAGTTGAGTCAACTCGTGTTCTGAAGTGCAATACACTTGACACTATAAGTTGACTCAACTTAACTCAGTCAAAGCAACAAGATTACTTGACTTAGTTAAGTTGAGTCAACTAATCTTTTTTTACAGTGTAGGAACTGTGATTTTCTCGTGAGAGGCGTGATTCATATGTTGTATGAAACACTTGATACTGTGGACGCATAGATAGTACGCCAGTAGAACAAACAACAACATAATTGCTATTTCCTTTATCCACAGCCAGGGTTTCCCAATCAAGTTTCCGAACCATGAAGAATTATCTTCAGTCATCTGGTGTAATTTTGCTGAAAGATCAAGAATGTCTTGTTGGATTTTGTTCAAGTTCTCTGTTGGATCCATTAAAACCAGTCCACCACTCAGGTCCGATGATGGTGCAGGCTCTCCCTTGCGTTGCTAGAATGTAATCCAAGGCCACTCTGTTCTGTAAGATCATTATCTTGTGCGAAGCGAGAGTGTCCGTCATGTTACTGGTACGACAATCTTGATCATGTTGATGGATGACTGAAGGTTTCGTATGTGAGTCTCTGCGTTGTGTATTTTTTTCTTTCGTGATAGTTGGTTCGGCAGTGGGTCTAGTCGTTTTCTTGAGGTTTTCTTGTGGCTTCATACGCAGATGATGAGGTCAGTGCGTATGGGTCCCGGACAGCCATCATCAAGTGGTATCTGCACAGAGTAAGAAAGAAAACAAAAGACAGGAGAGCAGTATTTGTTCAAACACTAGGGTTGTAAACTTTTCCGAGTCTGCTAGACAGTAGAGCAGTATTTGTTCAAACTCTAGGGTTGTAAACTTTTTCTGAGTCTGCTATTGTTGTTCCCTCTTTCCCTATTTCTTAAACCCTTTGACACCTAAGGAACAGTGAGGTAATGATGGGAGTCTTCACCCCAGGGTTAACCCCCGACGCCTGTTGCATTCGGTTCTTCCCGGGGCTCCTCACTGGTTCCGTGTCCTAACCTATCCCTGTAGGTGGGGGAAAAACTTTACAGTGTGTACAATGAGTCCAGGCTTGTGGCCTGTATGGGCAGTGAAGATTCCACTTAATCTTCAAAATTCTAGACACTTCCTTGACTACCTGTCCTGTGAAGTGTGTACCTTGATCTGAGTCAATGCAATCTGGTAATCCCCATCTAGGAATGAAATCAGTGACAAGACATTTAGCAGTATGTGCAGCTGTAGCACGCCCTGTTGGATAAGCTTCTACCCATCTTGAGAACTTATCTATTACTACCAAAACATCAGTTTTTTCCCTTACAACGAGGCAATGATATGTAATCAACTTGCAGGTGACGAAATGGTCCTGGTGGGGCTGGGGTATGTGCTGCTGGTGTAGTGGCTGCTGGTACATCATTATTTTTCTGACATGTAACACACCTCTTGGCTGTTTCTGTGGCTACATTTCTGAATTTTGGATTCCACCACTGATTTGAGAACCTGTGATTCATCGTTGCTGGACCACTGTGACCCAAATTGTGTATTTGTTGAGCCAAATATGGCAACAGTGATTCGGGAGCAACATACTTTTCCCCTTTGGTCCAGCACCTGGATGAATCCACTGTGGCTCCTTTGTCTAACTATGTCCATGCTTCATACAGAGGAACGTCTTTGTACAGATCAATTATTGATTCAGGAGGCATAATTGTCTTCTGTGCTGCACTACCTGAACACACTTGTACAGTTGCATAGAAACAAGCCTGTTTAGCTGCTATATCAGCAAGAGCATTACCTTTAGCTTCCGTAGTATTAGTTGTGAGATGTGCTTTCACTTTTATCACTGCTAATTTCTTTGGAAGTTTCATGGAAAACATTAGATCTTTCACTAATTCAGCATGCTTAATGGGGGATCCAGCAGAAGTTAGAAACTGTCTGGTTTGCCAAATGACACCAAAATCATGAATTACCCCAAAAGCATATCTGGAATCTGTGTAGATGTTAGCAACTGATCCTGAAGCTAGCGTGCATGCTCTTGTTAGGGCTACTAGTTCTGCAGCTTGAGCTGAAAAATGATCTGGAAGACGTCCTGAAGCTAAACACATCCGTGGTGGACGTTACTGCATAACCTGCTCGTCTGTTACCTTCAATTACTTGAGCTGAACCGTCAACAAACAACTCAAATTCTGAATTCTCTATGGGAGTTTCTTTTACTTCACTCGTAGGTGTATATGTAAGCGTAACACAATCGTGAGTCATTTCTCCTTCATCCTCTAACAAATTCTCAGTCATTGCAGACATCATACATGAGGATGGGTTTGTGACTGGTGCACACTGTAAAACAATGTTCGGAGCTGTAAGAGTTGCTAACCAATTTCCCCAACGGGAGGAGGTTACAGAAGTGACTTTTGCTTGATTCATTATTGCGGATACTGTATGAGGGCATTTTACATTTACAGTCTGACCTAAACTCATTACTGATGAAAGGCCTGTGCTGTAGCATAACATTTAAGGCTGTGAGTCTACTTAACTTAGTGTCCCCCAAAGGAAGGGTGAGACTGTCACTTTCCTTTTGTTCTATTAAACAAAAATAAGTCTTTCATCTTTGTTGTAAGTTACTGGGGAAATTAAGCACTCACAACTAAAATGGTTAACACATCAACAAGCTGCCCAACGAGTTTAATGACGAGGGGACGGGCTGCTTCAGAGTAGCAAGCAGACTGAGTAGGAGCTGAGCAACCTTGTTAACTTCTCTAAAGTTCTTTTTGTTTTTCCTACACTCTTTTCCCCAATGTCCATGTTTACCACAGTAATAACAACTGCTGCCCTCTCTCTTAGGACATTTACGTTTCTGTTGATTCTCTGCGTTGACCTTAAAGGATGCTGCTGCAATTTCTACTCTTGCCTTGACATCAGAGTCTCTTTCCCATGCAGCTAACCTCTCCAAGTTGTTTTGTATGGTTCTAGTGGACCATGTGAAGTCTAAGAAAGGCAATGCTTTTCTATGTTCTGACAAAAGACCATCAAACCATGTGCGAACTAGGGGACCATTATCTTCTAGCACCTTCTCTGAAGTGTCAGCTATACCACTGTATGCTGCTGCTGATTGACAAAATCGTTCAGTGTACTCACTAACATTCTCATCTTTCTTCTGTACACAACTAGTGATCTTTGACCAGTCCATGTTTGGTCCAACAATGTTCTTCAACGCTTTCAGAACTCCCTCTCTCAGTTTATCTTTTCTGGCATGTTGTAGTTCAGAAGTAACAGCAGACTCAAAACTGTTGAATTCAGATTCAGTTAGAATTTGTGACATCAGCTGTGTGACTTCTGCCAACGACATGTCGTAAAGACGCATTTTACTGATCAATGCCCTTCTAAATTCAGAAAAATCTGTGCGTACTGAAGGTAAGCTTTGGGATATTTTTTCTATATCCTTAGGTCTTAGCGCTTTGGCAACAGTTTGGTTTTGGACAACAGAAGAGTTGGGAGGAACACTTTCAGTTCCCTCAATTCCCTGAGATCTTCTTGCGACACATACCTTTACTGAATCTACAGGCTTATCAGTTACTGATTGGATGGCTACATCTGTTTCAAAGAAAGCTTTTAAATCAGGATAATTGTTATCAGGCTGACTTACTTCTTCCACATCAGTTTTTCCTATAGCTTTGTTGCGGTTCAATTTCTTGGTTAAAGAGGAAACTTTAGCCCGGAGCTCATTGATCTGTTTCTCTAGCTCTGAGTTGCGTTTAGATTGTTCTGTAGCTAGTGCTAAACCAAATTCTCTGTGACAACAGATAATTGCTTCCACATTGTTCTTGCGAACACTTGCTCCTAGAACCTTTTTACACTCATCTACTGACCAAGTCTTGTCTGGATGAATCTCATATTTCTGCGTTAATTCTTGTCTAACTTTATCAGTGACTATTAGGTTCATTTGTTCTCCTAACAGTATTTTGAATTCACTATCTGTCCATAAAGGGGTAGCTAGCCCACCTTTCTCAGTAGTTGGGATTAGTCTAGCACTTTTCCTAAACATTTTGTGGATTTCTTTGTTACCACACAAACAAACTGTTACGTGTCAGAACGTAAGTGATAATGTGTGGAACAAGTGAGCGTGTGTGTGCTGCTTTCTTTTGTGTGTTTGCTCTCTCTCTCCTTTCCCTTAATTGAGTTACAGGTGCGGCTGTGTTAGTGGGCGGGGCTGATGGACTCGTCAAATGGATATAGGCTGTGTGGAGGCTTTTGTTCCTCGAGTTCCCCCTCCTGCTTCCTGGTGTTACAGTGTGTGATCACAGTGTGTCGAGTGCTCTTTGGTGTAGAGTAAACTGCTTGTGTGCAGCATCAATGTTGTTAGCGGTATAGGCCGGTAATTGTTATTTTGGTTTACTTCTCAGACTGTTTGAGAGGCCAAAGGCCCCTTCGTTTTGTTTCACCCCCTTTTTCTCCTGTTTATTGGTTAGCAGGGAGGTAAGAATTGTACTTTTAGTTTGTTTTTCTCAAATCCAGGGAAGATGACCTAAACCAGAGTCAGATGACCTGTTTTGTTTGTTGTTTTGGTGGCCAACCGAAACCCTCTCATTTCTGACCTACGTTTCTTATGTTTCAAGCCCGCGAGAACATTACCCCTGCATAAAAGAATAAATATTGATATTTTCCTTTGATTGCTCTGAGTCGTGAAGTTTTCTTTAACGGGAGCAGGAGACGGAACTCCGGGCGTTGCCTTTTAACAGGACGCTCTCTGTGTTAGTGCACGTGGGACGTAACATAATGGGGGCTCGTCATCAAAGTTCATAATTCTTCGGTCGAAGTACAAGAGAACCTCAAATTTGGTGAGTAAAAACTAATTTTTTTTCCCTCCTATTTAACTTTAGATAAAATAAATTTGGGTAGGGAAGAGCATAACTATGGAAAGTGAGATTGAAGCTTTTATTAGCTCTCCGTCTATGGAGCAGTTGGATCGTTTTAGAAAAAAAGAATTACTGCAAATTGCGGAGAGTTTTAAAATATCTGTGTCATCTTCGGCATTAAAAGCTGATATCAAAAATGAAATCCTGTCCGAAATGATCTCTCTTGGTCTCTTGACCGAAGAACCTGGAGTACTTCCTCCTGCACGCGAGTTTGATCCTGATGTGGCACTGAAATTGAAAGAGCTAGAATTACAAATTAAACGTCAAGAACACGAAACGCGTGTACTAGGTTTACGCGAACTGGAGCTGGTTCGTTTAACTAAACGGGAGGAACGTGAACAACCTTCCGTTAGTGCGCCACAAGGTTCCCATAGATTAAACCAATTTGATCCTACTCGTTATATGAAGCTCGTTCCCCAGTTTAGAGAATCGGAGGTAGATGCTTACTTTACGGCTTTTGAGAGGGTTGCAACGAAGCTGAGCTGGCCCAAAGATATGTGGGCAGTGATGTTACAGAGCAGCTTCGTGGGCAAGGCACAGGAGGTTTGCTCTGCCTTGCCCATTGACGACTCCCTCGATTATGAGGTGGTAAAAGCAGCGGTTTTAAGAGCATATGAACTCGTGCCAGAAGCATATAGGCAAAAATTCAGAAATCATACTAAGGCGGCTAGACAAACCTTTGTGGAATTCGCGCATGATAAGAAAGCAATGTTAGAAAAGTGGTGTATTGCGTCTGAGGCTACAACGTTTGAGCGCTTCCAAGAATTAATATTACTGGAGGATTTCAAAGGTTGTCTCCCAGAAAATTTAGTGTTGCACCTGAACGAACAAAAGGTTTCTAGTTTGTCTGAAGCTGCAGTATTTGCCGATGAGTACGTGCTGACTCACCGAGCCATTTTTCCCATGCCCCGGCAGAGTCAAAACGTTAGAGGGTTTATTGAGAGGAGTTCTTCGGAGGTGCGTTCCCCAAGAGCCGACACTCGTGCGTGCGCGCCTGGGAGAAGTACGTTTAAAAACACGGAATCTAAACGCGCGTGTTTCTTCTGTCTTGATCCCAGTCATTTGATTGCAGACTGCAGGGCATGGAAACAAAAGAATGCGGCTGTTAAAGCAAAGAGCGTTGCGCATTTGGTTCTTGAACCGCGGGTAGAAATGGCTGAGACGCTTTCACCTGGAACGGAGTTGTTTAAACCTTTCCTGATGAGCGGTTCAGTTGCCATTCCTCCAGACGGTGCGTCCAAACATGTTACCATTTTGCGCGACACTGGCGCTGCTCATTCGTTTATTCGCGAAAATGTACTCCCGTTGTTCGCGGACACATATACAGGGTCTGATATATTAGTGCGTGGAATTGAGCTCGGATGCGTGAAAACCCCTGTGCACTCCATTTCTTTGAAATCCGAGCTAGTCTCAGGTCTTGTAAACGTGGGAGTATGTGTCAAACTACCAGTTGAAGGTGTCGATTTTATTCTAGGGAATGATTTGGCAGGAGGCAATGTTTTTCCCTTTCCAGTAGTATCCGACGGTCCTGTGCGAGATTCAGTTTCACTCGATGTCTCTCCTCTTTTACTTCCAGCGTGTGCGGTAACGCGCTCTCAATCACGTAAGTTCGCAGACACGTTCGATCTGTCTGACTCGTTCCTGTCGGGTTCGAAAGCTACGGAGCTGTCATTGTCAGTGGATGAGAACAATGTGTTAATGTCAAGCTCTAATGTGCATTCGCAGGAGCAAACTGATGTCGTCGGGCGAAAGCAGCTTAGTATGGCACAAAAGGTAGATCCGTCTTTGTCGCGTTGTATTGAAGGCGCGGCGAAAACAAGGGATGACCTTGCTCGTGTAAGGATAGGTTACTATTGGGATGGGGATGTCTTAATGCGTAAGTGGCTTCCAGTATCTGGGGACAAGGCTAGCTTAGAGGAGCAGGCTTATCAAATTGTAGTACCCTTGTGTCATCGGTCAGTAGTGCTCGAGCTCGCTCACGATCACCTAATGGCAGGACACTTTGGGGTCAATAAAACTTTTCAACGTGTTACCAAATATTTTTATTGGCCCGGAGTGAAATCGAGTGTCGCGAAATACTGCCGTTCTTGTCATGCGTGTCAAATCGCAGGGAAACCTAATCAGGTCGTTCGGCCCGCGCCCTTACACCCAATTCCTGTGGTGGGGGAGCCGTTCGAACGTCTAATATTGGACTGCGTAGGACCGCTCCCAAGATCGAAAAGCGGACACCAATATCTTCTTACGCTGATGTGCGCAACCACTCGGTTCCCTGAGGCGATCCCTCTCCGTAATCTAAAAGCTAAGACGATCGTGAGAGAGCTCATCAAATTTTGCTCTCTTTTTGGTCTGCCGCGTATAATACAAACAGATCGTGGAACTAATTTCACATCGAAACTTTTCAAGCAGGTGCTAACTAGGATTTCAGTGTCACATCAGATGTCCAGCGCCTACCACCCACAGTCGCAGGGGGCGCTGGAGCGGTTCCACCAAACGCTCAAAACCATGCTGCGTGTTTACTGTGTAGAAGCGGGCAGAGACTGGGCTGACAGTTTGCCCTTATTACTTTTCGCCGTTCGTGAAACTGTGCAAGACTCTCTCGGTTTCAGCCCAGCGCAGCTGGTATTCGGTCATTCTGTTCGTGGTCCCCTTAAACTTTGGAGTGAACAGTTTCTTGAGAACGAGATTGCGCCGACGCCGGTGACTGAGTATGTCGCTACACTCCGCAAACGTTTAAAACACGTTTGTGATCTCGCAAAATTGAATCTGGCAAGCTCACAGGAGGTCATGAAAAACTATTATGATCGCAAAAGCGTGACTCGTTCGTTTGGTGCGGGTGAGTTGGTACTGGCTTTGTTACCGGTTCCTGGAACATCTCTACAGTCCCGATTTTCTGGTCCTTACGTTGTAGAAAGAAAGGTGAATGAGACAAATTACATATTAAGAACGCCGGACCGTAGAAAGAAAATGCGAATGTGTCACATCAACATGCTAAAGCCTTATCACACGAGAGAGCAAGTTGAAGCGTCAGTTAAGAGCGTGACCTTAGTGGCCCCTTCTGTTCTCCAGAACGACATTGTGGATGAAATTGGAGGATATATTCCAACGCTGCCGGGGGATAGCTTGCGAAACTCTAGTATACTCAGCGATTTGCACTCCTTCCTTGCTCACTTGCCAGATCGACAAAGAGAAAATGTTATTAAATTGATTGACAGTTTTCCCAGTATTTTCTCTGATGTCACGTCTCGCACTAATGTGCTGTTTCATGATATCGACGTTGGGGATGCGTCTCCGATTAAACAACACCCCTACAGAGTTAATCCGCTTAAACGTGATATCATGAAAACAGAGGTTGAATACATGTTACATAATGAGTTAGCAGAACCAAGTCAGAGCGCGTGGAGTTCTCCCTGCCTGTTGGTGCCTAAGGCCGATTCATCATTTCGGTTCTGTACTGACTTTCGAAAGGTTAATACTGTGACTAAACCTGATTGTTTCCCTTTACCAAGAATAGACGATTGCATCGATCGGGTCGGACCTGCCAAGTTCGTCTCGAAACTTGACCTTCTAAAAGGCTACTGGCAGGTGCCTCTTACTCCGCGCGCTGCTGAAATCTCAGCATTTGTCACACCTGACTACTTCTGTCAATACTCCGTGATGGCGTTTGGAATGCGGAACGCTCCGTCCACTTTCCAACGCCTAATGCAGCTGGTTCTACGTGATGTACAAGATTGTACTGTATACCTTGACGATATTGTTGTGTATTCTTCCACGTGGGAAGAGCACATTGCAACGTTATATGACGTCTTCCGTCGGTTAGCTGGTGCATCGTTAACCGTAAACTTGACGAAGTGTGAATTCGCTAAAGCCTTCGTTACCTATCTTGGCAAACGTGTGGGTCAAGGTCAGGTATGTCCACTGGATGTTAAAGTTGCAGCTATCACAAAGTTCCCTAGACCCACAAACAAACGTGAGTTACGCCGTTTTATCGGTATGGCTGGGTATTATCGCGGATTTTGCCGCAATTTTGCTACTCTTGTTTCGCCTCTGACAGACCTTCTCCGCCCGACACAAAATTTCCAATGGACCTCTACATGTGAACACGCTTTTGCAGGAGTGAAAGATCTGTTATGTAACGCCCCAGTCCTGGCCGCCCCTGATTTCGAACATCCTTTTCAACTTGAGGTTGACGCCAGTATGGTTGGCGCGGGAGCTGTCCTCCTACAAACATCCGAAACGAACGTCAAGAGACCGGTGTGCTACTTCTCGAAGAAGTTTAACCGCTGCCAATACAGATATAGTACTATTGAGAAAGAGGCTCTTGCCTTACTGATGGCGTTGAAACATTTTGAAGTTTATTTGGGTGGCTCGACACTCCCTATTAAAGTTTATACGGACCACAACCCATTGGTTTTTCTCTCTCGCATGTACAACGCAAACCAACGCTTAATGCGTTGGTCTCTCGCCCTTCAAGAATTCAATTTGGAAATTGTCCACAAACGTGGCACTGAAAATCAAATCGCCGATGCGCTGTCCAGAGCGCACAGTGCTGAATAGATTAAGGGATCAATGGGCTATAGCCATTAATCTTTGGGGAGAGGAGGAGTGTTACGTGTCAGAACGTAAGTGATAATGTGTGGAACAAGTGAGCGTGTGTGTGCTGCTTTCTTTTGTGTGTTTGCTCTCTCTCTCCTTTCCCTTAATTGAGTTACAGGTGCGGCTGTGTTAGTGGGCGGGGCTGATGGACTCGTCAAATGGATATAGGCTGTGTGGAGGCTTTTGTTCCTCGAGTTCCCCCTCCTGCTTCCTGGTGTTACAGTGTGTGATCACAGTGTGTCGAGTGCTCTTTGGTGTAGAGTAAACTGCTTGTGTGCAGCATCAATGTTGTTAGCGGTATAGGCCGGTAATTGTTATTTTGGTTTACTTCTCAGACTGTTTGAGAGGCCAAAGGCCCCTTCGTTTTGTTTCACCCCCTTTTTCTCCTGTTTATTGGTTAGCAGGGAGGTAAGAATTGTACTTTTAGTTTGTTTTTCTCAAATCCAGGGAAGATGACCTAAACCAGAGTCAGATGACCTGTTTTGTTTGTTGTTTTGGTGGCCAACCGAAACCCTCTCATTTCTGACCTACGTTTCTTATGTTTCAAGCCCGCGAGAACATTACCCCTGCATAAAAGAATAAATATTGATATTTTCCTTTGATTGCTCTGAGTCGTGAAGTTTTCTTTAACGGGAGCAGGAGACGGAACTCCGGGCGTTGCCTTTTAACAGGACGCTCTCTGTGTTAGTGCACGTGGGACGTAACACAAACACTAAAACTTCTCTGATCAAACAGAGGGTACACTTGTTAACTCCGATTAACTCTTGTTAACCTTCCAAATTACCACCTAAACATTTTATGGATTTCTTTGTTACCACACAAACAAACACTAAAACTTCTCTGATCAAACAGAGGGTACACTTGTTAACTCCGATTAACTCTTGTTAACCTTCCAAATTACCACCTAAACATTTTGTGGATTTCTTTGTTACCACACAAACAAACACTAAAACTTCTCTGATCAAACAGAGGGTACGCTCAAAACTGATCAACTATCGTTAACCTTCCTTCAAATTACTAGCACTTTACGCTAATATTTCCTGCTTACAAGAACAGAAGATAAACAATACTTCTCTGCTGAAAACAGAGGATAAACCCATAACTTCTCTGACAAAGCAACGAATAACTAGTTATGAATACTCATCATAATGTATTCAACCTTCCCTGGCAATCAGAGGAGAAACCACTTTGCTAACACACTTTTAACAGTTGTTAACTTTTCCTGATTAAACAGAGGATGAACCTTCTTCTCAAGCAAAGTAGAGGACAACCTACTGTTAACACAGTTTAAACTGTTAACTGTTGTTAAACGTCCCTGGTTGAACAGAGGATTAATCTTCTATGACTACACAGAGGATGTATCACCTTCCCTGGTAAAGCAGAGGATAAGTCTTCCCTAACTTTACAGAGGATAAAACAATTCTTCTCTGCTGAAAACAGAGGATAGCAAATATTAGCAAGTAATGCTAATCTTCCCTGCCTGAATCAGAGGATATATTTCTTCCCTGCCGAACAGAGGATAAAACACTTCTTCTCTGCTGAAAACAGAGGATAGCAAATATTAGCAAGTAATGCTAAATCTTCCCTGCCTGGACAGAGGAAAACTTTCATCTCTAACAGAAAACTTTAGAGGATAAACCTAGTTAACCAAACTCTACAGCTGTTTGTTAACTCTTCTTCTGACGGCGCAGAGGAATAATAGATTTGTACTGGTCTTCAGCGGTTCTTTGAATAGAGTGAAAGTCACCAAATCGTTTGTTGTACGGAAAGGTTCCGTCTGGAAACTCAGTCAGCTTTGAGATCTTTGTTGAGCTTGAGTTCTGGAACTGGAAAGTCAGATCTTTGTTTAGTTCAATCTGGATTCAAAAGATTCAGTCTGGAACTGGAAAGTCAGATCTTTGTTGAGGTCCAGTTCTGGAACTCAGTCAGAAAGTTCATTCTTCGTTGAGATCTTTGTTGAGCTTGAGGTTTTCAAGATTCCGTCTGGAACTCAGTCAGAAAGTTCATTCTTCGTTGAGATCTTTTGTTGATTCAATCTGGATTCTGGTGAGTAGCTCTATCCGGGTCACGGCACCATCTGTTGTAAACCTTGTTCTTCTCAAGTGTAGGAGACTTAGAAGCGAAGACCAGGAGACGTTGGGATTGTATCTTTTAAGCAGGATTGTTTATTTGCTGTAGTCTGCTTCATCCAAAATCTTACCCAAGTCTAACTAAGGCAGTATACATTTTAGTTCATATACCCTTTCAGGGGGAGGAGTTACATAAAGGTGGAGACACTCTGAAACAAAAGCATGTAAATGAGGCATTCAGGTTTAGGAACGTGCCCTAGACTGAGAGTGTTACCAATCCTAATCCAATCAGCATAACAGTGTAATGTAAATAATCCAATCAGCCAGACTCTTCACCGATACCTTCACATTATCATAGAGCTTAATGGCCAGGCAGTGCATAAAGACAAAAGGTGATAGTCTCAGTGCTCTGATCAATTTAACTTACAATAGAGAGAGCAGGACAGACAGGAACAGGCAGGTCTGTGACATCAGATGAGAAGTAACAAAAAGGTTCATGTCCTATGCCTCAAAATGGTAAACACTTGTGTGAACTTTCTCAGTTAAAATACTGTTGAACCTAAATTAAAACATTTTAATAAATTTGTAACACTACACTACCATGCTTTAAACTCTGAAGAATCCTCCTCCATATCTAACAGCATCACTCATAATTATTTTAAACTCCTGTTATGTGACCTGGTCTCTGCACTGTCTCACTTGGGCCTGGTCTCTGCACTGTCTCACTTGGGCCTGGTCTCTGCACTGTCTCACTTGGGCCTGGTCTCTCAGGTTCTGCTGACTGCCGGTCGATGCTCACTGAGTTGAGCAGCAACGACACCAGGTTCCTTGCTGCTGACTCGATTTCTACAAGACCCTGAATCATTTTAAATAAATGGAAACATTTGGATTTCTTTAGATAAAGCTTTCATCCAAATCAGAGCAACTATAAACAAACAGTTATTATTCTTAGATTGACTGTTATATGAAAAGTGATGCAACAAAATGTTCCATAACTGCCGAGAAAAGTAGAGCATAAAAAGATAAAAGATATACAGGATAATCATAAAAATCACAGTACTCATCTGCTAACTAGACAGCTAGCTAGCTAGCTAACATAGTCCAAGTACGTTAAAGCTGGCTATCTGTTCATAAAGAATACACAAGCGAACAACAAAAACATAACTCACTTGGCGCTGTGGTGTATTAACCTCCTGGTTGGCCATTTTATTGGATCGTCTCTCCTTTTCTTCTTCTTTGTTTTTTTAATTGGCAAATAAAAATTAAACTCTTCTTTCAGCACACATTCTAATCTCGTGTCTTCCTCTTCCGCAGTCGGTGATGCAGGGATGCCTTGTGATTGGTTGTCAATTGGCTGAGGGCTGGGTTAGAAAATATGTGACGTCATTATGTTGTGGCTGACGACAAGACATGCAATTTCTCTGTACTGTATATGTGTTGTAGCCATTACAGAAAACATAAATATTTAGTTTCATATTTATGTTTAAATATTATAGGCTAATGTTATTTTTTTATTTAATCAATGTTGATTATGAAAGTGAGCATGCAACATGAGAAAGATATGATACATCATGAGATGCGCAATATGTCTGTAGACATGGAGTGGGTAAGAAATGATTTTGACCACTTCATTGAGTTTTGTTTTGTAGAAAGACTCTTTTTAAAAGATTTATAAATTGTATCTTAATTTTGATCAATAAGAAGCAAATATATAGCAGACAATGTAATAAGGCACGATCACTTGCATTGCACTTGAACTGGAGGCCGCCGAATCTCAGCTTGTGCCTCACAGATTTGAGAAATATAGGCTATCTATTATAGAAAGCTTGAAATGTCTACTTTTAAACGAAACTATTCAAAACGAAAAGAAATAGGCTACTCTCTGATTATGTAATTTCTCTCTGGCATTCATGGCGAGTCCGCATCGTCAACTTCATCTTTGCAGCGACACAGAAAATACCAGTTTATTAATAAACAATTAAATGTCTCCTTGCTATTTTTGACACATTCATAATCATTGCTTTTGCCGGTTCTTTGTGGCAAGCGTTGTGTGTGCAGTCGTGCGCTTGAGGGCGGCTATATTACGCAAACGCTCATTATCCTGTATATAGCCTATGATTTAATTAATATAAAGGGGCGATTTGTCCACTAATGGCTTAAATGAACAACATCTAGTCGACTAGAAAAAAACTTTAGTCGGAGGCAGCCCTTATTCCACATATTCTCGCACCAGCAATCATTCTGGGTTGAGCGAGCGAGCGGATATTCTGAAATGCGCTATCCACTCACATGACCGAAGCACTTCCTGAGGAGTAGGCTAGTCTTTTATTAACGAAATATTAAAATAATTAATCATTAGTTTATATCTTATACACTGCCCATCATTTTAATCCCGTATCAAACGCAGTCCTATGTTATGTCTGTTTCAACATTTTTTTTTATTTCACATTTTTAAGTACAATGTTATGTTAGTCCACAGCCCCCCACCAGGGGGTGCTGATACCATGACGAGGGGGCTGCAGCCCCCGCAACACCCCCCCATCCCACGCTACTGCTTGTTAATTAAATATTGTTGTTCTTCTTAACCTGCCTTCATCTTCGTCATCTTTGGACCAGATGTGACAGTAGATTCAATTATAGTGTGAATATGAACTAATCAAGTATGTTCAACAGGGGCCGGTTGCACCAGCTGTGCGTAAGTTACAACTTAGCCTAGTTTTGACGTAAATGGGCACTAAGTTACAATTTACGAACTACTAAATATTTTTACGATGCACCATTAAACTTAGTTTAAACGTAACTCTACGTTCCAACTAAATATTTATGGCAGCCTCCGATCAGGAGTAACGGTTGGAATAAAATATCAGACAGACTGAACTGCATCAATAATATCTTCTTTTACCTGACAGACTTCAATTCTTTAGACATATATGATAATGCTGACATTTACACTCGCTTACATTTTAAGAGAGAGAACATTATGTGAAAAGATAACTTTGTTAGCGGCTCTTTAACACCAACCCGTCCTAAACAGCGCCGCTGTGTGCATCGGTCCATGTTGTGCATGTCAAATATCAATCATAATCAATAAACGTACTAATATCTTATGTTTTTTGTATCAATATTTATTTATTGATCCTTATTAATTTCATTTCAAATACAGTTTCTGAATGTTATTTACATATAAACACACTTATGTTATTCATGATCAAGGATCGTATTTAATGAAAACTTATTTTTACCGTTAGTAATGTGAGGCAAAAGAAGTTAGAATGAAGGATCAACTGAAATTCACAGCATTTCAACGCAACTTCTGCTCACGTATTTGAAGGCTGCTATTGGTTTATCGAGGCTAAACGTCATAATATGCGACTTCGCATTACTTTACGGAGAGTTTACGACCTACTAGCTACGTTCTACCTTACGAACAAATGGTGCAACGGAATATAGTACAGAGTTAATTACAAACTAGCTAGTAGTTACTAAGC
Source organism: Gila robusta (assembly GCA_030770095.1). Lineage (NCBI taxonomy): Eukaryota > Metazoa > Chordata > Actinopteri > Cypriniformes > Leuciscidae > Gila > Gila robusta. The sequence continues at coordinate 26,735 of JAVALU010001625.1, forward strand.
CTCTAGTGTGGACTTCACGTTCCAATTTAAGAAAGAACTTACGAACGGCTGGTGCAACCCTACCCAGCACTTGAAAATGTCTTTTGCTGCTGACATTACTGAAATTGTAGTTACCATTGTGATTTGCATGGGACGTAATGGGGAGAGTATAAAATGTTGAAATTGAGTATTATTTTACAGGCATGTGTTTTTGGGCAAGATGAGAAAAGGGGGAGTGCATTTAATGTTCAATTATATTGAGTTTTATAACCATTTCAATTACACTGGGTTAGCGTTGTGGGAAAAGTGGAGTTTTTTTACACTCAATGATCCACATTGTTTTCACCTTGATATAACAAAAGGGTATAATTCCCCTCGATATAATGTGACTTACTGGAAAAAATGTGACTGGCTATTTCTGTAGAAAGTCATCTGGTTTTACCTGTTGTGTGACTCTAGAGAAACCAGCATCCACTTCTTGTAAAAATTCCAGTTTCAACATTGTACACAATGTTTCATAATGTCCTGAAATCCTGTTAACAGAAGAATCTTTAAAGACATTTTACTGTTTCACTATTATAAGTGTAGCAGATCCAGATCTGTACATAAGGAATTCCACACACCAGCCAGCAGGATGGCTTCAAAACGACTAGATTTATTGACCCTGGAAACGTATGGGACAATTTGATCAGAATATTATCTGTTGCACCAACCTCTTTCCACGTTATACACAATATTAACTGGGAAGAGTGAGAAAAAAAAAGGGGGCACTATCGCGCAACACTGATAAGCGTCCCACTTGATAGTTCCTAACCACAATAAAATTGCATGACTCACTTGTATAAGTATTTACGCCACACACGGAGAAACGTTGACTACCTTAGAATTTTTCTTTCAAGTGATGAGCTTGTCGGTTGGGTTAAGCATCCTAAATGGGACACTGTAAGCAGTCATAGAAACCACCAGGCGTCCCACGATGACATCCTTCTTATGGGTTGGTGACTTAGTTGGTTCAATCAACACCGCACTGCCTTCTGAAATAGCTGTTGTAGGAGGGATCTTGGCCCACACCAGGTGCTCCTGCCTTGGCAGCAACGTGTCGGCTTGAACCAGTTTGGTCGTGCCAATAATGTCAGGCATCTCTTCACCTCTCCATCTGTTAAAACCAGAAAGTACATTAAGGAACTGCTCAACCTCAGCATCTTTCGTTGATTCAGGCCTATTTACAACACGCCAGAATGTGGGTTTCTGCTTTCTGTAACAACCAGCGTGGGTACACTGACTTCATACTCATACACTCTCCTCTTCAGCTGATATATACATTCCGGCGCAACTTGAACACCATCGCATCCAACCAGCATAATATTGGCCTGTATCTCACACTGATCCAGAGACATACCTGCATCCAATAACTTCACTGATGGTGCAAGCCATAAAGCCACTGTCTAACAATGCTCTCAGAGGAACGCTGTCATTGACTAGAACGTCAGTATAGAAAAGGCTGTCTGGCCATGCCAACTGCGTCACATTCTGAAACAGAACCACATTATCACTTGTAACTGTCTTACAAGTCAACTCATACATGTTTGACGCATCATCTTGGAGGGTCTGCACTTCTTCACCCACACTATCAGGAGCAGCATGTGGATTAGTGCAGTCAGCATTAATGCTGGGTGAGATCAGTGAATCAGGACACTACAGGATTGTAATTTCATAGAACAATTGCAACAAATGGTTTGTACGATCAAATTAGGCGTACAATGCTTTCGGGAAACACAGCCCAAGTCATAGTTTCTCTTGCCACAACAAATGTGCTTCATAAACACAGAGTTGGAGCAGCCAGAGAAAAACTAATATTAAAAAGTAAAGAGTCAAGAGCCCAACTAAAGCAAACACCGATCACCATAATGGTGACATTACCATCTAAACTTCTGTTAAATCTAAATAAGACTGTGTGTAGATGTATGACAGAAATAAAGTCAAACTGGTAATAATAAGTGCAATAATGTGTAATGGCTTGAAGTTCTTGTGTTTCTCTTTTTTCTGTTCTTGCTGTTTCTCTTTCCTTCAATGATTCTGCTTATTAACATCAGGTATCTTCAATACTGGTAAATCATCACTTAGATAATCACTTATTTATTTCATTAATTTCAACACTGCTTCAGTGTTAATTTTAAAACACTGTAGTTGGATACATATGTACACTGAGGAGTGTTAATTTAACACTGGGGATTTTGCTGTGTAGTAATATAAGACTATGTGCTTAGACCTCAAACATGAATTGGGCCTCAGGTCAGGAAGCAGACAGACTGGCTAAACCTGCCAGTTTTCTCTCGTCACTGAGGTCAGATAAATCCCATCTCACAGAGACTCTTTCACCTAGATATCATCGCATAGAGACAGTGTCTGTTCCCCGAACTAGGAAATACAAAAAACTCCCAAACCCATTTAAGGGTAAAAATTTGATTGATGTTCAACAAATTGATTGATGTTCAACAAATATTATATAATAATATAATGCAGGTGAACAAATGATAAAGCTCGGGTTGCTGAATATTCGATTCCTTTCTTCAAAAGCACTTTTTGTTAATGATATGATCGCAGAATATAACCTAGATGTGCTGTGTTTGACAGAAACCTGGCTAAAACCAAACAATTACATTACTTTAAATGAGTGCACTCCCCAAGATTACGGTTATAAATATGAACCTAGTATGAAAGGCAAAGGGTGAGGTGTTGCTGTAATTTATAGCAATATCTTCAGTATTACTCAGAAGTCTAGTTTCAAATATAATTCTTTTGAAGTGATGGTGCTTTCTGTAACGTTATGTAGCGTAAGTGATAAATCCCGTTCGATTTTTGTGCTGGCTACTGTATACATTTCGTGGAGAGAGAGCACGATTGCGTACAGAACTGAATTAAAATCTGCTTATTTTTCAACACTCTTAGAAGAAAACAAACACAATCCTAGACTGTAAAAAAAAATATCTTAATTTTACAGAAAATAACTGTGAAAATAAATAAATAAATTTTTGACGATAATTTTCTTTAATTTTAAACTGTACTCAAAACTGTAAAATTACAAATAATATCTGTAAATTAAAAATGCAGCTGTTATTTTAGGTATGGTGACATTAATGACAAATTCCAGTAATTCACATTTTTTATACAAAAAATGTACTATATTTTTCATACAGTATTTTTTCTGTTTTCTTAAATCACATAAAAATGTATGTAAAATTACAAATATAATCTGCAATTAAACAGTAACAAAACAGTTAAATGATAAAATGATAAAAATGATAAAAATTATGGTGGTGGTGGCGCAGTGGATAAGACACATGCCTTTGGTATGAGAGACCTGGGTTCGAATCCACTGTGAGACACCAATGTGTCCCTAAGCAAGACACTTAACCCCTAGTTGCTCCAGAGGCGTGCGACCTCTGAAATATAGCAATTGTGAGGTTTTTTTGGATAAAAGCGTCAGCTAAATGCATAAATGTAAATGTAAAACAGTCAAATGACTGGCAGCCCAAAAAAAACTGTAACATTAAAGTAAAACATCTTAATTTAAATAAACTGAAAAACACTGTTATTTCACGGGTATTTCCTGAATTATCACAATCATATACCTTCATTGCAAAAATAAATCGTAAAAAAATGGTCAAATGACTGGCAGCTACAGCAGCCAAACAAAAACCGTAAAATTAAAGTAAAATATTCTAATTTAAATAAACTGAAAAACACTGTTATTTCACGGGTATTTCCTGAATTATCATGATCATATACCTTCATTGTAAAAATAAATCGTAAAAAAATGGTCAAATGACTGGCAGCTACAGCTGCAAAAAAAAACAAAAAAAAAAACATAAAATTTAAGTAAAATATGCTAATTTAAATAAAGTGCAAAAAATGTTAACAGAAATTTGATGTCACCATGATTGAGATCAGTGTTTGCTTTAGTTGGCCTCATGACCCTTGAGAGTTTAACATTAGTTATTCTCTGTTTTAACTGTGTTTTTGCAATTTTTTGTAAAAAACGCAGGAGAAAATATCAGACGACGATGATGATTATGGTGGTCACTTGTTGATGATTTAATGTAGTCATCATATGGATTTTCTTTTAACATTGAATGTGTTTGTTAGTAAAATTTCAGGAAATATATGTGAAATTACTTTCTGTTAAAAGGTTTAATGAAGATTTCTGAAAAAGTTTTTTGCACTTTATTTAAATTAGGATATTTTACATTAATTTTATGTTTTTTGTATAGCAGCTGTAGCTGACAGTCATTTGACCATTTTTTTATTATTATTATTTACAGTGAAGGTGTTTGATCGTAATAATTCATGAAATAGCTGTAAAATAACACTGTTTTTCTGTAAAACATTTAAAGAAACATTTCTGTAAAAGTTTTTTGCACTTTATTTAAATTAGGATATTTTACTTTATTTTTACGGTTTTTGTTTGGCAGTCGTAGCTGACAGTCATTGACCATTTTTTTAAGATTTTATTTTTTTACAGTGTAGGTATTTATTTGAAACAGTAGCTAAATTAACGAAAAATAGAACTTCAAAATAATAAAATAAAATAAAAAATAAAACTTGTATTTGCGAGGATTTCCAATCAGGATTTAGACCGTACCATAGTACTGAGACAGCTCTCTTTAGAGTTACAAATGATTTGCTCTTAGCATCCGACCGAGGTTGTATCTCTCTATTATTACTGGATCTAATATATTATTACTGGATCTTAGTGCTGCATTTGATACCATCGACCACAACATTCTTTTGAATAGATTTGAAAATTATGTTGGCATTAGTGGAATTGCACTAGCATGGTTCAAATCATACTTATCTGACCGTTATCAGTTTGTATTAGTAAACGAAGAGATGTCGTATCAGTCAAAAGTTCAGTATTGTGTACCACAAGGCTCAGTACTAGGACAGTTGCTGTTCACTCTGTACATGCTACACACACACACACACTCTGTACATGCTACCCTTAGGAGATATCATTAGCAAGCATGGCATTAGTTTTCACTGTTATGCTGATGATACTCAGCTCTATATTTCTTCACGCCCTGACGAAACACAGCAATTCACAAATCTAGCAGAATGCAAAGCTGATATAAAACACTTGATTACTAGTAATTTCCTACTACTTAATTCTGAAAAAGCAGAGATTCTAATTATTGGACAAAAAACTTCCTCACGTAATAACCTAGAACGCTGTCTAACACTTGATGGCTGCTCTGTCAAGTCCTCGTCGGTTAGGAACCTGGGTGTGCTCTTTGATACCAATCTTTCATTTGACAGACACATGTATAGTATCTGTAAAACCACATTTTTCATCTTAAAAAAATATTTAAATTACGTCATATGCTTTCAATGAAAAATGCGGAACAGTTAGTTCATGCGTTCATGACATCAAGGCTAGATTATTGTAATGCTCTACTGGGTGGTTGCCCTGCACATTTAATACATAAACTACAGTTGGTCCAAAATGCAGCCGCTAGATTTCTTACCAGAACCAGGAAGTATGACCATATTAGCCCGGTTCTGTCGACACTGCATTGGCTCCTTATTATACATCATATAAATTTTAAAATATTGCTGATTACTTACAAAGCACTAAATGGTTTAGCTCCCCAGTACTTGAGCGAGCTCTTAACGCATTATAGTCCTTCACGTCTATTGCGATCTCAAAATTCTGGCCAGTTGATAATATTTTACATTAATTTTATGTTTTTTGTATGGCAGCTGTAGCTGACAGTTATTTGACCATTTTTTTATTATTATTTTTTACAGTGAAGGTGTTTGATCGTAATAATTCAGGAAATAGCTGTAAAATAACACTGTTTTTCTGTAAAACATTTAAGAAACATTTCTGTAAAAGTTTTTTGCACTTTATTTAAATTAGGATATTTGACTTTATTTTTACGGTTTTTGTTTGGCAGTCGTAGCTGACAGTCATTGACCATTTTTTTAAGATTTTATTTTTTTACAGTGTAGGTATTTATTCGAAACAGTAGCTAAATTAACGAAAAATAAAACTTCAAAATAATAAAATTAAATAAAAAATAAAACTTGTATTTGCGAGGATTTCCAATTAGGGCTGGGCGATATAGCGCGTCACATTGTTATGCGCATCTCGTCAGTAAAGCCGGTTCCTTGATTAGTAGTAAATCGCCTTCACCTGCTTTCAGATGGAGCGGCATTTACTACAAAGAGCCGTAGTTAACTGACAAGCTGAGCCATATCGCATTAATATCGCGGACGTATCGCCAGCGATAATTAATGCGATATGGCTCAGCTTGTCAGTTAACTACGGCTCTTTGTACACAGCAAAAACTCCAGTGTTAAATTAACACTCCTGGGAGTGTATATGAGTCCACACTGAGACAGCTCTCTTTAGAGTTACAAATGATTTGCTCTTAGCATCCGACCGAGGTTGTATCTCTCTATTATTACTGGATCTAATATATTATTACTGGATCTTAGTGCTGCATTTGATACCATCGACCACAACATTCTTTTGAATAGATTTGAAAATTATGTTGGCATTAGTGGAATTGCACTAGCATGGTTCAAATCATACTTATCGGACCGTTATCAGTTTGTTGCAGTAAATGAAGAGATGTCTTATCAGTCAAAAGTTCAGTATTGTGTACCACAAGGCTCAGTACTAGGACCGTTGCTGTTCACTCTGTACATGCTACCCTTAGGAGCTATCATTAGGAAGCATGGCATTAGTTTTCACTGTTATGCTGCTGATACTCAGCTCTATATTTCTTCACGCCCTGACGAAACGCATCAATTCACAAATCTAACAGAATGCATAGCTGATATAAAAAACTGGATGACTAGTAATTTCCTACTACTTAATTCTGAAAAAAACAGAGATTCTAATTATTGGACAAAAAACTTCCTCACATAATAACCTAGAACGCTGTCTAACACTTGATGGCTGCTCTGTCAAGTCTCCGTCGTCGGTTAGCAACCTGGGTGTGCTCTTTGATACCAATCTTTCATTTGAAAGTCATGTGTCTAATATCTGGAAAACCACATTTTTCATCTTAAACAAATATTTAAAATATGTCATATGCTTTCAATGAAAAATGCGGAATAGTTAGTTCATGCGTTCATGACATCAAGTCTAGATTATTGTAATGCTATTATGGGCAGAGGTGGAAAGTCCAGGGGTCAGAAAGTAAAAGTCCTGCCATATGTTTATTCCACTAAATGAAGTTTTATTAACTAAGTTCGGGAGGAACACGTTCAGATAATTAACACGAGTGGACCGCAATCAGCAATCAATGATAAGAGGGTACATATAGACTCAGCAGTCTTACCTCGATCCACTGACAGTTTGCAGCATCCCCCCTCCACCCCTTCTCCACACTCCTAGTTCTCCACACTCCTAGTTCTAAAAATCACTTGCATACGGGGGGAGTACTCTGGGTTCGGGCTGAATTCCGAGCTCGGAGCCCTCCCTCCGGACAGCACGCCAAATACGCATTAAATCTTACTCCCTCAAAATTATATGTAAGTGTGAACTCGTGAAACTGCTTACATTTTGGAGCCTTTGATAATGGCATTGAACACCAACAATTGCAAAAGTAAAAGTCCTGCCATATGTTTATTCCACCCATGAACTCAGTCAGCTGATTACACAAATTAGTTCTGTCTCCTGTCTGACTCAGCAAATCCAGGTGATTGGAACAAAATACTGAGGAGGACTTTTACTTTCTGAACCTGGACTTTACACCTCTGCATAGCAATGCCACATATCAGCTAAGAGCAAAGAAATAAATCAGAACTGGACCTTATCTGAGCCAAAAAATCTGTGTATATTAAAAATGGAGTAATTTCAGCCACAGCCTTAGATTAAATCTACTGAAGAGAAAAGAAGACATTAAATCTGTGAAGATCTCATCAGAGGAGGAATAAACAACTCCACAAACAGCATTACCAGCTTCACTTATTACTAACCAGACTGACTTTATTTCTGTCAGACGTCTACAAAAGGTTTTATTGAGAATTAACCCTAACCCAGAAAGTAAAAGTCCTCCTCAGTATTTTGTTCCAATCACCTGGATTTGCTAAGTCAGACAGGAGATATAACTAATTTGTGTAATCAGCTGACTGAGTTCATGGGTGGAATAAACATATGGCAGGACTTTTACTTTCTGACCCCTGGACTTTCCACCTCTGATTATGATTAACTAACCATATTAGCCCAGTTCTGTCAACACTGCATTGGCTCCCTATTAAACATCGTATACATTTTTAAATATTGCTGATTACTTACAAAGCACTAAATGGTTTAGCTCCCCAGTACTTGAGCGAGCTCTTAACGCATTATAGTCCTTCACGTCTATTGCGATCTCAAAATTCTGTCCAGTTGATAATACCTAGAATATCAAAATCGACTGCTGGCGGTAGATCCTTTTCCTATTTAGCACCTAAACTTCGGAACAGTCTCCCTAACATTTTCCGGGAAGCAGACACACTCTGTCAGTTTAAATCTAGATTAAAAACACATCTCTTCAACCTGGCATTCACATAGAACATTATACATTTATATTATTCAAATCAGTTAAATGATTATTAGGCTGCATAGATTAGGTCAGCTGGAACCGGGGATACTTCCTATAACAACCGATGTACTCGTTACATCATAAGAAGAATGGCATCTACGCTAATGTTAATCTTTCCGTTTATTCTGAGGTCTACTGAAGTCAGCCAGATCCGGGCCATATCCAGATCAGACGGTGAACCTGCACCTGGACACGACGACAAGGCATCCCTGAAGTGCCAGCCTCATCAACACTGTGAAGGCCTCATGGACACCTCAACAAACTCGTCTCCATACCGGCGTGATGACTCCGACCCCAACCAGATGAACTGGATAAATATTGTCAAAGTTCCGATCCCATCTGACTTCTGACCTATAATGATGCCTGAATCATAATCATACACTGTTCATTCGTTGGCCAGAGAAGAACTGAGCGACTGAGTCTGGGTTCTCCCAAGGTTTTTTTCTTTCTCCATTCTGTCACTGTTGGAGTTTTGGTTCCTTGCCACTGTTGCCTTGGCTTTTTGCTTGCTTAGTTGGGGACATTTAATATTCAACAATGTTATTGATCTGCCTTACTTCAGGTGGACGATGACGAAATTTTCTTCTAGAAACAAACTTTGTTGTATTATTTTCATGTTATCACTATGAAGCTGCTTTGATACAATCTGTATTGTAAAAAGCGCTATATAAATAAAGGTGACTTGACTTAACTTTTATCACAGTGTCCCAATTGAGTGAACACAGGTGAATTTTAAACAGTTTTACTACTTCAATCATTAAGCATATGCTACTATTTATGACACATCTTTAAAAATATATATTGCAAAAAAAAAACAAAAAAAGCACAATCCATATCAAATCTATATTCACAGTCATTTCATATCAGTGAATACAAAAACACATGAGAGATAGCAAGAAAAAATATTGACCGCTGTATTTGATTCATACCAAGTCCCAGAAAACGTAGTAACTTCATTACTTTGAACTTCATTACAACAATTTGATCACAAATGTAAAACTGTATGTGTATATGTATGAATTTAGTTATACATGTATGAATTAAATTATGAAGACTAATGAATTGGAGATGGTGTTGTACATGATTTCTGCAAGCTATTTTTTCAAAGGCTTTCAAAAATTGCTGGGGACAAAATCGACTTTAGGAAAAAGTGGTGGGAACTCGTTCAACACACATCCGCTAAAGAAGCCTATAGAAGCTCAAAATATTTTTTTTTTCTGAAACAATATGATTCATACATGAACGTATAGCAGTGGGGTGGGGCAGAGAACTCTTTATAAATGCAGTGGTACTTGCTTTTCATTTCATTAGAAAGCTGACAGTTGAGGAAACAGACCAGAACAGAAGTATGAAGCTTAACACAGCTTTGAGTGCTGCCGGTATCCTACTTCTCTACATATCAGGTAAGATCTTACAAAAAAGTCTATAACATGACAAAATTACATGTAAATTTTATGATTTTTCAATTGTTTAATAACTGACAAGCAATTTAATTCCTGATAACCTTTGTAAACACACTTGAGAATTTATGTTTATCATGATGATTGTAAAAACCTTTGGATCTGAAGAGTTATGGTTAAATGCTTGAAATTAGTTCTGTAGATAAACATACATTTCTTTACGAATGCATAATTTATATATTTTAATGGATGGGTTTAATTCATGTAAATTCCCGGATGCCACGAATCAGGATGCAGTTGGGTGACTGTGAAGAAGCTAAAAGATAGTATTGATTTGCTTAATATTTTGGTCACTACATAAATCCCATTCTATTATGTAATTGATACATTTGATTACTTTAAATATTATTCTAAAATGTGGAAAATAATGATAATAATAAAGAATGAAGTGTCCAAACTTTTATGAAGCAAAATAGAAAAAGCTAGGGGAGATTAGTACCGAGATTTTTGTTGTTGTATAAGCTTACATTTTTTACAGTGTAGGTAAAAGTGATTTGGAGAATTGGATGGATGGATGGAACAGGACCCAAACCCCAAAGTCTAGCTATATTTAGACAACTTATATAATCTGTATTTATTTCGAGTTAATGAATATAAAATAATTGTGCACCTGTCTTTGTGTGCATTTTTCAAACAATGTGCGAGTAGTTTGCTCACGTTTTTTACAACATATAACAAGTATCACAATGCACGTACAGTATTTTTACAGTATTTTATTACAACTCAACTTTTGTAAATAACAGTTATATAAACTGAAAATAAGTTGTTTGTGACACACACACAAAAAAAACATTTAGTTGAGTCAACTTGATTTGTTTTCTGGAGAGGTGCAACTATTCTGTGACAAATCTTTTGTAGTTGAACCAATTCAATTTTTTTGTCTATTGAAAACAGAAATTCTAAAGAATTAACAGGTTTAGACGTTGATTTTTTATTGAATTTTACCAACAAAATGTTCTTGCAGCAGAATAAACATTCTGAATTCAGATTTTAAAATGCAAAATTTTTTTACACACACACAGACATCAAGAATCAGCATATGAATCTCAACAATGGTGACATGCGTCATGCTGGGAGCCACCATAGTATTAAAATCCTGGCTCCCAGCATGCATTGTGACATGCAACATGTCACCATTATTGAGATTCATATGCTGATTCTTCAAGTCTTTTTGTGTGTGTCTATAAAACATTTCTCTCATTTTATTTAAAAATCAAATTTCAAAATGTCTGATCTGTTGCATAAAAGTTGTGTTGGTAAATCTAATAGATCATTCACAAATAATATCTTTTGATGCTGATGTTATGATGCTGTTATCTAGATCAGTGGTTCCCAAACCTGTTCTGGCGACCCCACCAACACTGCACGTTTTCTCTGTCTCCCTAATCAAACACACCTGATTCAACTCATCAGCTCATAATCACATGGGTTAATGAGCTGATGAGTTGAATCAGGTGTGTTTGATTAGGGAGACAGAGAAAACGTGCAGTGTTGGTGGGTCGCCAGGACAGGTTTGGGAATCACTAATCTAGATCACATGAACATTTTGTTTATGGTTATCATGTGCTTTGCTAAACACTGTTACTAAGACCTCAAACTCACATAAGATGTCAAGAGTCAAACTGACCAACTGAAGGAAACGCTCATTACCAAAATGGTGACCAAACATTTTCAATAAAAAATCAACATCTAAACCTGTTAATTCTTAAGAACTTCTGTTTCCAATAGACAACAAATGTTAAATTGGTTCAACTACAAAAGATTTGTTACAGAATAGTTGCACCTCTCCAGAAAACAAAAAATGTCAAGTTGACTCAACTAAACGTTTTTTTTCTTCTTTTTTTTTTTTTTTTTTTTGGTGTGTGTTTCAGAGACAACTTATTTTCAATTCATATAACTGTTATTTACAAAAGTTGAGTCAACAAGAAAAAGCTAGGGGAAATTAGTACTAAGATTTTTTTTGTTGTACGAGTTTTTTACAGTGTGGATTTTTGCTGAACGAACACAACAAAATCAGTCATTTCAACTTTTTTCTAGTTGTGTTTTTTACAGTAGTTTTTTGGCCATTTTAATAATCTCAGAAATGACCCTATAGAAACACAGAAGTATCTAATTCACATCCGCTCTGATTTAGGTTAGTTACTTAAATTACTGCATAGTCATATGAAATTAATAAAAAGGTATTTTGGCTAAAAACAATTAACACCATTATTCACCTTACTTTCACGCCAACATGAGCCAGCGCTGATGTAAAAGGTGAACCAGTGATTGTTTTCTACACAGACCAGTTTATCAGCTCTCCCCACATGATTGTCTACTAACTTTGTCTCTGTCTAAACACACAGGTTCCCTCGGCCAGTTAGATGGTAAGTTGTCATAATAACCATAAAAACTCTTGTTCCACACAGAATGTTTCTTTGTCTGTGAGGCATTTTAACAAAGAAATCTCATATCTTGCTCTCTCTCTTCAGTGTGTGGTCGAGCCCCCCTCAACACCAGGATTGTTGGAGGGGAGAATGCGATGGCGGGGGCTTGGCCGTGGCAAGTCAGCATTCATGTCATCGACTTTGGCCATAACTGTGGTGGGACTCTGATCACTAAAGACTGGGTTTTATCTGCAGCCCACTGCTTCGAGGGGTATGAAGTTTAACACTTAAGATACATTTGTAGATTGATAATATTTAAGCAGACTTTCTCTATTTACAGGGTCACTGCATCTGACACTGTGATGTACTTTGGCCGTCTGGACCAATCTGGCTCAAACCCTAATGAGGTATCCAGGACAGCGAGTCAAATCATCAGCCATCCTGACTATGTCAATGAAAATTTTGACAATGACATAGCTCTGGTCCAGCTCTCCTCTTCTGTGACTTTCTCTGATTACATTAAGCCAGTCTGCCTGGCGGCGGCTGGTAGTGTATTTTCTGCAGGTACAGAGAGCTGGGTCACTGGATGGGGAAGGCTACAATCTGGAGGTGAGTGAGCAATCCTGTTCTGTCATCATTGCTTTTGACTAATGTTAGTTTTTGCTTATTCTTATATAACTTTATTACACTGTTAGACCTTACCAGGCTTTTTACAGTACAATACTGGCAACACTGTTGCCAGCAATTGAATGTTAATTGTACATTTCTTAACTGTAATCTACAGTATGTTACTGTATGTTACTGTAAAAATGCAGTAACATACTGTACTGTTGTATAATTGAAAATGTTTGGTTTAAAGTTTCCATGATGGAGATCAGTGTTTGCTTTAGTTGGGATGCTGACCCTTGACTTTTTAACATTACAATTTCTCTTGCTGCTTGAACTGTTTTTGCAAGCATCACTTGTGTACACACACAGTTTGTGAATACAGATTATTATATTGATTATGATGACAAAATAATCATATAGCCTGTTTGTTCAAAGTTTAAACCTGTATCAAAAGTGTTATGTTACCTCCATTGATAGATTACAGCAATGAGTTAGAAGACACATTATCTTGCCACAACACATGTGATTTATAACCTCACAGTTTCAGCAGCCAGAGAAAAACTAACGGTAAAAAGTCCAACTAAACAAGAGAGTAACTAAACAAACACTGATCTCCATCATGGTGACTACAAACTTTATTATAATCAATAAAACATCAACAACTAAATATATGTTAATTCTCAACAAGAACTTTTGTACATGTATGAAATAAATAAATAATGTTAAACCGGTTTGTAAACTGGTTTCACAGTCAGTGTGGCTGGAAGTCAGTTGTAGTTCTTGTGTTTCTCTTTTTTCTGTTCTTGTTTCTCTCTCCTTCAGTGATTCTGCTCATCATGCGTTCACCAGTTTCTCAATTCACTCACTTCTTTTCATTAAAGTGGACTATATTAGTGAACTAATGTTCCTACATTAGTTAATGACAGTATAGTGAATGAGAGTTTAGGGTGTGATTTGGAACAGCCTCTGAGAGTCGACTTTGAGGTGTTAATTCACAGTATATTCCTGTAGGCTATTTTTTTCGAAAACGACAAATATAACCCAAATGCATTGTTCTATGGTATATTACTGTTTTAATGGAAAATGGTATGTTACTGTCAGAATTTGGCCTTTTTGTACAGCAAGGGTTAACAGCAGAGATGGGAGTAAGTCAAGTCTCAAGTCCCTACCATCAAGCAGAGGTGGAAAGTCCAGGGATCAGAAAGTAAAAGTCCTGCCATATTTTTATTCCACCCATGAACTCACACAGCAAAAACTTCAGTGTTAAATTAACTTTCCTAAGAGTTCATTTGGCTCCAGACTCAAGAGTGTTAAAGTGTTAAAATGAGTGTTAAATTAACACTCAATAGTGTTAAAGTTAATGAGCTAATTAAGTGATTGATTGAGTGATAATTGACCATTTTTGAAGATCTGATTAAACATTACCAGCTTCACTTATTACTAACTGACTCATCTACAGCAGTTCTTATTGTGAATTAACAGAGGTTTAGATGTTGATGAATGATTGAAAATGTTTCGTTTGAGGTCACCATTATGGTTATCAGCATTTGCTTTAGTTGGACTCTTAACCCTTACCTTTTGCTTTATCAGCAATTGCAGGTGTTTATGAAGAATATTGCTGCATTGTTAAAGCAGATCAACGTGTCTGTTTTAATAATGACTTTAAGCATTTTTGAAAAGTATGTAATTCAACAAATGTGAACGAGATCATTTGTAGCAACATTATTGTGTTACAGATGCTGAATGTTGATTTCTGTGAGTGTTAACTTTATTTAAAACTTGTTTTGTGTCATTTATACACTCACAAACATCAACATTTAGCATATGAAACAATGGTAACATTCTTCATGTCAGCATACAAAACAAATTCATGGCTCCCAGCATGCATTGTGGCATAAATAAATTATGTAGATTAATTACTTTTTGATTTTTAACATTGTTGAGGTTTGTATGATGAGTCTTGATGTCTAAGTGTGTCGTTTTTAACTTTTAAATAGCTTCGGTCAATCTTACACAAAATTGTTCAGTTAAAAATGAATTTTATCACATCGATAGAGTTTATTCCTTTCTCCTCAAATAATGTTCAAATTCCAACGGTGAGTAAAACTACATTAAAAACACTTTAATTGAAGTCCTTTGTCTGTTACATGTTGACCTGCTTTATAAAGTCAGTTTGGTTAGTAATAAGTGAAGCTAGTAATGCTGTTTGTGGAGTTGTTTAATCAGATCTTGAGAAAGTTGATGTCTTTTATCTTCAGTTCATCTAGTGGCTGAAGAAAGTTGTAGTTTGTGTTCTTATTACTTTTTTGAAAGATGATTGAAAGAATGTTTCAGGAACATCACACTAACTTTTAAATAACATTCTAGTAACATTAAGGAAACTGAACATTTTTATGTTTTTGGAATGTTAGGAATCAACGTTACATTTACATTTATTCATTTAGCTGACGCTTTTATCCAAAGCGACTTACAATTGCTATGTATGTCAGAGGTCGCACACCTCTGGAGCAACTAGGGATTAAGTGTCTTGCTCAGGGACACATTGGTGTCTCACAGTGGATTCAAACCTGGGTCTCTCACACCAAAGGCATGTGTCTTATCCACTGCGCCATCACCACCCCAGAATGTGGAATGTCCTTGAATGTGGAATTCTTAATCAAAATTAAGTTGAAAGAATGTTTGAGGAACATAAAACACGTTCCTCTAACGTCAAGGAAACTGGACATTTTTTTACGTTCCCAGAACAACACTGAATATTTGGAGAACGTTCTTTAAAAATCTGTTAGCTTTTTAGTTATACTTATTGGTTTTAAAACTTAAATGGTTTAAGGCAATTGGTACCCTCAAATGGTTTGAGTTACCATAACTTATCAGGTTTTACATTATGTAAACCACAACAATTTACCTTGAAATGTTTTTTAAAAGCCATAAAATGTGTCCTCTGATCTGTGTCACAGGCCAGCTTTCTGATATACTGCAGGAGGTAATGATACCAATTGTGAGCGACAGTGACTGTGAAAATATTTATGGAGAGGTCAACATAAGCATCACAAACAATATGATTTGTGCTGGATTGTTAAATCTGGGAGGAAAAGGTTCATGTCAGGTAAGATAGCAGTTGTTCATTTTAACACTTTTTAAGCCAAATCAATTAACAAACCACTACTCACCTGCAAACTTTACACTGCCAACCTAGTTGCACAATGAATCACAGTCTTTACTCCACGGATCACAAACTCGTACATTACGACCGCTTTTTGATACTACACCTGTGGCTGGTTGCATAAATTGCTCAGACTGGTCTTAAAAGTTAGTCGTCTAATATTTTTCTGCAAAATTGTTCATAACTTTTAATAGTCAGTTACGTAAAAATATAGATAGGTCTAATTTGAATACGAAAAGTAAGACTGATTATTACCACTTGCTAGATAGGGCAAGCTCACACTACAGCACTACGAGACTACATGAACCGACATGCTCACACTATTGTTGTTGCATCGCTCACACTAAGAACATGTGGCGATAATATGAAGTGAATGTTAAAGTGAATGACATGAAGTATAGCCAATTACAGTGTCTCGTATTTGGAATTTGTGCTCTACCTCTCACCCATCCAAGTGCACACACACACACAAAACACACACACACAGCAGCAGCAGGCAGCTGTTTTTGCTGCATCACCCGGAGAGTGATGGGGTTAGATGTCTTGCTCAAGGGCACCTCAGTTGTGTGTAATGAGAATGGAAGAGAGCGCTGTTCACTCACTCCCCCCACGAACATTTCCTGCCGGTACTGAGACTCAAACCCATAGTTACAACTCTGAAGTCTCTAACCCAGGGGGAAGGCAACCTTTTTGTCATGAAGTTTATCACTGTGCCATAAGCCCACCCCAATATGTATAAATACACTTATTTTAAATATTCATAATGGCTAACATAGAAAAAGTGCAGAACCCTGTTTGTTTGTTTTCAGTTTTAAATTAGACTTTGAATAACACCTGGTCATTCATGCGTTGTAAATGATCAGACAGCTATCCGTTTTGTTAAAACTGATACTTAAAACTTAACTGTGTCCCTGCAAAACGAAATCTAATCTTCAATACCTGCTCTTTATGCAAATTTATAGCATTCACGTCAAAGAAAGCAAGATCAAGATCGGAGACTGCAATGAGAGATACAGAGACAGAGACAGAGAGAGACACACACACACACATCAGCATTAAAAACATAATTTATTGCTTTTAATGAAAACATCTGTGTGCTTTAGGATGAGATGCCGGACTTTGTTTTATTTGTGGCAGTTTGTGCGTCAGCTTGCTGAAGAGATGCTCAGCTACTTCTGCGGCAATGTGTGTTTTAGAGTTTAGTTTTTACCATTTTAGGTGGAGTAAAATTTACATTTGTGGCTTCAACAACCAGATGCATTTTTTCCACACTGTAAAAAAAAATCTAAATTTTAAAGAAAATAACTGATTTTTTGACGTTCATTTTCTTTCATTATAAATTGTACTCAAAACTCTGTAAAATTACAAATAATATCTGTAAATTTAAATATTCAGCTGTTACTTTAGGTATTGTGACATTAATGACAAATTAAATACAAACTGTATTTTTCATACAGTAATTTTTGTTTTATAAAATTATATAAAAATGTATGTAAAATTACAAATATAATCTGCATTTAAAAAGTAATAAAAGAGTCAAATGATAATTGGCAGCCCAAAAAAACCCTGTTTGAATTGTTGATATCTGTGTGTGTCAGCATAGATTAACTATTTGTTCTCATGTTTGCTAAAATATTCTAAATGATTTCTGCAGTAACACAGGGTTTATAATGTGAATGTATTAATTGAACAGCATAATTAATTGTTAGATTTAAATAGCATCAGTGAGTCAGGCGATTTCATGATGATTTTAAAACCATCAACAGATACTGTACACTTCATCACCTGATCTCATTTCACTTTAGCTTTCTTTGCTGCTACAATTGTGTTTAACAACACTGTCACAGCAGCCGGGAAAAAAAAGCTATAATAAGAGTTAAGAGCCCAACTAATGGAAACACTAATCACTGTTATGGCGACTTCAAATGAAACACATTAGAGTTAAACCTCTGTTAATTCTCAATAAAACAAGTGCCAGTGATTAACCCTCAGCGTGCCAGTGTTGACGCGTGCCATAGATTGCCGACCCCTGCTCTAACCATTAGGCCAGCGTCTGTGACTGCTGGAGACAGGCTCAGATCACATCACTGATTTGCTCCTACTGAACAAGCATCGCTGACAGCAATGAGCACCAATTTGGCGATCCTGGCTTTTTGTCACAGAATTTGGAAATCTGTCTGCGGACAGCAAAATTCAAGCAAAAGTTATGTAGTGTGAGCTTGCCTTAAGTCAAACTAGTTCTTAAGTTATCAAAATGTCTCAACTATTGCATGCTTGTCTCAACATGTCTTAACTATTGCATACCTATGTCTGTAACAGTTGTTCACTGTATATTGTCAGAGATATAAATGCAGAATGTTGGTCAATACAGGGAGACTCTGGAGGTCCATTGGTCAGTAGGAAAGGCTCCCTGTGGATTGAGTCTGGCATTGTGAGTTTTGCCAAAGGATGTGCTGAACCCAAATATCCTACTGTGTACAACCGAATTTCTCAGTACCAGGACTGGATCAAGTCTTATATGGGCAGCAACCCACCTGGATTTGTTAAATTCAACACTGAAAACCCAACATCCACTGAAAAGCCAACATCCACTGAAAAGCCAACATCCAACTCCAACATCGGCGTACCCAATTTCCTCTTATTTTCCCTTTCTCTCACATTCTCCATCATTCCTTGCACCTTCTCCCTCTACCTTGCTTCCTAGAGATTGTATGAAGAGTAATTCTCAGGGTTCTTTGATGAAGAGAACAGTTCAGCTGTACATGCTATCATAATGAGAAGAGCAGTTTTTGTTGTTGTTTTGGGGATTTGGGATTTGACCTCTTGAGATTTAGCAGGTTTGCATAAATAGTAGATATATACCAATGTTAATTTGTCAATAATGATACGTAGTATTTTTATGCTTATATGTCTGATAATTGGACATAAGATGGAACTGGATAAATATTCTGAATGCTCTGATCCAGTAAGGCTTCTGACCTGTAATGCTGCCTAAATCATAATCATACACTGTTCATTCGTTGCACACTCTCCATTCTGTCATTGATGGAGTTTTGGTTCCTTGTAACTGTAGGCTTTGTCTTTTGGGTTGCTTAGTTGGGGACACTTAATATTCAACAATATTATTGATCTGCCTGCATTGACACCATTATATGAGAAGTGAACTGAGCTGGACGACAACATCACGGTTTTCTCCAGAGCAGCTATATATATATATATATATATATATATATATATATATATATATCAACTGAATTTTAATTAAGCTGGACTATGACACTATTTTCTTCCAGATCTGCTGTACAGCAGAAACAAACTTTGTTGCATTATTTTCCTGTTATCTCTGTAAAGCTGCTTTAAAACAATCTGTATTGTAAAAAATGCTATATAAATAAAGGTGACTTGACTTGATAACCAATATGCATAACACATTGCTGACGAATTGACAATCTCCATTTAAAGAAGTGTGTTTAATTGTATTGAAAGCGTACTTTTTGTGTACTTCAAATCATAAACGTATACTTTTTGAAAAGTGCACTTGCAGATAATATAATATAATTCAAATTAAAGACCACTTAAGTAGACTTAAAGGGAATGCACTTTAATGACAATATTTCTTAAGACACTTAAGTGCATTTTTTTACTAATGGACTTTGTATGTCTAATTAAGTTTTACTTAAAGGTACAATACCTAAGATTTTATGCCGCTAGAGGGCGCTACATTCAAAACAACAACAACGGCTTTGCTTGATGACGACGTGAAGGAGCGCGGAATGATAGGAACTGTTGTTTTCAACTCCACCGTGGATAAATCAGTCAGACGGGAATCGAAAATTAATTTTCATGGATGAGGTAAAGTTCGATTTCTATAAATGTTGCGTTTAATGACATGCTTGTTTTTCATTAAACTGAAATAACCGCAAGAAAAGTAAGGTTTAATAGTAAATTAGTTATCACAGATGTTACTGTATTTGTTGAATTGTGATAACGCTGCGCATTTTAACGTACATTCGAACATATCATTTGCCAAAGGACTGATTAATCTTTATGTAGAACATCGTATATTTATTTACATATAAGTATTCGCAGTGAATATGACCTTACGATTTTTCACATCATATGCATAGACAACAAGACATTCTAACAATAATACTAATTGTTTTGAATCCTTTACTGACATGAAAATTGAATACAGAACACGGTGTTACTCACCAGTCAGTTAAAACACATGCAAGATCGGCGTCTCTTTCTAGTTCGAGTTTTTCACGAAGTTCTCTCCATTTAGGAAATGCCACACCGATGTTGATCCTGGTTTTATTTCTCTTCTTGTCCCAAATTCTTCTTGGGTCGTTTGGTTGACCCGTTCGTTGACGTTTGCGTTTATGAGACTTGTCTTTGTCGACAGAACCAGATGCAATCGCTAAAGAATAATTGTGTTCCATTCCATAACAAATGCGCGAAACAAGCTGACGTTTGTTGCTTGATAGACGCTAACGCACAACTACAACTTCCGCATTTGTCCAGGACTCCACGCAGTACGAGCGGAAACCGAGGGTAACGCGGATATGACGCGATTGACTGGCGACTCCCAGCTCACCCCTGCTCACACGCCCCGTTTCCTTGGTTAAAATCTCAATTTTCTCGCGATTTAAACATTGTTTGAAACATTTGGAATATTGTAAGTTATCACCTTAACTAAATATATAACACTGGCCTTGTGATTTTGGGATATTTTAATGCAAAAATCTTAGGTATTGTACCTTTAAAGAAAGTACACTTTCATGACAATATTTCTAAACACACTTAAGTGCACTTTTTAAAAATGCACTTAGTAATAATGTCCACTTAACTTTCACTTAAAGAAAGTACACTTTCATGACAATATTTCTAAACAACCTTAAGTGCATGTTTTAAAAATGCACTTTGTAATAATATCTACTTAGGTGTTTTAATCCGTCTCTTTTGTCCACTTTCAACCACTTCTATCCTGATTTCTTCGAGGGGAGTCTCTATGGGTGGGTAAATGTATGTTTTTTTTTCCAGATCTTTCGATCTAATAGACAAAATAAGCTTGCGCAAATTACATATGAATGCGACCAGAGACGACAAAGAAACACATGGAGAGCATCAGCCGGAACTGACCTGTGTATCTATGCTCTTAAAGAGATTGTGTCCAGGTACACAAGCCTGAATACATCTATATTCCTATGTTTTATTGATGCGTCAAAGGCATTTGATAGAATTAATCATAAACTATTGTTTGTAAAATTGCTAGATAGAGGTGCCCCTAAATTTTTAGTGAGAATTTTAGTGTTTCGGTATGCCCATCAAACGTTTCTGGTTAAACGGGACAGTGTTATCTGCGCCTTTCCATGTTGGTAATGGGGTGTGACAAGGAGGAATTATGTCTCCTATTTTATTTAATGTTTATATGGATGATTTATCACACCAGCTAAATAGGTTAAAAACTGGCTGTCATGTGGGCAACACTATTGTTAATCATCTTATGCATGCAGACGATCTGGTCCTTCTCTGTCCATATAGTGCTGGGCTGCAGCAGGTGCTGAAAGTGTGCTCTCAGTATGGCCTTGATTATGGCCTTGAAGTATAACGCTAAGAAAAGCCACATAATGAGGACAGGAAATCAACTTTCCCGACCTTTTATTTGTCAGATAGCCCTCTTGCTGTGTGTGAGGAAGTTAAATATTTAGGTCATGTCCAGTGGCGGAACTAGAGTTTTATACATGGGGTGGCCAGGGGGTGGCCACTGCTATTTTCGGGGGTACACACATACACACACACACACAGTGGAAGGAATTGGGTCACTCTGTTTGTAACTATAAGTGTTGAACATCCAAAATATTTGCAGAAAACAAAGCTGAAGCACCAAGGAGATAAGATACAGTAGCATGTGTCTGTTTTGAACTGCTATGTTTATTTACAAAAAAAAATCACATTTTTTAAATTAGATATAGCAGGCATCAAGCAGACATGTACTTGGAAAATTCATATTCTAATCATCATCCAATTACCAACATTTTTATCTTAACTCTCTCGCCAGCATAAAAAATAAAAATAAAAATCAGCCACCATTAGCGTTTTTGGTAATTTTCACAATATCTGAACATGTCAAAAGAAAGAACAGACCCTGTGCTTTAAAAAAAAAAAGTGTTTTATTATAGCTTTATGCATCCTTTTTTATCAACACTTGAATGTTGGTAAGTTTCATAAAAAGCAACATGAGCAAAAAGCTGAGAAAATCGCATTTTTATCAAAGACTACATCTATATCAGATTCAGAATGATGATCAAAACACAGTAACTTTAAATCTTAGCCTCACAGTGTATAGTGATTGCATTATGATATCGCTTGTTTCTGCTCTTCTCTTCTTTGCCTGCGTTTATACTGTAACGTACACACGGCATGGTAGCCTACTGTATATGCGTGTATTAATGTATTCGGAGCAAACAACCCTGATGCTAAAACTTAAAAACTTACTTCAAATATGATGTTTCTTCTGTGAAGTTGAAGTATCTTGACTTGCAACCATCTCTCGTCCTCTGCTCGTCTGTTTGAAAAATGCGCACGTGCTGCCGGCGAACGTATTTTTTTCTTTCTTTTTTTCTTTAAATCAGCATCAGCAACTGCCAGTAGCAAATACAATTTTGGGGTGGCACCCGGGGTGGCCAATCGCATGTCAGGGGTGTCCAGTGCCACCCCGGACCCCCCTCTGGCTCCGCCACTGGTCATGTCATATCCAATGACTAGACGGATGACAAAGACCTATCGTCAGCGCTGTAAAATATATTCTCAAGCTAACATGCTTATAAGGAGGTTTTCTATGTGCTCTGACTTTGTGAAGTGCTCTGTGTTTAGAACCTACATCACACCGCTATATACAGGTCCTTCTCAAAAAATTAGCATATTGTGATAAAGTTAATTATTTTCCATAATGTAATGATAAAAATTAAACTTTCATATATTTTAGATTCATTGCACACCAACTGAAATATTTCAGGTCTTTTATTGTTTTAATACTGATGATTTTGGCATACAGCGCATGAAAACCTAAAAAAATTAGCATATCATGAAAAGGTTCTCTAAACGAGCTATTAACCTAATCATCTGAATCAACTAATTAACTCTAAACACCTGCAAAAATTCCTGAGGCTTTTAAAAACTCCCAGCCTGTTTCATTACTCAAAACCGCAATCATGGGTAAGACTGCCGACCTGACTGCTGTCCAGAAGGCCATCATTGACACCCTCAAGCAAGAGGGTAAGACACAGAAAGAAATTTCTGAACAAATAGGCTGTTCCCAGAGTGCTGTATCAAGGCACCTCAGTGGGAAGTCTGTGGGAAGGAAAAAGTGTGGCAAAAAACGCTGCACAACGAGAAGAGGTGACCGGACCCTGAGGAAGATTGTGGAGAAGGACCGATTCCAGACCTTGGGGGACCTGCGGAAGCAGTGGACTGAGTCTGGAGTAGAAACATCCAGAGCCACCGTGCACAGGCGTGTGCAGGAAATGGGCTACAGGTGCCGCATTCCCCAGGTCAAGCCACTTTTGAACCAGAAACAGCGGCAGAGGCGCCTGACCTGGGCTACAGAGAAGCAGCACTGGACTGTTGCTCAGTGGTCCAAAGTACTTTTTTCGGATGAAAGCAAATTTTGCATGTCATTCGGAAATCAAGGTGCCAGAGTCTGGAGGAAGACTGGGGAGAAGGAAATGCCAAAATGCCTGAAGTCCAGTGTCAAGTACCCACAGTCAGTGATGGTCTGGGGTGCCATGTCAGCTGCTGGTGTTGGTCCACTGTGTTTTATCAAGGGCAGGGTCAATGCAGCTAGCTATCAGGAGATTTTGGAAACACTTCATGCTTCCATCTGATTTCATTTTTCAGCACGACCTGGCACCTGCTCACAGTGCCAAAACCACTGGTAAATGGTTTACTGACCATGGTATTACTGTGCTCAATTGGCCTGCCAACTCTCCTGACCTGAACCCTATAGAGAATCTGTGGGATATTGTGAAGAGAAAGTTGAGAGACGCAAGACCCAACACTCTGGATGAGCTTAAGGCCGCTATTGAAGCATCCTGGGCCTCCATAACACCTCAGCAGTGCCACAGGCTGATTGCCTCCATGCCACGCCGCATTGAAGCAGTCATTTCTGCAAAAGGATTCCCGACCAAGTATTGAGTGCATAACTGAACATAATTATTTAAAGGTTGACTTTTTTTGTATTAAAAACACTTCTTTTATTGGTCGGATGAAATATGCAAATTTTTTTAGATAGGAATTTTGGGTTTTCATGAGCTGTATGCCAAAATCATCAGTATTAAAACAATAAAAGACCTGAAATATTTCAGTTGGTGTGCAATGAATCTAAAATATATGAAAGTTTAATTTTTATCATTACATTATGGAAAATAATGAACTTTATCACAATATGCTAATTTTTTGAGAAGGACCTGTACTGCTCAATTGTGGTCTAACTATAAGAAAAAGAGTATACAGAGGCTCAAGATTGCATACAATGATGCAATGAGGCTGCTGCTTCGGGTCCCTAGTTTGCATAGTGCCAGTCATTTGTTCGGGTCTACTAGAGTGCCAACTTGTGAGGCCACTCTAAGACAACTGATGTTTGGTTTTATGTGTTGCCTCGACAAGTCAGTGAACCATATAATTGAAGCCCTAGTCAGTCCTCTGAAAAGCTGTTATAGATACACTTCTATAACTGAATGTCTAGGTTAAGACGACATTGGTGCAATAGACGGTATATCCTTGGCTAATATGGAATTTTTATGTATGTATCTTTATTTATGTATTTTCTTGTATCTCCTTTTTGTACTGTTTTTGTACTGTGTTTATATGGACCTGTGTCTGCAATAAAGCTTTATTATATAAAGCATTTGATTCAGTTGAACATAATTTTCGTTTTCTTGCATTAGAAAAGTTTGGTTTTGGTCCTTTTTTTTTTTTTTTTTAAAGCTGTTCAAACACTTTATGTAAATGCAACCTGTTCTATCAAATTGAAGACGGGCTCATCTACCAGATTTAATTTACTACGTGGAATTAGAAATGGCTGTCCAATTTCACCGTATTTATTTTTATTAGCTGGTCAATTACTTTCTGTTCATCTTAGGACAAGTGCTATACAGGGCATTAATATAGCAGATAGAGAGATCATACTGAGTCAACTTGCAGATGATACTACACTGTTTTTACGCAACTCTGCTCAGGTTTCTTTAGCTATTATTAGGTTATTTCCCAGGGCATCAGGCTTCCTTTTAAATATCCATAAATGTGAACTCTTTTCAAACAAAAATTGTTGTTTAACAAACATAGAAGGCATCCCAGTGAAACAAAAATTAACTTATTTTGGTATAGTCGTTTCTAAGGATATGAAGAACAGATGTGTTGATAACTTTTCTTCGATTATGGAAAAAACACAAAAAGACACAAAATCTCTGGTTACACAGAGATCTGTCTCTCAAGCGTAGAACTTTACTTTCCAAAGCAGACGGTCTTTTACGTCTAGCATACTCTGCTACATCTCTTTATGTTGATGCTCAGACTTCCACGATAGTTCACCAATGTTTATTTAATTTCTTATGGAAAAATAAGAAACACTATATTAGAAAATCTGTAGTTATGAATTCGTATGAAAAAGGTAGACTTAAAGGGATACTTCACCGATTAGCATTAAGCTTGGTATCAGTAGAAAACCTGTAGCATTTTTGAATGACCGTGTTTCCCTCCCTCATGTCCCCCTGAGACGAGAGATTTATGTATTTTTTTGTCTGGAAAAAATGCCCCGATGACGCAAAAATCGTCATTTAGCGTCATCGGAGGCTTTTTTGGCCACACTGTAAAGAGATTGCTGTAAATTTTACAATAACTTACTGGCAGCTGGATGCCAGTAATTTACTGTAAAATGTTTTACAGTATATTATTACTGTATTTTCACTTACAGTATACTGTACCTTTACTGTATTTTCACTTACAGTATACTGCACCATTTACTGTATTTTGTCTGTTACCGTATTGTCATTTACAATATTAGTATTGAGTTTTTTTTTTTTACATGTTTTCCCCACTCCAAAAAATTACAACAACTCATGAACATTTGTCCTTAAAATATTCTTTTTAATCGTTGAACATTTTGTTTTTAGAAGTACAAATTACAAATCTTGACCTCAAAAAAAGGCAAAAATCACCAAGTCCATAGAACTAATCTCCTGGGGACCATTTGTATCTGTAGCATGGCAAAAACGTACACGCACTGAAAACCAAAACAGGCCTTAAAATAATAAAATACCGTAAAAGTCAGTTTGTGTTGTTACATTTCAGTAATTTTGCCAGTCAAAGTTGACAAGCTCTCTGATGAGAAACACTGAGGGGTTCAGGCTTATGCTTTTTTTTGTGTGGATCTTTCCAGATTTCCATCTGCTCTGTGCCTTTAGTGTTTGGTGCCATCAGAGTTGATTCTCAGAATGAACCTGCAAGCACAAAGGGGGAAAAAATACATTAATTTTGAGAACGGTGTTGTCAGAATTTGCCCTAACTCTCAAACTTGATGCTGCATGTACTTTTATGTTGATAAAAGCAAAACATCTGATTCTGAATGCACCTACAGGGATGGTACATAATTACCTCATAATCCATTACATTCAAATCATTTAAGCTTCATTCTTTCACAATACATTCCTGTGTAGCTTAAACAGTAGAGAAAGATGCAAGAATGCTGAAACAATGAGTTTGATTTCCAGGGAATGGAGAACTTAATAATAGGAACACGCCACCGTTTTTTGAAATAGGGGTTTTTCACCATCTCCCCTATATTTAGATAGGTGGGCAAACACATTTTTGTCTCAGTGCATGCATTGTCTTAGTCTGGCAGTGCCGCCGCTAGCTTAGCTTAGCATAATAAATGGAACCCTTTGTTGCCGGATAGCATGTTGGGAGTAAAAGTGATAAAAAAAACTCAATTACTTCTTGTGGCCTGCGTATTCACAACGAGTACAAATAGCAATGCAGATTAAGACTAGGCGATTTCCTAGGCAGAGATTGACTTGGGACGAAGCACAGGCGAAGCACTGCTACTTGGGCGCAGAGATATCACGCAACACCTGAAATCCCCCAACTTCCGTCAACATGCCGGCGTGAATATTAGCTGGCTATTTTTCCTTCAGTGGACATAGTGAATGGCGATAAACATGGCGGATTTTGTGAGAGACGAAGAGGGTGACTTCTCAGACAGTCAAGATCCAGAACCATAACTCTACGAACCAGAGTTTTCAGAAGAGGAGCTGCGTGCTTTGGAAATAGACAGACAAAAGAAGGAGGTTGCGATTGCTCAACAGCCTGAGGACGTGAGGATGAGAGCCAACACTAACTGGTGGAGTGAGTGTGGGAATATGCCAGCCTATGCCGACTGAAATAGAGTATCTGTGCTGTGGCGAGTGGGACAAGGTACTGCCATCGATGACCAGGCTCAACGTGTCAGATCAAGATGAGGTGCCTGCAGTTGTGTCTCAGCTACCGAGGATTTCTCTGCATTGATCCATCATGCAGTCCTCGACTTTTTTGAGAAGTCATCCTCTTTGTCTCTCACAAAATCCGCCATATTCATCGCCATTCACTATGTCTTCTGTAGGAAAAATAGCGAACTAATATTTACGCCGGTATGTTGACGGAAGTTGGGGGATTTCAGGTGTTGCGTGATATCTTTGTGCCCAAGTAGCAGTGCTTCGCCTGTGCTTCACCGCAATATAGTCCCAAGTCAATATCTGCCTAGGAAATCGCCTAGTCTTAAAGGAACACGCCTTTTTGGGACTTTCACTGTATTCCCCAGAGTTAGATAAGTCCATACATACCTTTTTCATCTCCGTGCTTGCCGTAACTGTCTGACGCACCCACCGCTAGCCTAGCTTAGCACAAATACTGGAGGTAAACGGCTCCAGCTAGCATACTGCTCCCAATAAGTGACAAAATAACGCCAACATTTTCCTATTTACATGTTGTGATTTGTATAGTCAGAGTGTACAAATAACAAGGTCATATGAGACACAGACATATTTTAACCATATAAATACTGGGAACTATATTCTCAGAGGGCGAAGCACTGCTACTTCTGTGGAGTGATTTGCTCGCAGCACCAGAGAAGCCCTGTGGTGAGGAGCAGAGAGTTTGCTCAGAGCTGCGGTAATCACTCCACAGAAATAGCAGTACTTCGTCTTCTGAGAATATAGTTCCCAGTATTTATATGGTTAAAAGATGGCTGTGTCTCATATGACCTTGTTATTTGTACACGCTGTGACTATACAAATCACAACATGTAAATAGGAAAATGTTGGTGTTATTTTGTCACTTATTGGGATTAGTATGCTAGCTGAAGCCATTTACATCCAGTCTTTGGGCTAAGCTACTGTAGGCAAGTGGTGGGTGCGTCAGACAGAGTTACGGCACGTACGGAGATGAAAAAGTTATGTATGTATCTCATTCTGGGGGATACGGTGAATAAGCTAAAGTCCCCAAAAGTCGGGGGCAGACATGCTATCCAGACATGCTATCCGGCGGCGCTGCCAAACGCGAATAGAGCGTAAAATTCTCGTCTACCGCGTCTAGTTGGACGCTTGAACATTTTGAATCCATTCGCGTGTCCAAAGCTAAATTGAAACGCGTAAAAAGCAAGTGTTTGAAGCAAAATTTACGCGCGTCCGAGGCGAAATCCGCTTCTTGTGGGAGGGGCAAGTGCTAGACGGTTGTCTGTTTGCAAGATGGCTGATGTTGATTGACCTCTAGAGGTGCGTAATTGCGTCTTTACATTGACTTAACATTTAAATCACTCGCACCAGACGTTCTATTCGCCTTTGGTGTGAACGCACCATAAGACAATGCATGCACTGAGACAAAAATATGTTTGCCCACTTACCTAAATATAGAGGAGACAGTGAAAAAACCCTATTTCAAAAAACGGTAGCGTGTTCCTTTAAACTTAAATACAATGTAAGTTGCTTTGGAAAAAAGTGTCTGCCAAATGCATGAATGTAAATGTAATGTAAAAAATATATATATATTTTGGGTTACCTAATTCTGCATTCGACAAAATGGACAGTTAATACTGAAGAAGAGTCTGTTAGCTGTTGTAACTGGGTGATGATTCTTCATAGTCAGCATCCATGTTTTTGCTTAGAGAACAGACTCTCCTGAAACAGACAAAGTCACAGCAGCCTTTTAGTGTTATTATAGTTCACAGAAATAAAATACAATAACAGAACTTATTACTAACAACAACGACATGAGGGGTAAAGATAATGTAAGATATGATTTTGTATGGTGTTTATAGTTTTTTAATACATTAAACAACATTTAAATATTAGTTAGCAAAATTTTGCTATATTGATAATGGTAATTGCTAACCCTTTCCTCCTCCTCCTCCTCCTCAAACGTCAACCTGTTCTGTGTATTAGTGGAGAGCGTCAGCAGTGATGTACAGTCCGGAGGCGGAGGGAATGGCTTCTGCAAATTCAAAATAAAGAACAGAAACTGATGGATGATTATTTAAAAGCACTTTAACTCTGCTGCCTGGTAAACCCGTTTTCTCCCCTTCCGTTGGTTTCATCGGCAGTTACATTATATTATGTCTGCCTGCTAAACTAACGCATACTTCAGCTAATTTAGTTGATGTTATCTTACTCACCTGTAGATGTCATCACCATTAGGACGGCAATCACAAGAAATGACTCCAAAACACACCTCCGACATTGCAGGCCACAAACTTGAAAATAAAACAAAAGATGTAATTAACAATGGTGTCGCTTAAATGGTTAGTTTACTTAAAAAATTAAAATTATGTCCATTTACCATTTACTCAGCCTCAACTTGTTCATAACCTGTATTCATTTATTTCTTGTGCTGTATACAAAAGAAGATATTTTAAAAAACGTGAGTAACCAAACAAGTTTCTGGTCCCCATTGACATCCATAGTATTTTTTTTTATTATTATTATAGAAGTCAATGGGGACCAGCAAACTGTTCCATTACCAACATTCTTCAAAATATCTTCTTTTATGTTCAGAAGAAAGAACTTCATGCAGGTTTAGAACAACTTGTGGGCAAGTAAATTATGACAGAATTTCTTTTTGAGGTGCACTATTCCTTTAACTTATTTTTTCACGTTAGCTCACTTAACGTTGTTACATCTGCCTAACTAGCTAAGTTGTGATAAATAGGGGACGGAAGTTCGCGGAACATACATATGGTATTATTATTCTCTGTTTAATAAGTTTACTTCGGCTTATTTAGGTGAAGTTAACCTACCAGTTAATGTTATGACGGCAATGAAAAGGCTCCAACACACACCTCCATCGTTGCAGACTGCAGACATTATACAGATCACAAACCTGACAATAAATCAAAGCATATACTTGACAATCTTGTTTAAAAACCTCACTTAAACAAGGGTTTCGTCTATCTCACTTTACCTCAGTATTTCACCACGACACGCTAGTTCGTTGCGGTTAACGTTAAGTAGCCTAACCGACGACTCCGCCTGGCGAGCTACGTTAAAGAGGCAGAGATATGCACAAACTTTATTGTTATTGTTTTAACTAAAGAATATTTCGTATAATATAGGTGAACTTAGCTTACTTACCAGTTAATATTATCACCATGACGGAGATCCGGCCGACTGTCAGGAATAAAAAAAGGCACCAAAACCATTCCGACCCAAAACAAAAAGACAAATCATGTTAGTTTGCTGTTAACATAAATGAAAACATTTGCAAATGTTTGTTTTACATAAAATAGAAATAATATACTAACCTTTTTGGAGTTACCGGTACATCTTTTGTCCACATTAACTGCCACTTCAACCATACAGTCAAAAAAATTCAAAAGAAATCTCTCTTGCCATTAGTCAGTTTTTCGCGGGCAAGTTCACTACTGTAAATAGATTTACAGTAGAGAATAATTACAGTAGTGACCATATATTTTCCCATAATCCTTTGCGGTTTACAGTAACATACTGTATAAATGTATAATATGTATCTTACAGTACATATTACAGTAAAATACTGTTCAAATTACAGAAACCAGTTACAGTGCAGAGGCTAGAGACCACAGCCAGTAGTAGGAGCTAGTTCTGCATGTTTTCAACCCGCCCATAGAGGGTGGGATCTCACTTACAGAATGTACAAATAGTGTCAGATATCTTTTTTCAAGCTAAGCTAACAGGTTCTTGCTCTGTGGAGAAAGCTGAGTAGTAGTGCAGGCTAACCACAATGGCGGAAGGTAGTTTTTAAGTTGAAATGGCAGAAGGGGATTTTGAAGATCTGGTGCAAGAATCCGATTCATGTGGCTACCTGTACGAGCCGCAATACAGCGAGGAACAGTTGCGGGAGATGGAGGAACAAGAGGCAGCTGCTGCAGCGGAGGAGGAAGACCTGCTTGGCGGTCAGGAGGAAGAGCCCGGGCAGACTCGAGCTGGGGCGGACTAGTGGTGTCAGTGCTCTCACTGTGTCCCTATGGACATTCGGTTCGTAGTCTTCCTGCTTGAAATGGAGACTGCAAACCCTATGGTTTTTCAGGTTTTCCATAGCAGTGTCCTCTCTAAACTTCGGGTGGTTGATAGCCTCAAGCCACTGTTTGCACCGCTCCAAATTTTTAACCGGAAAATGATGGAAACTTACTGATTGTCCTGGAAACTCACTGATTGTCCTTTCCTGGTTTTTACTGGCTCATTTAAATGTCAGCATACATATGTATTCCTGCTGCATGTCAATATCCATGAATCACTGGATCTTTGGTAAGTTGAAAGGAACACTACATCGAGTCCAACCTTTAGTTTAAACTGATAATCGTTTGTTTTACCGGCATTACCATAAAAATGAATAGTTGTCTTTAATTGACAAGATTGTCTAAAGTAACTGATGAATCTCATCTTGATGAGGTTCAGAATCATGTGTTTGTATTGACATGAGTTGTTATGTTCTTGAACAATTAAACATGTTTCTGTTTTTAAAAGCAAAACACCAGCTATAGGAGTTGAACTGGAAAAAGTTGCTTCTACTAAAATAAAAACATAAAGTCTGTGTGTTTACAGCTGCATGTGTAAATCAAGTATTGTAGAGCAGATCTGATGCTTCAATCATTGATATTGCTATGAGGACATTTTCAGTAAGATTAAAATAGTTCATCTTTTGTTTTGCCTTTTATTTCAGACATAGGCTACCAGAGGTTTAATATTTAAATTTCATATTTGACTGTTGTTGGCTGTGTTTTTGAAAAAAATTTAAAATACATCTTACTACAATTAGAAATCTTCAGTAAATATGAAAGCAATTATTTGTAAGAATTTGAATACAATGTAATTGATGTATAGTTTAATATCTTACCCTCGTGTTCTTTCTCTCTATCTTCTTTTTTGTATATTATTTTTCAGTTTTCAGCTAATCACTGTTAACTCTTATTTTCTCATTTGTATTCTGATGACATTGAACACATTAATACATTTTGTATACAAAGTTGTATATAATAAACGTCATCTCTGTACTTTTTGCAATTAAAAAAAGTGCTTGCTTCCTCGTTATCATGCATCACATAAAAAAAAAAAAAGAATAAAATGAGTCTCTGATCCAAAACCCACAATAGATGGCGCTAATTCCAGCCGCCAATAAAAAAGAAGAAGAAGAAGAAGATCTTCTGAGGTGAGGAGAGCAGTTCACGATATTTCTCATCTTTACACAACCATCACACACACTTTATACAGTTTGATTAAGCGACAGACTAATTTCTGTATTGTTTTCATCGATCACAGCGATACTTGTGCGTCTTTTCTGGCGTCTTCCTACCGAAATAAACATTTAGTGCAGCAGCAGCGAGCATGAGGAGAATATGTAGAGTTCATTCAGACCTGAGAGATTTTGTGTTCGTTTGTGTGATTGTCTCGATGTTTGGAGTGAGAACTGTTACTGAATGTCAAGAGTTAAAGTTTGAGGACTGTAAGGGGAATTGATGCTGCTGCCGTTTTATTTCATCTTTAACAAATCAAATGTGTTACTTATTTCACATTGTTAAAATATACAGAAGCAGATACGGCTAAAACTTAACATTGCGTTTATAATGAGTTTTTAGGATCGTTGTCAGTTTTGAATAACATTAGTGCAATGAATGTAGTCAGGGGCGTCGTTAGGCCCTTTTTAGGGGGGCTTCAGCCCCCCTAAACTTCTGCCTAGCCCCCCTAAAAATTTGTGATTAATGTAGGCTATACAAATTCGTGTTCACTTCAGTCTTGTTATAATCAGATTCAGCACGTTCTTCATCTTCAATCCGCAGCGGCGCCGAGCAGAGAGAGCACGTCAGACACAGAGGACAGGGTGTGTGTGTGTGTGTGTGTGTGTTCATCTGAGCCTCATTGGTCTGTCACTGCTCGTCAATGTCAGAATATTTGAGATGACCAATCAAATCAAAGTAGGCGGGCTTTATGTTCACAGACACTGCTGAGCGCGAATTTTAACAGTGCGACTCGACGCGTACGGTCAAGTGTGATACAAGATGTAAGTAGCTAAACTTAACATTTCATATTTGACATTTTTTTAGGTCATAAATGTTAAACGAATGACAAAAAATAATCAGGCAAACTAATATAGGTTTGTCTAATTTCGCCATTTTGAACTGAAAATAGGCATGTAACGTGACTTATGTAGGCCTAATGTAATAATTAGTTTACTGTCATTGTTAGGGGACAAGAAACATTAACAAAGCCGTTTTCATCATGTTAGGCACAAGATTAATAATGAATGTGTACATATGGAGAATATAATACAAATTGTAGCCTTTAGTAAATTAAAAAAAAGCTCAGGTTTAGGAAGGGAAGAGAAAGGGATGAAGAGACTGAGAAAAAAAGAAAGAGTGATGGAGATGAGGAGAGAGCAGGTATTGGCAAACAATCTACTGCCCACTGACATGGTTTTAAAGCTATTTCTTATCTTTTTTTGTCTTAAAAACGTCTTGAAATGCACATATCAGAGAAATAAAAAATGTGAACCCCCTACCAACTCAAATTTAGGACCTCTTTGATTGTAAAGCCCTGTCTACGGCCCTGTATTAGGCATAAGATCAATAATGAATGTGTTGCCTACATATTGTGAATGCATTTAATAAACTTAATTACCTAGCTTTAGTAGCTTTCA
This sequence comes from Gila robusta, assembly GCA_030770095.1. Lineage (NCBI taxonomy): Eukaryota > Metazoa > Chordata > Actinopteri > Cypriniformes > Leuciscidae > Gila > Gila robusta. Next base: position 61,107 of record JAVALU010001625.1, read on the forward strand.
GTAAATAAACTCGTCTGAGAAAATGATTCATAGGCAAAATCAACCTATCAGTTGTTTACTTTCTTCACTGACAGACAAAAATGAAAAGCCTATATCAGTCAAAGCTCAGCTTTAGGAGGGGAAGAGACAGGGCAAGATAAAAACAAAGAGAAAAAGAGTGTGATGCTGATGAGGAGAGAAAAATAATCAGCTGCCCACTGACATGGTTTTAAAGCTGTTATCCAAATTTTTTGGCCTTCAAAACATCTTAAAATATGTAGATCAGAGAAATCAAAATATCAACATTTTCTCAGGGAAACCCAGAACCCCCCTATCTGCCCTACCTCACATTTGGGACCACAGTGATTATAAAACCCTGCCTTTGCATGGTAATGAAACTGGTTAATAGTGAGCATTAGATCCTTAACTAAAGTGTTACCTTTTTTTATAATTAAAAAAAACAAATCATACCCTCATTGGGGGCTTAGCCCCCCTAAAATGAAAATCCTAGTGACGCCCCTGAATGTAGTTACTCGAAAATCAAAATATATTTTAGATATTGACATTATGCTGCTGTAGTTATTTATATGAGGTGGTTAATTAAGATGAATACCTTTTAATTTTTCTTTTTTTATGTTTTATCCTTGTCATGTTGTGAGATGCAACAGTATTTTCTTTCACTAGAGCAGTTTTACAGGATTTTATCATATATCCTGACTCAAATAATGCGTTTCTAACAGCAAACACTCAGAATAAAGTGAGATGATCTGCTGATGATCCTGAATGTCTTGTTGAATGAGTGTTAATAGTCTGAGGATCATCAATATTAACAGATCTGCTGAAAACACTCTTTATTTCATGACAATAGTTCCTGTTTTCACCTCATTTATTATGCTGATGTTTTCAAATCTCCTCTAAATTTACATTTAAAACGTATTTCATTGTTGTCAACTGACTGTAATTGTTGCTTACTCTGTACGGTTATTTCTGTGTTTATGATTTTTAACTGTTTTTCTTACCATTATTTATATTTGGAAGAATTTAAATTATTTATATTTGTTTTTTTATTTCTAGATAACTGTATTTTAATGAAGAAGCAGAATAATGTTAGGATTAGTAATACAAATAATTAATGAATGGCATCAGGTTCTGTACGATGAATAGATAGACATACATGCTTAGTGTCATTTATTATAAAAACAAAATCAGTAATTGAAATTTTTGATTTTGGCAGATCCACTCCTCCCACACTGGAATTCATCATCAGTGAAGCTCCTCCCACAGCAGTCACATCATCAATGAAGCTCCTCCCACAGCAATCACATCATCAGTGAAACTCCTCCCACTGCAAACACACAATCAGTGAAGCTCTTCCCACAGTCATTATCCAATAAATGCTGTATATTCCCATCAGCTACAAGTGAAGACGAGCATCAGGAAGAGCTGAAATCTGCAAAGACTGAGTTTATTAAAGAGGACAGTGAGAACACGAGTGATCCAGAACCTGCAGAATGAAACACACTGAAGATCCTGAAGAACAAAGAGGTTGGTGTTTATTCATGAAGAACATTCATATCAGAAACATTAAACTTTTTAAAAGGAAGAAAATCATGTCAGAAGTAAAAAGGTTGAGTGAAACATGTAGGACACAGTTAAAGCTAATACAAATAATTTATTTAAAACTAGTTAAAGCCGCTCTACACTTTTGAGCGTGTGAAATTTTAACAGACACTGCAACGGTCATGAAATGAAGTCCCACTCTGCGGCAGCTTTTTTACAAACATAAATTCAACATATAACTAATAATTAAAAATAAACAATCCACTCCACTTCAATGCTTAACGCTTGTGTTATTTCTCACAGGGTTTATTCACTTGAGCTTGTGTTTCTGGTGTCCCACTTTCACATGCGTATGAATGGAAGTCAGTGCAAGGAAAAGTCTAGTGTGAATGGCCATTAATAATTAAAATGTCTTTAGTAAAATAAATATCAATCTCAAAGTTGGTGTCAAAAATGGCAGTATTGTATATTTTAATGTTAATATCATGTTAGATAATTGTGTCATTGATCAAATATATTTAGTATTTCTTGCTAAAGAAACATGGGATTTGTGTCTATAATGTTTTAAAAATAATATTCGGAAGATAAATTTTCCTTATTCATGGAAAGTTTCAAGGACATATAATCAATTAATAAAAAGGCTTCACATTATCATATTTTATAACAGTTGTTTACTTTCTACTATTACATCAGGGCTCACTTTCATGTCCTTTCACTTTATATTTCTCTCTTTGAATTATTTCGATGTACTGAAAATTAAATTGAATATTTTTCTTTCATGTCAGACCTGATGGAAGTGAAGGAGGAGAGTGAAGAACTGAGTGAAGTGGAGGAGGAGAGTGAAGAACTGAGTGAAGTGGAGGAGGAACATCATGTCCAACCTGGAGAAAAACCTTTGAGTCGCTCAAAGACTAAAAATATTTTTTTAAAGAAAAGAAGAGCCAAGAAATCTTTCACCTGCACTCAGTGTGGGAAGAGTTTCACAAGCAAATGTAGTCTTGAGATTCACATTAGAGTTCACACTGGAGAGAAGCTGCATGTATGCCATCAGTGTGGGAAGAGTTTCAGTCAACCAGACCACCTTAAAGTACACATGAGGATCCACACCAGAGAGAAGCCATTCATATGTGATCAATGTGAAAAGAGATTTTCAAACAAACAAAGTCTTAAGATTCACATGAGGATCCACACCGGAGAGAAGACGTTCACATGTGATCAATGCGGCAAAACATTTCTTAGGGCATCACACCTGAAGAGACACCTGATAGTTCATACGAAGGAGGAGCCACATTCATGTTCTGTGTGTGGAAAGAGTTTTTCACAGCTGCAAACTTTACATAGACATGAGAAAACTCACACTGGTGTGAGAGAGTACATGTGCTTTGAGTGTGGGAAGACTTTTACTTCAGCGGACAGTTTAAAACCGCACCAGAGAATTCACACTGGAGAAAAACCTTACAAGTGTTCACTCTGTGACAAGAGATTCAGTCACTTATCATCTCTGAAAACACATGAGAGGATCCACACTGGAGAGAAGCCGTTCACATGTGATCAATGCAGCAAAACATTTCTCTGTGCATCAAACCTGAAGAAACACCTGGCAGTTCATACGAAGGAGAAGCCACATTCATGTTCTGTGTGTGGGAAGAGTTTTTCACTGCTGCAAACTTTACATAGACATGAGAAAAGTCATACTGATGTAAGAGAGTATGTGTGTTTTGAGTGTGGGAAGACTTTTACAACAGCAAACAAGTTAAAACTGCACCAGAGGATTCACACTGGAGAAAAACCTTACAAGTGTTCACTCTGCGACAAGAGATTCAATCGGTCAGAACATCTGAAAAGACATGAGAGGATCCACACTGGAGAAAAACCGTACAAGTGTTCACACTGTGACAAGAGATTCAGTCAGTCGACATATCTGAAAAAACACGAGAGGATCCACAGCAGAGAGAAGCCGCACACGTGTGATCAGTGTGGAGAGAGTTTCTTTATTAAAACTCAACTGAAGCGACACATGAAGATCCACACAGTGGATAAACCACTCTAACACAGTCTGAGATCACGGTAAGTAGTCTATTTTCATGTGCTGAGTAGAGCTGCACGATTCTGGCTAAAATGAGAATCACAATTTTTTTGCTTGGAATAAAGATTCTCTCACTATTCTGAAAAGCTTTATCATTTTAAAGACCTACAAACCCTGAACATTAGGTTACCAAACAAGATAGAAAAAAAATAATACATAATACTCTGCTTCAGTCAAATTTAAACAAATGCAGTGAACAAAAATAATGTAATATTTAAATAAATAAAAATGACAATTAAGCATTGACAACATTCAAAGGTATTATGCCAGGCTAGACCTATTAAAGATTCTTAGCAAGAAACACTAGCCTATTAACATTTTTGGGTATGATGTTGCGTTGAATAGTGTTGCTTTTATAGACGTTTGTTTTGTCTAGCCGCTGATACTTTGTGATTTAGCAGTTTTGTTTTTAACCATCTCATACTGTAGGTTAAGATAAGTTTCTAATTGAGAAGTTTTATAATAACTTTGCTTTTCATTTATTACTTAAAGGGCACCTATTATGGCCCTTTTTACAAGATGTAATATTGGTCTTGGGTGTCCCCAGAATGTATTTGTGAAGTTTCAGCACAAAATACCCCCAGTTAATTTATTATAACCATTTGAATGTGTCATTTTTGGGGCCTGTTTTGAAACAAGCTGTTTTGAGGCAGACGACCTTAAATGCAAATGAGCTGCTAATCCCCACCCTGCCGCTGGATGTGCTGGCCTTTGTAGAAACATAGTAATTTTGATGTCTTGTCTTTTTCAAAAACATACACACTTTTTAATACAATATCTTAAAAAACATATGAAAACGTGTGGTTATTTAAAAGGTTTAAATTACATAAAACATACGACGACGACGACAACAACATTTGTTGTCGATGACTATTAACGTTACCTCAGAAATCATAAAATACACTTACTTCTTCAGGAATTGTCGTTGGATCGCGAACACTAGGCAACGATCCACCCTTGAGGATTAATTTTGTAGCAAGACCTGCTTTGAATTGACCGCCGTTCAAAAAACAGTCACTCTCAAAATGATTTGAGCAAACATAAACGTACTTCGGGAGTGTAAGAGGCACATTTCCTTCATAAATAAAATCCACCCACTGCGTTTTCAGTGGCTCTGATGTCGGAAGCAAGTGCAAACAACTATGCGAAGTATTACAGCCCACAACAAAACACTTATTTTTCTTAGGAGGCATTTTCTAGAAGGCAGCACAAATATTCAGAACAGCTGTCCGGCTGTCGTTGAAACAACAATGGAGGATCAGATCACCGAGGGAGGGGTCTGCCTCAACCACACTGTCAATCAAACCCCTTTCCCATGTTCTACGTCACAAAAAGCTGAATCTTAGAACAGCTCATTCTGAGAGAGTGCATATGAATTATTGAGATTGTAAAAAAAACACTGGGTGGATTTTTATCATTCTAGGGTGGTTTTGCTCACACACTGCCAACACACATTTATGTTCAAACAGCATGTAAAAGTGAATTTTGCATAATAGGTGCCCTTTAAAGCTCACTTGAAGTTTTTCGATAGCTACATTAAAAACTAATAGCCGAACTGATAAAGTTCACACATTATTTAAAACAAGTGAACAGTCATTAATAAAATAAGAACAAATACACAAATTACAAGCAGAGATGAATACTAAATAACAAAGTTTGCTAGTAGTATTCAGGTACAGAAATTAATAATTAAGCCTAAATGTAAAATAACACTATTTGTTCACTGTATAAATGAAATATAGTTTCATCTCATATACTTTCATCACAGAAAACTGTATATATATATATGTATATATATATATATATATATATATATATATATATAATATTAATTGTGTGCTGTCACTTTAAGACCGACTGCACGGACCGGATTTTTTTTTACAAACATCTATTTCTTTCTCATCTGTTCATTTATGACATAAACGAGAGAATACTTGTTGAGACGGCCATTTAGACGGGTATTTTGACAATTTTCTGTTTATGTGTCCGTTCAAGGGCAAACGCGAAAGAGGAATCAATAATGTATTCGAGCGCTGTCTGACATGCGTCTCTCTCTCTGTACGTTTCGAGTGTGTGTGGCTGGTGGCTGGGGGCTGTGCACACTAGAGATGCGCGGATGGGCTATTATTTCATCCGCAACCGCATCACAAAACTCATCATCCGTCCGCCATCCATCCGCACCAACGTTTTTGACCAATTTTCAAAACCGCACCCACCCGCCATCTGCTGATTGGGCGATACAAGGCGCTGCTGATGACAGCCGCGAGACTAGAAAGCTCTCAGAATATCAGCAGTGAACTCCGTCTCCGATCGGCACGCAGGGACAAAAATAAATAAATTAAACGCACTTCGGCAAACCTGACTGTGGCGAGGGGGGCGTGATTTTGCGAAGTCTGTAGCGGGAGAGAAAGGACGGAGCCGCGCGGTGAGTAAGTAGGTCAAGTGCAGATGATGAACACCTGTGTCTGATTGCAACTATTGGGGCGTGGAGAGACCGCATATAACCGGCGGGAATGAGAGAGCGAGAGAGAGAGTTGGACTGGGACTTCGCACGCGGCTACTGCAACCGAGACTGAGAAGCAAGTGTTGGATCGCGTGTTTTGTTTATGGCGGCGAATGCGCTACTGTGCGCCTCCTTTCTTTTTGTTTTTCTGAATAAACGCGAGTCCCAGTCACGCCGACCCTGTCTTCTTCCTTCCACACACACACACTGAACCTCTTCACACTGACCTTATCTGATAGGCTATACTGTACAATATTTTCATTGTAGCCTAATAGAAAATGCATTTTGGCACATAATTTGGTTCAACCGCCCGCCACCCGCCCGAATTTAATTAAAATATTTTTTTAGTCACGTCATCCGCCCGATCCGCGGTTTATCCGCGGAGTCCGCGGCTGTAACCGCCAACCGCGCATCTCTAGTGCGCACAGATAACGTCCCGGTTTTCGTCTCTTCTTCTGCGATTTAAAATTGTTTGAATGTGTAAATTGGCAAGACAATTCATGTCCAAATGATAAACCTTCATTCTATGATGGTTATATTTAGAAGTTAACCCACGAATCACATGCGTGTCGAACCGCAGAACAGAATCTAGTGTGATCCGTTCCACCCCTAGCGCGTTATCTCGTTTAATATCATTGGCAGAATCATAGAAATGCAGGATTAAAGGGATAGTTCACCCAAAAATGAAAATTCTGTCAGTATTTACTAGAGGTCGACCGATAGTGGATTTTACCGATACCGATATTTAGGTTTGACTGTAAATGCCGATAACCGATAATTCAACCGATATTTTTTAAAATGGATACTGGATTAAAAACAAACATAACACTCACAAGTAAAACGGTGCTAAACTGAAATGTGCTAAATTAAATAAATATATAAATATGAATATATTAAAATAAGAAGTTCTACAGAAAGAACTCTGTACAGAAAATAATTTAAACATTAAAATATTACAAGTTTCGTTAGCTATAACCTAGAAACATACGTAAAGATAACACTTTGCAAGTCGCATTTGTTAACAAGGATGTATTAGCTAGCTTTCATGAACTATATGCATTATGCAATATACGTTTTTACTGCATGTATTAATATGAGCAATACAATTGAACCTTTATCATTCATGTTAGTTCATAGTACATTAACTAAGGTAATAACAGATAAAATAAGAATTAAAACTCCATTTCAAATGCATTAGTAAATGTTGAAATTAACAAACTAACAATGAATAATACTTCTACAACTTTTATTAACCTTAGTTAATGCTAAAAATGGAATCTTATTGTAAAGTGTTGCCATTTCATATAATTCCAAAGAGTCATTCTTAAAGATGGCCATTAAAATTTAATAAAGACCTATATTACGTATACATAATATAGCCTATGTATAGTCTCTCACTTCTATTTTAGAACACTTGATGATTATCTAATCAAAATAACAAGATGTATTGCAGTGATAAAAAAAAGAACTTAAATCGAACGCGTTTCTGATTTGTTTATGTTTCTGTCGGCTAACTTACAAGAACATATCAATGTTGAGAAAGCACGTCACTAGTTTTAAATATGCAACTTCGTCGGCTAATGAATGCATAAAAGTGACCAGCTGGATATAAAATAATCCAAATAGATGGTAACAATTGCAACAAAACATTTGGGTCAGGTCTGCGTGTGTTTTTGTCACATTGTTTAAACCACTTGACCGAGGCCCCATCCACACTACTGCGTTTTTAGTTTAGAAACGGAGAATTAAAACGAATACGATCTCCGTCCACACCAGCGTTTTAGCTGCGTATTAGAACTGATCTCCGTCCACATTAAAACGACTGAAAACGCGGATCACGTCACCATTCACCTACACTGGGCATGCGCGTGCCGGTGTAAACAGGAATCAGATTGACTATTCCTCAGATTTAGCTGAGGTTGATAAGTGCCGATCTGGACATTCAAAAGTTTTCGCACCATTCTTCAGGAACTACAACTTCATTGATAAAATTATCCCACCATGCGCTGGTTCTTCCCGGCTTAACCCAAAACCGACGCTCCATGTACGGTCGATTCCGCCGCTGCACACGGGAACTGTCACAGATCGCTGGAATAATAGCTTGCCTCCGGCGCATGTAGGCAGTTATAGCATTGTGAAATGCAGAATTTACTTGCACTAACGTAACTGGTAGTCCAGGCTGTTGTTGTATGTTTTCTTCCGCTGTATGACACCCAATCAGAGAGCCGAGAGTGAGCCTCTGCGTCATCGTTTCTAAAGTCCTCCGTTTTGACCCGTCTACACTAAAACGCCCTCCGGAGATTCAAAACGCAAAACGGGGTCGCAGCGTTTCTAAACTTCTCCGTTTTAGGTCTTCGTTTTTGCCGTTTTAGTGTGGACGGGAGGTGCAAACATAGCAAAAGGTCTGCGTTTCTAAACTAAAACGTAGTAGTGTGGACGGGGCCTAAGGTACTAATGTTAAGAGTCCTCTCAGCCTCGACGCCAAACATACTTCTGTTGTTTCTCTGCTGATGCAGCATCTAGTCAACAAATTAATTACTTTATAATGATATGGCAATATACTTTAGTGTTATGTATTCATACCGTTTCGCTGTCGGTGTTTTAAATGCGCGTCTGAAGTGTCAGCGCTCTCTGTGCTGCGTGTTCTCTCCTTGCTGCACGCAACCTCACGTGCTAACGTAAACAACTCAGCTAGTGATAGTTTGTTATTTGTCCTCTAAAAACTATCGGTGTGGATTTTTACCGATAACGATAGTTACACCAATCAACTATCGGTGCCGATTAATCGGCAAAACCGATGAATCGGTCGATCTCTAGTATTTACTCACCCTCATGTTGTTCCAACCCCGTTAGACCTTTGTTCATCTTCGGAACACGAATTAAGATATTTTTGATGAAATCTGAGAGCTGGATCACTCCTCCATACTAGTCCATAGGCTTCTTCAGGGATTGAACTTGCCGGCCTCGAAAAGTTATTAAAGACATCGTTAAAATAGTCCAAGTGTCTACAGTGGCTCAATCTGAAGTTTATCAAGCGACAAGAATACTTTTTGTGCGCAAAAACAAACAAAAATAACGACTTTATTTCAACTATTCATTTCCTTCTCTGTTGGCCTCTAGTCAGTTAACTTAGTGTAGAGCTACGTCACACGTAGGCTCGCTATTGGCCGACGCTGGTCGTGTGTGATGCGTGTGACGTACAACAACAGAAGCGTACGCTATTACACTAGTGAACTGACTCGAGGCCCAGTATAAAGTATAGTATAATAAAGACCAGAATGAAATGTTTATATCTTTATATAAATTGTTTGTTTTCGGTAGATCAGAAATCATAAACGGAACAAAGCATGAACATGAAAATGAAAATAAATTTAAATAAACCAGTACAGTAAGTCAAAGTAATATAGCAAATCTGCAAAGTAAATCTTTAAACAAAAAGTAATGAAATGACAATAAAATTAAAGAAGCTTATATGATCAGTTCCGGGTTGTAGATTCCTAGAGTAAGTATGGATTCACTACAATGGATGTTTAATAGACCACCGATTATAATGTACTGACGCTTTTCTGACGTCATTTATCGCGTATGTGCTTTGTCGCGGTAGCATACACTAGCAGAGGGAGGCGAGACGCGAGTGCGAGTAATTAAAAATGCTCCAACTATTTTAAAAGCCTACATCTGGGCACATTTCGGCTTTTATGAACAACCTGGTAAGCACGACCTGGAGAAGACACGCGCTGTGTGCGCTAATGTCACGCACAAATAGAATATGCAGGAGGTAATACCACTAACTTGATAAACCACGTTAGCCGTTTTCACCGCGAGCTGTTAACGGTGAACGCCTGGCAGAGTCTGCCTGCTTTAGAGTAAGAATCCGCAGACAAAAACAAATCATCCACCCGCCCCAATAATGTTCTCTGATTTAAGTATCCGCACCCGATGGTCAAATTACAATTATTCTGTGTTGTTACGTGTGATTATAAATGGATGATCGTCTCCTTCAACGGCGGACTTGGCGACGGACACACATACACACACATCACTTTTGAAGTAATCGTCGTGATGCATCGTGATATCGAATTGAACTGAATCGATGACATAATCATAATTGAACCGAACCGTTAGACCAGTGTAGGTTCACACCCCTAATATCATCCCTCATCTGACATTTCCATAACATTTCCATTCGCCCATGCATTGCTTTTTATCATCAGACCTGACACCTTGCAATTCAGACATTAGACATTTTTTTTTACTAAAATATAAACCCAGATTGGATTTAAAAGTAGATGTGGTTATTCCTTTAAAACATCCCTAATTAACTGTGAAAATGGATTTTATGCAGAAACTTGCCATCAATGTGCATCGTATGCAGTGTTAATGTTCTTAAACAGGCCTGAGAAAAATAAAGTTATTTATATGCAATATTTTGTCAGTTGCCACATTTTTATTTAATTCAAAGTGCAAACTCTGTTAACTGTTATCTCTTCATGAACTTTTCTCAAAAGCAGCATTATTAATTAGAGGTTGAAGTGTGAATAATTGAATAATGTACAGTACAGTGAGTCTGTCCAGTCATTGAGCTTGAAACATTGTCTTGTACTTTGTGTGCACATGCATTCTGTACTCGACTATTGATTAAATGGTTAATATTTTTACATCTGCCCGTTTTGCTTTATTTTTAAAATTACATTTGAGTATGTAATTACCTGACACAATTTGTGTTTTAAAATGACTTACACATTTATTGTTAAATTTGACACAACATGTGTTGTCCCTGAGCACACTCACTAAATGTGTTAAAACTAACACGTCATTTTTAACACATCTCTTTTTAGATTGTGTGTGACACTTTCAGAGAGTTTTTGTTGTTTTTAAAAATGTGTGATAAAAGTGATCCACAATGAACATGCATTTTTTTTAGTAATAGTAGTATTAATTAATGCTAATTTCCTTACTGTCTTGTTTAGATGACGGAGTGTATAAGGAAACTGCTCTCGTCTCTTCTGCTATTCTACCTCCAGTTTGACTGAATCCAGCTGAACTTCAGATTCTACAGCGAACACCATCAAAAAACTCAATATCATACACAATCTGATGCATTGCTTTTGTGGAAGAAATTGTATCTTTAAGATGTGTGTGACCATCATGTGACAGTTAAAGAGCACACACAAAACTTATTATAATACCATAAGTGTATTTATATATATATATATATATATATATATATATATAGAGAGAGAGAGAGAGAGTTATATTTTAAAACTATATATATATATATATATATATATATATATATATATATATATAAATACACTCATGGTATTATACATTTTTTTTCTGGTGTTTTGCCTTTTATTAGGATATGACTCAAACCAGGACTCGAACTCAGGTCTCCCGAAGCACAACGGCGCTACATGTACTTGTACTTGTCCAAGAGGCTATCGTGGCTAAATGCACATTAATAGACAAATGATACTTAGCTATACTTTGTACAAAATAATATTGTATACTGTAATGTATTTTTAAAGTATACTTTCAATGCATTGTTACAATGATCATTTCCAGCACACAGTTAAAATATATTTTTAATAAAGTGCAAATAAATACACTTTAAAAAAAATAAACTGAATCAATGTAAAAGGACATGATGAAAGACATCCAGTTAAAAAGGTACTGGAAAACTTGAGAATATGTGTATGGAAGTATAAATAGTTTTGGTTGGGTAGCAAATAAGAAAAAAACAGGAAACGAGTCTGAGCAATCGGGTAACACTAAATGCATCTCTATATAAATGTTATATATATATATATATATATATATATATAAACAGTGATATAAGTGATCACTGGGAATTAGACTTATATTGTATTTAAATAAAGCGTTCACATGCTGTAATATCCTTTGGTGCATCATACATGAGGAGACATGTAGTGAAATCAATGTGAATCTTTATTAACAGATGCAGAGCGGACAACGTGCCTCTTGATACCGGCTCAGCCAACAACAGACTAACACCCCCGCTCTCTATCCCTGTGTATCACCAGGGTAACCTATATGCAAACCCATGCCGCCCTCTACTGGACAACATTGACTATATCATCCCATTTACTACATCCCCTTTTCCCAGATAACAATAGCTTCAAATAGTTATCTACATTACTCTTTACAATATATCACGTATATAGAGATTGGCATGGTTTTATTTCAGTTAGCCTAATAGCTGGTTTGATTTGCATTGAGCGATGATCTTATGGAAAGTACCCCATGCCAATCTCTAGGTGTGGTGAAGGGTGTGTGATGATGTGTGATATTTTAATTCTAAAGGCCAAGGGAACTTTATCAGGATGCATATTATCCTGGATCCATGAAACAACTGGCCTTTAAAAATAAAAATCTGCCTGTCTCTATGGGAATTTAACATAGGGGTGTCCTGACTTACGCAACCTGTATTTTAAGGAAGAACATTTATTTATTCATGATACATTATTCATTCACAAAGAAAATTGGTGTCCTTAAAGGTTGGATTTTTCCTCATTTTTCTAATTAAGGCATTAAGATCAATTTCCAAAAGATGATTTTTTATTCCTCTTTTTAGGCAACTTTAGCATGGGTGTCCTAACTTATTCACATCACTGTATATATATATATATATATATATAACATTGATATAAGTGATCACTGGGAATTATACTTATATTGTATTTAAATAAAGCGTTCACATGCAAATTTGCTTCATGTATTTCCCCGGCGTCGACATCAGGCTCATTTAAATGTCAGCATACATGATTCCTGCTGCATGTCAATATCCATGATCACTGGATCTTTGGTAAGTTGAAAGGAACACTACAATCGAGTCCAACCTTTAGTTTAAACTGATAATCGTTTGTTTTACCGGCGTTACCATAAAAATTTATATTTGACTTTAATTGAAAAATTGTCAAGTAACTGATGAATCTCATGAGGTTCAGAATCATGTGTTTGTATTGACATGAGTTGTTCTGTTCTTGCACAATTAAACATGTTTCTGTTTTTAAAAGCAAAACACCAAATAAAAAAAAATAAAGTCTGTGTGTTTACAGCTAAATCAAGTATTGTAGAGCAGATCTGATGCTTCAATCATTGATATTGCTATGAGGACATTTTCAGTAAGATTAAAATATGTAATCTTTTGTTTGGCCTTTTATTTCAGACATACCAGATACAAATTTCATATTTGACTCTTGTTTCAGATGATCTTGTGATTTCAGCTCAGACATATTTGACTTTCTTTGTTATAAATTTAATTTATCTTATTGGAAAATGTTATATACATAAATGAAAGTTTACTATTAACAAACCATTTTTTCTGTGTTTTTGAAAGAATTTAAAATACATCGTACTACAATTAGGCCTACATCTTCAGTAAATATAAAAAAAGCAAGTATTTGTAAGAATTTGAATATGTACAATGTAATTGATGTATTTGTTATTTCTCTCTATCTTCTTTGTTGTCTTTGTCTTTTCAGCTAATCACCGTTAACTCTTATTTTCTCATTTGTATTCTGATGACATTGAACACATTAATACATTTTGTGTGAAAAGTTGTATATAATAAACATGTCATCTCTGTACTTTTTGCAATTAAAAAAAGTGCTTGCTTCCTCGTTATCATGCATCACATAAAAAAAAAAAAAAAAAAAAAAGAATAAAATGAGTCTCTGATCCAAAACCCACAATAGATGGCGCTAATTCCAGCCGCCAATAAAGAAGAAGAAGAAGAAGAAGAAGAAGAAGAGTCTTCTGAGGAGGTGAGGAGAGCAGTTCACGATATTTCTCATCTTAACACAACCATCACACACACTTTATACAGTTTGATTAAGCGACAGACTCATTTCTGTATTGTTTTCATCGATCACAGCGATACTTGTGCGTCTTTTCTGGCGTCTTCCTACCGAAATAAACATTTAGTGCAGCAGCAGCGAGCATGAGGAGAATATGTTGAGTTCATTCAGACCTGAGCGAGTGTGTGTTCGTTTGTGTGATTGTCTCGATGTTTGGAGTGAGAACTGTTACTGAATGCCGAGTCAAGAGTTAAAGTTTGAGATCTGTGAGGGGAATCGATGCTGCTACCGTTTTATTTTATCCTTTACAAATCAAATGTGTTACTTATTTCACATTGTTAAAATATACAGGAGCAGATACGGCTAAAAACTTAACATTGCGCTTATAATGAGTTTTTAGGATCATAGTCAATTTTGAATAGCATTAGTGCAATGAATGTAGTTACTAGAAAATTAAAATAAATTTTAGATATTGACATTATGCTGCTGTAGTTATTTAGATGAGGTGGTTAATTAAGATGAATGCCATTAGTGTTATATATATATATATATATATATAGTGTGTGTTTTATCCTTGTCATGTTGTGAGAAGCAACAGTATTTTCTTTAAATTTAGCAGTTTTACAGGATTTTATCATGTATCCTGACTCAGATAATGTGTTTCTAACAGCAAACACTCAGAATAAAGTGAGATGATCTGCTGATGATCCTGAATGTCTTGTTGAATGAGTGTTGATAGTCTGAGGCTCATCAATATTAACAGATCTGCTGAAAACACTGTATTTCATGTCAATAGTTCCTGTTTTCACCTCATTTATTATGCTGATGTCTTCAGATCTCCTGTAAATTGACACTCATTTCATTGGTGTCAACTGACTGTAGGCCCTATTTGTTGCTCACAAATATGTTTATTTCTGTGTCCATGCTTTCAACTGTTTTATATATATATATATATATATATATATATATATATATATATATATATATGTATATATATATATATATATAAAGCTCCAGTTGGCAAGTCTGGCAGATTGAGTGGATTTAGGCAAAATTTTGAATGTTTACAACTCTCATGCCCCTCCCCCACTATCAACGAATACCCTCCCACCGAGTCCGTGCTCGTCAGTGCGTGTGCAACAGATTTTCTGTGAACGCGCCCGTCTCATCAGCGTCCATCAACACCATGAAGTATTTTGTTATTGTTGTTTTGTTATTTTGGAGTAGATTGTTACGAAACGGATTACCCACCAATTAAACGTAAATAAACACCATCGTCTGTCTGAAACGCTATTATTACTGTATGGTATATGCGGCAGACATGGTCATTGTACATTGTTCTATTGCTTATATAACAGAGCTAACGTTAGTCAGATAGCACATACAATAACAGTAGCTTTACTACTGTTCTTACTCTCGTAAGAAAGATAGAGTAGCAATGATTCTTCCAAAAAGCCGAACTTTATCCCTTCATCTGGACATGTTTATCCACCTAACGTTACATTCACACGGATTTCAGTGCAAACAAACGAACCTGCCCAACAAGTGCTAACGTTAGCTATCCATATCAACACATTTGGGCAAACATACTTAGATTACTATAACACTAAGAAATAAAGTAACTGGTTGATAAAGCACAATTACCTGTCGAGAAGAAATGTTGCAAGCTCTGCATCCAGCTCAAACCCAATTAAATCACGTAAATCTCTCCACCTTTCAAATGCCGATCCGATGTTGATCCTGTTTTTATTAAGGGCACGGTCGCTTTCTTTCTTTACTTCTTTCTTTTCAGCAGGTGTTCTCTTTTCCTGTGTTGTTTTTGACCTCCTAGCTCTTGAGGTTAACCGAGGAATTGGAATCTTTTCCGCCATCACTTTTCCTTACTGCGCGAACTTCAGGCGTGTGCATGTGATTGTAATGTGCGCGAGGGGTGGCGTGTGCACGACCTGTGATTGACAGTCAGATCTCACACCCCCCTGCGCTGATTGGACCCGATGATCCGGGACGGGTGGATTTTTGCAAAACAAATAACACGCTCCAGGTGGAGTTAGAAGCTCTGTTTTTTTTCTAAAACTACTTTATTTATGTTGTTCTGTCGGATTATAGTGTCGATTTCACTGCATATGATCAAAAAAATTTTGCCGACGGCAGCTTAAATATAAAAACAAATTCAGGAACTGATTTTATTTTGACAGATCCGCTTCTCCCACAGCAATTCATCATCAGTGAATCTCCTCCCACATCAATTCATCATCAGTGAAGCTCCTCCCACAACAATCACATCATCAGTGAAGCTCCTCCCACAGCAATTCATCATCAGTGAAGCTCCTCCCACTGTAATTATCCAATAAATGCTGTAAATTCCCATCAGCTACAAGTGAAGACGAGCATCAGGAAGAGCTGAAATCTGTAAAGACTGAGTTTATTAAAGAGGACAGTGAGAACACGAGTGATCCAGAACCTGCAGAATGAAACACACTGAAGATCCTGAAGAACAAAGAGGTTGGTGTTTATTCTTCATTCATTCATGATGCTGGAGAACATTCATGTTAGAAACATTCAAGCACTTCATCACATTTAAATAAACAGTTAGCCTAAACTATGAAATGGTACAGAATGTTTTTTGTTTGTTTTCAACAAATGGTGAGTAAAGGGAGGTTTGAGAAACTTAAGCAAAACCAGATTGGGACCTTCAGTAGGGATGGGCGATATATTATTACCTAGTGGACATGAAGCTGAGGCTTGAGTTTATCGCTAATCGAGGGACTACCTCTACAATCTGGAACTGGTACGCACAGATATATTTTCAGTTAATCTCAATTAATGCACAGTGTATGTGATGCACGTAAACGCTAGTGTGAGGCGCACTTCTGGCTGTCGCTTTGCTGAGAGCGCTAGTGTTTCTCACACACTTAAAGAAAGAGTGAGAGAGTCTTATACTGCGCAGAATTGACGTGCTACATGTAAACGATATTCATTATTTTATTTTCCTGTAAAAATAAGTTAATTTGGAACTAATCAGCCTTTTTGAGCAAGCAGAAACTAATGCGCGAACGCAGACGTGATTAATATTCATGAACCCAGCAGCTCATCAATCCTTAGTGTGGTCTGTATTGTTATTATTAGTAGTAGTATTATTATCTTATCAGTATTGTTATTTTTTTTACATTTCAAACTTGTAATTGTAACTTGTAATTTATTACTGTTTATTATTGTGTGATGTTTTTCAGTACATTTACACTATTTAAACATCTGCTCTGCATTTTTTTCCATTTCTGCAGGGGCTGGTGTTTTTACTGTTTTTGTTATTCTTTTATGTTATTGATATATTATAGGAGCCTATTTGATGATGGGTACGTTTTACTTTAGATCACTGCTTGTGTTTCTGAGGCTGCTCACTTGTAGCCAAAAACAGTGGCGAATGGTACCATATTTATTTTGTCATTAATATCGTTATCACAATAAATAGCAGAACATGTCGTTTCCAAACGGCAGCGCAGCGCGAGCTCACTAGAGCAGATGCGTTTACTCTGATCGGTTTCGCTCACGAGATCCAGTGAGAAGCACTTGAATTCAGCGAAGAACACAAATGTCTCAGTGATTTAAACCAGTTTAAAGGCAGATGAAACAGCGCTGACAAACAGGAGAAACACTGTGCGCAACGATACAGTCAGAATCTGAATTGATAATGAATCCATTTACCATGGATTTACTGTAACGTTAGCCTAGTAATATTAACTGCACCATGAAATGTGGGATATACATATTGAATTGAATTGTATTATATTATTAATGTAGACAATGTATTAAATGAATAAAGGAATATAATTACAGTATTTAATAATGTATTTAGGCTACTGTTTTTCATACAAATACCATAGAAACCATAAAGTTACATTTTGCCATGATGAGAGGTGCTATAGGCTATGCCTGGTTTTATCTGTGGTTATCATCATCTAAATGTATGATACTGGATGACCAATGGTTAACTTTAATAAAACTCAAACAGTCAGAATATTACATTTTACCAAATAAAAATGTGGTCATTACATTTTTTTTAACAGATGTTACTGTTTTTGTTAACGAACATAAATTTAACATAGTAGTATTAGCTTGAGTTAGGATGCAGATTTACTGTCAACGCACTGTCAAATATGCGTTTCGAGACAAAACGTGTAATATTAATATTGCAGCCTGCACTGCAAACTGTGCTACGTGCCATCAAAGTCAGGCAACAAAAACCTGTTTCAAGACTTGACAACAATATCCCCCATTAGCACATGCAGAAACTAAGAAATATATTTTTCTATTCAGATATTTATTTTGGTAAGGAAAAATGAGAAATGTTTGAATGTTCAACCTCAGATTTGTGAAATGTTCACCTGTTTGGCAAGTGTTTGTCATGATATGTTCTGACAATAAAGAGTAGTTTAAAACCACAAATAACGCTCTGGTTTCTACAACTTTCCCTTAGGAGCAAAAATCTGCCTTCCAACTTGAAAGAAATAAAGATTTGACATTCATCGTGATAATTATCAAAATCGACTAATCTAAAAAAATTATCGTGATAATTTTTTTTGGCCATATCGCCCAGCCCTATTGTCCACAAACAAAAATCGTGATATCGCACGCCCCTAACATAACTGGCACGTTTTGATTTTGTTAGCTTATCCAGTACACAGCGCGGTGCTGCTGCGTTGTTAATTTGAAAAATGGTGGGAAAAGGCCTGCTGACGAAAACATTACAGTACTTTTTTCCTTTAACATTAAGTATTGCTTTTATAATTTTACTATAGTTAGAATTTTGCTAATATTTAACAAAGAAATTAAAATTTAGCTTTTCAGCCATTTTGACAGCTGGGTTGAGTGAAACATGTAGGACATAGATAATGCTAATAAAGTTAACTAGTTTTAAACAAGCTACAGCTGTGTACACGCTCGACTGCAATTGAGTTGGTCTTTTAATTTAACTGATGCATTAATCTCGGCCACAAGTCTTCACTTGATACAAATGCAGGTGTCCTACATTTACATGCGTATAAATGTAAGCCAATGGAAGAAAAAGTCTAGTGTGACCAGCCTTTAATAAAGAAGTTTAGAAAAATAAATTAAATGGCAATCTAAAAGTTGGTGCCATAATTATGGCAGTATTCTCTATTATATAATGTTAATATTACATTAGGTAATTGTGTCGTTGTTCAAATACAATTGTAGTTCTCACTACAGAAACATGGGATATGTGCCTATAATGTTCAATAACTGAAAGATTTACCGAAAATGACTTTTTTTCCCCCCTTTCATTTCAGACCTGATGGAAGTAAAGGAGGAGAGTGAAGAACTGTGTGAAGTGAAGGAGGAGAGAGAAGAACTGAGTGAAGTGAAGGAGGAGAGTGAAGAACTGAGTGAAGTGAAGGAGGAAAATGTTAAACCTGGGAAAGAAATGTTGAGTCGCTCAAAGACTAAAAAGACATCTTTAAAGAAAAGAGACAAGAAATCTACAACCTGCACTCAGTGTGGAAAGAGTTTTGTATATAAACAAGGTCTTGAGCGTCACATGAGAATCCACACCGGAGAGAAGCCGTTCTCATGTGATCAGTGCGGGAAGAGCTTTACATACAAACAAAGTCTTGAGCTGCACATGAGTGTTCACACTGGAGAGAAGCCATATGTATGCCATCAATGTGGGAAGAGTTTCTTGCGTTCATCTCACCTTAAGAAACACATGAGAGTTCATACTGGAGAGAAGCCGTTCACATGTGCTCAGTGCAGGAAGAGGTTTCCATACAGAGAAGGTCTCATTGTTCACATGAAGAGACACACTGGAGAGAAGCTGTTCACTTGTAATTGCTGTGAAAAGAGATTCTCAAGCAAACAACAACTAAAGGTTCACATGAGAGTTCACACTGGAGAGAAACCGTTCACATGCACTCAGTGTGGGAAGAGTTTCTCACACAGAGAAAATCTTAAAGTTCACATGAGGATCCACACCGGAGAAAGACCGTTCACATGTGATCAATGCGGGAAGAGTTTCACACAATTGGTACAGCTTAAAGGGCACAGGAATATCCACACCAGAGAGAAGCCTTACATATGTGATCAGTGCGGGAAAACATTTCTTTGGGCATCAGCCCTGAAGGCACACCTGACACTTCATATGAAGGAGAAGCCACATTCATGTTCTGTATGTGAAAAGAGTTTTTCACTGCTGCCATATTTACATAGACATGAGAAAATTCATTGTGGTGTAAGAGATCATGTGTGCTTTGAGTGTGGGAAGACTTTTATTTCATTGGCCTTTTTAAAACTGCACCAGAGAATTCACACTGGAGAAAAACCATACAAGTGTTCACACTGTGAAAAGAGATTCAGTCAGTCTGCAAATCTGAAAAAACATGAGATGATCCACACTGGAGAGAAGCCGCACACGTGTGATCAGTGTGGAAAGAGTTTCTCTGTCAAAGTTCAACTAAAGCTACACATAAGGATCCACACTGGAGAAAAACCTTACAAGTGTTCACACTGTGACAAGAGATTCAGTGTGTCAACAACAATGATAACACATGAGAGAATTCACACTGGAGAAAAACCTTACAAGTGTTCACACTGTGAAAAGAGATTCAATCAGCCAGCACATCTGAAAACACATGAGAGGATCCACACTGGAGAGAAGCCGTACACATGTGATCAGTGCGGGACCAGTTTCGCTATTAAACGCAACCTGGATCAACACATGAGGATCCACACTGGAGAAAAACCTTACAAGTGTTCACACTGTGACAAGAGATTTAATCTGTCATCAACTCTGAAAAAACACGAGAGGATCCACAGTAGAGAGAAGCCGCACACGTGTGATCAGTGCGAGACGAGTTTCTATTTTAAAAGTCACCTGAAGCGACACATGAAGATCCATGCAGTGTAGAAACCACTTAAACACAGTCTGAGATCACGGTAAGTAGTTCATCTTTATGTACTGAGCAACAAAGTAGTTTCCTTACAGCCACGGTGAGCATCAGGACATTTTCTTGTTTTGATTGGTATCTGCTTGGAAAGATTTTCATTATTATAAGTATCTCATTATGAGGTGCAAACAGGCCCTAAAGCTAACTTTTTGTCACACCTGCCAATGGCTGGTGACTTTAAAAAAACTGTACCAACCAAATAATGTTGTATCTGCCATGACACAATAACAGGCAGTTATGACACCACTTTTTTGTATTATTCATAATCCTCTATTCCAATGTGATACCTCAGCTAAAACTACTAACTTAACTTATATAAATTCAATAGCCTACATTCTAAAAGTAAAATAAGAACAAAATCAAATTACAAGCAAAAGGACAAATAAATGCAATACAACAAAGATACAAATTAAATAAAGGGGTGGTATAATGCCCTTTTCACAAGATGTAAAATAAGTCTTTAATGTCCCCAGAGTGTGTATGTTAAGTTTTAGCTCAAAATACCCCACAGATCTTTTTATATAGCATGTTCAAATTGTCAATTTTTTTAGGGTGAGCAAAAACTCACCGTTTTTATGTCTGTCCCTTTAAATGCAAATGAGCTGCTGCTCCCGGCACAGGGGGCGGAGCTTCAACAGTCGTTTTACCTCACACAGACATGCAGTGGAAATTTCACAAACTTTTAGCCTTTTATGTTTAAACCAGATTCAGATAATTGATGGAGAGACTCAAGAAGTGACAACATGTAGAATGCAACAGGATCAAATCATAATCAACCATCCCTTTAAATAAATAGTGCTCTTTGAGCAGGTCTTGTTTTCAGGTACCGAAATGTAATTATGTAGGCTAATCTAATAAATAACACTGCATAAACTTCATATCCTTTTTAAAGTGTAAGAGCAGTGAGTTATTTTTTTTTCTTTGCCCTTTGTTTTTTTATTTAATATTTTAAAAAAGCAGACAGTAGCAGGATCATAAGGATTCTGCCATTTTAAGATCGAAGGCATGCATGATCATGCCTTTTGTGTTTGCGTTCACTCATGCATACTAGGACTTATGTTCACTATGCTTACTAGGACACTCGCCAAGACTGTTTTGTCATAATTTTGAGTGAATTTGTCCATTCAAGCACAGGAAGGCATGAAAGAGAGCTCAACTTTGCGCATTGTCTGAGAGACTGCTTTCAGGTTGCGCACTTCGACTTTAACTGTGTTAAACTTCCCACACAGCGTGTGAGTAACAAATTCCCTTTGTACTTCAAAAAATTGTTACTGGCTAACTGACGACTGTTTCGTCTCTCATGTGGCGCTTGGCGAGTGTTCATTTTAGGCCTTGGGTTCAAGTCATCATAATGAGAAAGTTATTTTAATTATTATGGGTCCCCCTCCCCAGCTCAGGTGGAGCTCGACCTATTGAAATGTGCCTGAGTGCAGCGGTGAAACTCTGTTGAATGTCAATGGGGAAAGATCTCTAGGAAGGCCAGAGACTACAGTCACATGCTCCACCCATTAAATGGCTTATTACAGTGGTCCCAGTGTGGTTTCAAAGAGGTATTTTCTCCCCCTCCAAACAAGTGTGAGGGAGTTTCGACCCAGGAATTGTTCACGCTGCTGTAGATCTCTTCACCTGGAACAAAATCGCTCATTGCCCCCTATTCTTCTCTCTGTTGAGAGAAGGTGTGTCTTTGCTCTGGAACTGCCAACTCTAAGGAAGTTAAGAGAGTACGGACACTCAGTAATACTGATCGCTGGCTGATGGAGATAATACAACTCCTGTGCAACCAGCCTTGGCCTCTACTGTTGTGTTGCGACGACCTCTCACAAGTGCACAGGGATGTTTTTCATCCAACTCTGGACACAGTGGCTCTCTGGGGATGGCCTTAAGAGTTACAGGTTTACGCTTTGAAGCTGCTCTAGTGTTCTGAATTTAGTGAACATGAATTTTCATGTTTGAGCAACTGTGTGCACAGATGCATTATTCCTTTTTCTCTGTTCTTTTGTGGATGTGTCATGCTTCATGCAGGAGCTTTTGGATAAGGGCAGATCCTTTTCTTTTCTAAAGGCATATTTTGCTGTGATTTCTGCATGTTATGTGGGGACAGAAACACTATAGTTCAAACCTGCTCGTTTGCAGGTTTATGAGAGGTGCGCGGCATCTGAGCAAGGTTGTTAAACCACTGACTCGATTGTGGGATCTGTCTGTGGTCCTCAGCCCCTTTTGAGCCTATAGGTAGTATTGATTTAAAGGGATACTCCACCGTGTTTTCATATTAAACTATGTTATTCCCTTAACTAAGACAAGTTGATACATACCTCTCTCGTCTCAGTGCGTGCACTAAATCGCTCTGTCTTGCGGCGAAACTTTGTTAGCACTTAGCCCAGTTCATTCAATAGGGGCCAAGCAGAGAAGCGACCAAACAACTCCAAGTTTTCCCTATTTAAATACAGTTACACGAGTAGTGTAACTCGACCTAGGACGGTGACACAAAATAAAACGTTGCGCTTTTCTAAGCGTGTAAAATGGATAACTATATTGTATGGCGGAATACCATAGCAAGTGCTTGGGAGCACTTCGACTTGGCGCAGTAATATCATCACTCGGGCCGGTGAGAGGATTTATCACGAGAGATGATATTACTGCGCCAAGTCGAAGTGCTCCCAAGCACTTATTTAAATAGGGAAAACGTGGAGGTGTTTGGTCGCTTCTCTGCTTGGCCCCTATTGAATGAACTGGGCTAAGCTAAGTGCTAACAATGTTTCGCTGCAAGACAGAGCGATTTAGTGCACGCACTGAGACGAGAGAGGTATGTATCAACTTGTCTTAGTTAAGGGAATAACATAGTTTAATATGAAAACACGGTGGAGTATCCCTTTAAAGCTCCTTTCGCTAAAGGCTGCTTTATTATTGGCTCTTTCAACTGTGAAGCTGGGTAAGTGAACTTTATGCTTCGTTGGTTCATAACTCCTGTATTCAGTTCTCAAAACCAATCAAGTGTTTGTGCCTAAAGTAAGCTAAATTAAGTCAGCTCTTGCCTGTAAACAGGGGGATAATTACCATTTTTACCATCCGCCACCTTTCCGCCATCGGATTACCATCCGCCACCTTTTTCATCATCAAAGAATGAGCGGCTTCATTGTGTCACTATGCAAACAGAATTAAAATACAAAGGAAGAGAAATCAGTTAGTTGTTTCTTGGGCTGATTCTCATAAGGGTAAACCTATGTCACTGAGTAGTAGAAGCTATTATATTAGGTTATAATAGCATGGGATCTTGCTATAAAATTTATAAGAACATTCTTAAGTCTGAATCAGGCTGGAATTGGTTTTAATTGAGGCCATCCATAATATTTTCATCTAAGTACTAGAGCTCGCGGTTATGGTAAGGGATGGGACATTTCCTGAACACGCGTTAAGCGCTGCCAATCATAACACACTGGGCCATCTAACCAATCATAACACACTGGGCCATCTAACCAATCATAACACACTGGGCAATCTAACCAATCATAACACATTGGGCCATCTAACCAATCATAACACACTGGGCCATCTAACCAATCACAGCACATTTCGTATTTTGGAAGGAAATACTGGTTGAAGCATTCAACTAGACTAGGGACAGATGAGCTGTAATAATGTAAAATATGTGAAAAATAAGCATGAAAGCATATTCTAGTACACCCCAAAAACAAAATTAAGACTTCATAAAAGGGCATAATAGGACCCCTTTAATATCTGATTAATTGTTTTGACATTCGATATGAATTTGACCTAGGAAAACCCTAAAGTGCAGATGAACTGGGAAGTCTGAAAGCCTTTTCATACTAAACACATTTTGAATAGAAAAAGAGACATTCACGCTGGGCTGGAATATTCACCTACTAATGAAGCAATGCTTTTTTCTTCAGAGAATATTTCTTCTATTTTATTTGGTCTTCAAAGAAATGTGCTGACCAATAAGATATAACTTTGAGCTGCTGCAAATACACATTTAAGAGCATTTGGTGAAACCAACATTAAAGAATAAAATTACTTTAAATGAAACATTAGCATTTCATGAACACTTTGAACTACATGAGTAATCCATAATTAGTCAGTTGTGTAAAATAGTCCATTGAAAGTTTTTATTTTTATTTTGTTTTTTTTTACATTTACAGGACATTTACATTTATTGCTTTGGCAGACATTTTTACGACAGCTGAACGTTCAGTGCATGTATCGCCCTCTGTTGAACAGGCGTGAATTAGCTTTTCCTTCAGTCCAACACATTTGTTTGACATTTGTTGTGAAAGGGCCGTCTGTCAACAAATTCCCTCATTTTTGCATAGCTTAGAGGCCAATCAGCTTGTGTCGTGTAAACGATGTGATTTCTCACAGATCACGTCAAGCCTGCGTCATCTAGAGTTTCATGACCAAACTAGTGACTTATAACACAAATCATCTTCATGACATTAAAATAGATCATAATCGTGCACAGCAGTTGTTGACCAGGTTTAATGTGATCAAAATGATTATTAAACTCATCAGTGATCTTGACTTTGAGCTTCACTTTTCATTTCACATTTGCCTCTTTTGAAATCTCACTTGATTTAATGTTTCTTTTAGACCTGATGGATGTGAACAAGAAAGGAAAAACAGAAGCGAAAAATGCTGTCTGTAAATCAAGTGTGAAGATTCACATGAGAGTTCACACTGGGAAGAAGCGGCTCAGGCTTTCGCTCTTTCGTCAGAATGAGAAGCTGATGTGATTTCAGACCATTTAACTGTGATCAGTGCTGTAAACGGTTTCATTGGGCTTCAGTCCTGAAGAAACACCTGATGATTCACACAAAGGAGAAGATGCGTTAGTAATATTACAGCAGAAAAGACACGGCGGTGTGTGTTTCAGTGCAGGAAGTCCTTTACTACAGACGATGAACTGAAAGAGTGCCGGAAAATTCACACTGGAGAAGAAGGCCATAACACTTTTATGAGAGACATGAATCTGATATTATGTTTTTTTACTAATTCTTCATTGTTTTTCATTAGAACATCTAGTTTCTCTTCCACTTTTACTCTTCCATGCAAATGCAAGATATACTTTCATGTATCTTTGAAACTGAACACTTTGCTTCTCTGAGATGCTTTGGCTCTTATAAGTCAGTAAAGAGAGAGATCTGTCTCCTTCAGTTTCACTTTTACTTAATGTTTGTATTTGCTTAAAGTAATGATTGATTAAACTCTTTACTTATTTTATCAACATCTCATTGTTATTGTCAGTTTTTATTTTATGCTCATTCTGCTTGAATCAGGAATAATTTTAGTTCTGAAAGACATGAATTATTATTTGCTTTTAGATCTCTCCATGTTGTTAATTTCTCATTAGAAATTTTAAATGGCTAATATATCCAGTATCATATATACATTTCAAAGAGTTTGTTTTAGTCAGTTTGATGTTTTATGCACATCATGAGGCTTATTTAGGTCAACAATTACTATGAACTTTAAACAACACACAGTTTTCATAAAATATACTGAAATGATTTCTGTCTCTATCTCAACCAAATAGATAGCTTTACACAACCAGCAGAAAAAGAACATCTGGAATAAAGAGAAGCGGCGTGTAATCCTTGTTTTTTGTCTGTGATTATGTTGATGTTTATAGATATTTTGTCATTGTGAACAGTATAAGGTGAATTTTTGATCATCTATCATTGATGCACATCTATGAGCCGCAAATCACGAGACGACAGCGATGTCATACAACTCTTACCGGATACCGGGCCAGAAAAGAAAATTAGATTAACTTGGCCAAAAACAAACATGACTTTAATAATAATTGTTTATTTATTTATTTATTTTATTTATTTCACAATGCCACTCATTACATATATCGCTACATCAGAAGCAGCTACACACGTAACCAGTTACAAAATATAATACTTATTCAGCAGCCAAGTCTGCAATTACAATTCCAGCTACAGCTACTCCTATTAGTACACCATGATTCAGGTAACCTGCACCAACAACTGGTCAGGAAAACAATAGTATTGCATTGTGAAAAAGGACTCCCAAGAAGCAAAAGCTTATAAGTAGGGGTCCATCCCACCACCAACACCTCCCCACCCATCTGATAAAGATAGTATGAGCGGTCCAACTTTAAATACCAGGAGCAACCATTCATTAAATTGTGGGTATTTACAAAACATTTTACCTGCATCAGCCAAACAATTGACAGTCATTGTACCTTTGCATCTCAAATTGAAATAATCCTTATACCAAGTGAAAGGGGTTTAACCCTCAGCCGCCAATCCCTCGGGTTTATATCTCTCCAGTAGTTGTTGCTTTAAATTCTTTTTAAATATAGATAGTGAGGCTGATTGTTTTAAATTAGTATCCAGCTTATTCCATAATTGTGGGCCACTGTAGCATACACTAAACCTAGCACTTGTGAGGTTCCTACATTTACCTTTTAAGAGCAACTTATGTCTAGTGTAGTGTGTGTGAAAAGGTGTATATAGCGGAATGAGCTCACACAATCTAATGTTTAACCTACTGACAACATTGTACATTGTGCATGCATTATGATAAAGGTTGCATTCAGGAAGCTTTAGTAGGCCATATCTATAGAAGAGAGCATTTGTATGAGAGTTACGTGTGGACCATGTAATAGCTCTTATGGCTTTCTTTTGTAATATCAAGAGTTTCTCAGTATAAGTAGGGTAAGTATTATTCCAAATAATATTACAGTAAGTCAAGTGAGGCTCAAATAAAGTCCTATACAGGGACAAGAGTACATCAAATGGGAGCACATGTCTCACTTTAAAGAACAAACCCACAATTTTGGATAGTTTTTTAACCAACTCATTAATATGTTCCTTAAAATTAATACTTTGATCTATATGTATTCCAAGAAATTTTATTGCATCCACTCTTTGAATAGCTCTACCATCTATGATTAAATTAATATCACAGTCACTGTACTTCTGGATACTAGATCGAAAAACAATATAATAGGTTTTACTAATGTTTAGAGATAGTTTGTTACATTTAAACCAGATATCTATTTCTACTAGTCTGTCATTTAAGAATTTTTCAAGATGATTCAAGTGTTTGTGGGATACAAACAGATTTGTATCATCCGCGAAGAGTATTTTATGAACATCACTGGAACAATGTACAAAATCATTAATATAAACAATGAACAATAGAGGCCCTAGAATAGATCCCTGAGGAACCCCAAGTACTATATTTTCCAATCCAGAGTCAATATCATTTAAGCTTACATATTGCCGTCTTCCATAAATATAGTCCCTGAACCACTGGAGAGCCACACCCCTGACCCCATAGTGCGACAATTTTCCAAGTAAAATTTGAAAGTCAATCGTGTCAAATGCTTTTGATAGATCGAGAAAGACCCCAATACCGGCTTCTTTTCTTTCAAAAGCATCATTTATTTTTTCTACAAGATCTAAAATGGCCATACTTGTGCTGTTATTCTTCCTAAAGCCATATTGTGAAGATTCTAATATGTTGTGTTTATTTAAGTAATCTACAAGTCGTGAATAAACCACCCTTTCTAGTACTTTAGACAACGTTGGCAGGATTGATATTGGTCTATAGTTTTGAATATCACTTTTGTCCCCGGTTTTATATACTGGTATTATCTTTGCCACCTTAATTTGTTTAGGAACTATGCCATACTGCAATGATAAATTAATAATGTAAGCAAATGGCTCAGCTATTTCATTCACTATGGCTTTAAGGATCATACTACAGATTCCATCAGCACCAGCTGTATAAGAGCTTTTAATTTTATTAATAATGGTAGTAACTTCAATTTTACAGGTAGGTCTAAAGTAGCAAGAACTGGGATAATTATTCCTCAAGAATGTTTTATAGTTGGCATCCCCTGGTGGACCAAATTTTTGAGACAGATTCTTTCCAACAGAGGCAAAATATCTATTAAACAAGTCTGGTAATGTATCACTATTTGATTGGGCTGGCACAACGATGTCAGGGATAACTGAGGATTTATTACTGCGGCCAAGTATCTCATTCAACACCTTCCAAGATTTCTTTTGATCCCCCGAGGCAATTTTGAAACGATTAGTGAAATAACTCGCTTTACTGTCTCGTATTAAACTTGTTAATGTATTCTTATACTGTGTATATAAGATTTTATTATTACTATTTGGATTCTTCCTGTATTGTTTATAAAGTCTATCCTTCTTCTGGATAGATTTTAAAATTCCTTTGGTGATCCATGGATGAGTTTCCTTTTTATGTTTGATTATCCTTTCTGGAATGGTCGCATTGATAGCATCGGTTATTACATCAATTAAGAAATTATAAGCATAATTGGGATCTGTGGCATTGTATATTTCATCCCAGCTTTTATTTTGGAGGTGTTGAATTAGATTTGCAAGTGATTTGTTATTAATAACTTTTGCCTTC
The DNA here is from genome assembly GCA_030770095.1 of Gila robusta. Taxonomy (NCBI): domain Eukaryota; kingdom Metazoa; phylum Chordata; class Actinopteri; order Cypriniformes; family Leuciscidae; genus Gila; species Gila robusta. The sequence continues at coordinate 90,453 of JAVALU010001625.1, forward strand.
CTTTTAGTACATGGATCTGATACTCTTTTTATCCAGTTTGTAAAAAACACAACAGGGTAATGATCAGAGATATCAGAAAATATTACACCCGATTTACAACCAGTATTTTGCAAATTGGTTATAATATTGTCTATTATAGATCTACTTCTCTCTGTAACACGTGTGTGTTTATCAATAGTAGGATAGAATGATGAGGAGTAAAGGGTATTTAGAAAATCATTTCCCTTAAAATCTTCATTAGAAATGTCAATATTAAAGTCACCCATAATAATACTGTTTTTGTTCATCTGATTTATACAGAAAAGGAGATTATCAAAGTGGTTTCTAAATGTTTCATAGTCAGAATTTGGTGGTCGATACACTACTCCAATGATGATACCTGCACCACTCTCCATTTTAACTTCTAGGAATAATGAGTCACTGTGACCATCATCAACTGTCAAATCATGACGCTCCTTTACTGAATAATGAGAATTTACATACATGCACACCCCTCCTCCGATTCTACCCTGCCTATTAATACAATACAATGAGTATCCATCTATTTTATAAATATCTAAAAGGGTTTGCTCACTCATCCAAGTTTCACTACAACCAATGATATCAAAGCTTTTCCCAGTACTAGCGAGAAGTGCAACAAGGTCATCATAATGCTTTTTAAGACTTCTAATATTTAAATGCATTAGAGAAAAAGAGAAGTCATTATTTTGTTTCAAATCTTCGGGGTTGTAATAATCACAACTTGTATTGGTAGAGGGACATAGGCAATGTTCAAATTTCTCATATTCAATACCACAATTTATGTCTATCACTCCCATTTTTTTGTAATTTAAATCGATTGCAAAAATACATTCCATACAGAAAACCTAGGACCATATTCTTCTTTTTTCCATTTTCCCCTTCCCTCCCTCCCCTCCCCAAATCACCCTGTGAAATAAGAAAAAAAAAAAAAAAAAAAAAATGTATTGTATACATTATTGTATTATTGTATTACTGTATTATTGTAATGCATGTATTGTATACTTGTATTAATATAACACTATCATTGTGTTGAGCTAATAGGCTGATACTTCTTAATTATTAATTTTAATGAAAATAAAGTTTATAATCGACTAATATGTATTTAATAATCAGCACTCAAAAAAGCATTTGAATAGCATCAAAAAATAGCATTTGAATTTCACATAAAGCAGTTTTTATATCAAATAATTATAGCCCATTATCTTCCTAATAACATGCCTAAAATATATTTACTCCAGTATAAAAAAATAATGTCTGTTTCTAAATGCTTCTGAATATTAAACAAAACATGGCTTACTGACAGATTTATTTTAATATAGCCTGCATTAAATCATTAAGACATCACTAACAGGTTAAATAAATACATACAGGTCCTTCTCAAAAAATTAGCATATTGTGATAAAGTTCATTATTTTCCATAATGTAATGATAAAAATTAAACTTTCATATATTTTAGATTCATTGCACACCAACTGAAATATTTCAGATATTTCAGAAATAAACAGATAAACTTTTATTGTTTTAATACTGATGATTTTGGCATACAGCTCATGAAAACCCAAAATTCCTATCTCAAAAAATTAGCATATCATGAAAAGGGTCTCTAAACGAGCTATTAACCTAATCATCTGAATCAACTAATTAACTCTAAACACCTGCAAAAGATTCCTGAGGCTTTTAAAAACTCCCAGCCTGTTTCATTACTCAAAACCGCAATCATGGGTAAGACTGCCGACCTGAAGGCCATCATTGACACCCTCAAGCAAGAGGGTAAGACACAGAAAGAAATTTCTGAACAAATAGGCTGTTCCCAGAGTGCTGTATCAAGGCACCTCAGTGGGAAGTCTGTGGGAAGGAAAAAGTGTGGCAAAAAACGCTGCACAACGAGAAGAGGTGACCGGACCCTGAGGAAGATTGTGGAGAAGGACCGATTCCAGACCTTGGGGGACCTGCGGAAGCAGTGGACTGAGTCTGGAGTAGAAACATCCAGAGTCACTGTGCACAGGCGTGTGCAGGAAATGGGCTACAGGTGCCGCATTCCCCAGGTCAAGCCACTTTTGAACCAGAAACAGCGGCAGAAGCGCCTGACCTGGGCTACAGAGAAGCAGCACTGGACTGTTGCTCAGTGGTCCAAAGTACTTTTTTCGGATGAAAGCAAATTTTGCATGTCATTCGGAAATCAAGGTGCCAGAGTCTGGAGGAAGACTGGGGAGAAGGAAATGCCAAAATGCCTGAAGTCCAGTGTCAAGTACCCACAGTCAGTGATGGTCTGGGGTGCCATGTCAGCTGCTGGTGTTGGTCCACTGTGTTTTATCAAGGGCAGGGTCAATGCAGCTAGCTATCAGGAGATTTTGGAGCACTTCATGCTTCCATCTGATTTCATTTTTCAGCACGACCTGGCACCTGCTCACAGTGCCAAAACCACTGGTAAATGGTTTACTGACCATGGTATTACTGTGCTCAATTGGCCTGCCAACTCTCCTGACCTGAACCCCATAGAGAATCTGTGGGATATTGTGAAGAGAAAGTTGAGAGACGCAAGACCCAACACTCTGGATGAGCTTAAGGCCGCTATCGAAGCATCCTGGGCCTCCATAACACCTCAGCAGTGCCACAGGCTGATTGCCTCCATGCCACGCCGCATTGAAGCAGTCATTTCTGCAAAAGGATTCCCGACCAATTATTGAGTGCATAACTGAACATAATTATTTGAAGGTTGACTTTTTTTGTATTAAAAACACTTCTTTTATTGGTCGGATGAAATATGCTAATTTTTTGAGATAGGAATTTTGGGTTTTCATGAGCTGTATGCCAAAATCATCAGTATTAAAACAATAAAAGACCTGAAATATTTCAGTTGGTGTGCAATGAATCTAAAATATATGAAAGTTTAATTTTTAGCATTACATTATGGAAAATAATGAACTTTATCACAATATGCTAATTTTTTGAGAAGGACCTGTATATACAGTATAATAAATACAGTGCATATGTTTAGTAAAATGCTCTAGAAATATTTCACAGTCTAGCCTACCTCATGCCGGCTACGACTGGATTTATTTTTTTCTTCAAAGAAAATGCAGGGTGATAGTTCTTCTTTGGCTGCAGAAGAATACACTTATACTTCTAAGTAGTGTGTTTTAATCGACTCAAACAGCTAGCAAAACAAGTGTTAAAAGTGTCTTTCTTTCTTAAAAACGTGAATTACCACTGAGTGGCTTCATTTGTTATGGGGTCTGAGGCTAAACTTGTTCTAATATTTCATTTTGTTTTAGGGAGCAAGTAGCAGACAGATGAATGTATTAAAATGAGGGCCGCAAATGAGTATTTATTTACCGGGGCAAAAAACTCGGCCAGTGTGGATTGGAGGTAAGGCAACGACCCATTTGTAATTTTCCACTAGGCTCACTTGTGTATTAGAATGAATAGCCCTCACCCTATACAGTATAACCTACACCAATAAGACAACCAGTAGATAAGGCAATAGTCTTTCACAGCACTGTTTTTTGTAGTGCTGTCATACAAGCTATATACTGTATATGTTTTAACCAAATTAGTGTCCATAAATATGATTTCTGGAGTACTTTGTATGTATGTACTGCTGCATCATATTTTGTAATCTGTTTTAATATTTTTCATAAGTGTTTCCTTTTTCTCTTGTTTTAGGACAATTCTGGATATAATGGGCCTGCTGGGGAAGGTCACTCCCTCGCAGGTAAACAAAAATGGGACAACTTAAAAAAAAAATACAATGTAAGCAAGTTAATAGGCACATATTCGATGAAATGTTTTGTGTTGGTGTTGTAGTTAAGAGGTGTGGTTTGTTTTCTCTGCCTTAGGATTGCAAGTGTCCTGGGACGGGTGGGGGAGTTAGTGGGAAACCCACTTCCGCTTCTGTATATATACCCGTGCTACAGGGCGAGCGCGAGATGCAAATTGGCTCATTTTATCAGTACTCGAAGAAGACAGGCATGGTCCTAATCAGTACGGTACGGAAAACACAAGTTGCTATTTCTTCGTCGAAGTAGAAACAGATTATTTTACGTTACGTTATTTTACGTTACGTACGTACATTACGTTACGTTCGCTTGCCACTTTCACTGCTTGCTTTTGCAGGGCCATGAGATCTGACATCTGCCTGCTCAGTGACATACTGCTCAATCCACTCGAGTGCTTCAGACTTGCGCCTTCTCTTTTTGCCATGTTCTGCTGATGGCTTAGGTTGTGAAGATGATGGTCCTGGGCCAACTGGATCTGATGAAGATCCTGAGTGGAAAGAAAGATTAAACTTGGTGGCCTAAAAATGGTAATGATCAAGGCAGCAAACATCCTTTTCCTCCGACAAATACATTTTGCGGTTCTCACATGGAATTACACATGTCTGCATCTACTGTAAATTAGAGTCATGCGCCAACAAATCTACTTTAAACATCCACTTAACCCAGCTTCTAATTACCTGAGCCACACAATAGACATCCTTCAAATAAAGCTGTTAGCAACACATAGATTTTTCTAAAACCGATGAAGTTCTTATGCTTGTTTGAGATGAGCAAAATCCATGCAGAACCGATCACTGGTTATCACCGCGAGATGCACGCCAGTTAGAAAACGTGTCGAGTGCGGTCCGCCTTGCTCTGATGTCATGCTGACGAATGTCTAAAAACTCTCGCGAGCGCGAGGCAGTCGTGTCGGATTCTGCAGTTTCTCTCCACCGACTCGCTGAGCAAAAGCATGAAGGGAAACGACTTAATGACGACACAGCTTAATGCTCATTGGTTTAAACAACCGTGATGTATGTTCTCTTTTAAAATGTGTGATTTTAAAACTCTGATATTATGTTTTTATGTGTATAAATTATGTGTGAATATTTCCAAACTCTCTGACAGTGCGATCTCTATATGGGTTATGTGATGTAATTTTTATAAAAAATGTATATAAAAACACGTCTGTATTAAAGAAAAAATTATTGATAAACACATATTTGGAATGGAATTAAATAACAAGTAGGCTACAATGGGTGTCTTGTTCATTATATTTATTTTCATATAAAAGCAACAGAACTTAAATTATATCCAGTTTAGCAACACCGTGCACGAGCGTCTATCAGTCTTTGATCTCACAGGTGTCAGATCCGAGATGCGAGAAGAGAGATGTCCTGCACTAACGGCCGTTAGGAAGTGGTATCGCTTCCTCTTTAAGCATTCGCGCTTAGTCTCACTGTGTAAAGCAGACGAGAAGCACAGTATCTTTCACTCTCTCATACGTCCTATTTACAGTCTCTTTGTAACCTTATAACAGTGTACATTGTGTTAAAACTTTGCTGATAAGTGTAATTAGCAAATTCTCTTTGAAAGTGGCGCTTTTAATCGTGATCTGTCTATCATTCGCACGTGTGTTTTTCCATGCAGGAGTGAGAGAGTAGGACTTCCGGTGTGTTTTTGCTCATTTTGCCTCGTACTACTCTTCTTTAAAGGTATGTTTGCACACTTAATGGTTATTTAATTTGTTTTAAGTTTCAATGTGATTGAATAGCAGTCTAAGATATAATGTGTTTGACTAACATCATCAGTTACCATATGGTTCAATCTTATTCCAGATAGCAGTCATTGAAACTATGTTAAATCAACATTCCGTTGTCAACATTAAGTCATTGAATCAACATTCAACATTTCAACATTTCGTGATTTCAATGGAATTTCAATCGTTTTTAAATGTCAATTTTAAATGTAGGCTAATGCCATAAATTAAATAGCCTGCTTTATCTACAGCCAGGATGTTAAAAAGTAATGGAACATTTGAAATCTTGTATAAAACACTGAACACACCACACAAACAAATTCATTTTTATTAGCCTTTTTATTTAATTAATTGTAGGCTACTCTTTATTTACACTTCAATGTCCTCTGACGCCTGAATATTTTGTCGTCCAGTCCCTCCTGCCCGGTCTGGCACATGTGAATTGGGTGACGGCGGCTGTCCCCATCTGCTGAGTAAGAGCACCTAAAGCATTTAAGCATTAGCATTTAAGTTAAACAGGAGATTATATTTATTTGTATTGGTACATTCGTGCCGCGAGATGAAGTAGGCTATGTAACGTGGGGCTAAGCCCTCCCAAGTCCCCCCTTGACGCCAGGCCTGGTTGTCAGGCGCTATAACAGTGTGCGCAAAAATCGTGATATCGCATACTAGTACATTCATATTTTGGATTTGTATTACGACGAGATGGTCTAATCGGCATTCCCAGTTACAACTCGAGACAGTTCTGCATTGAATAAAGTAAAGTAAGTCATGTCTTCGGTGTAATTCTGGCCCGCCGCGGTCACTTCTGTGGGTAGCGCTAGGTGGAGCACTATGCTAGCGTTGGTTCCGCCGGTGTTCTCCGGCGGTCAGAAGAATAGCGGTGCTGTGTTAATAGATTTCACGACACAAGCAGTGGGTAGGCTGCATGTATTTTGAGCTAAATATCACAAAAATAGACTGGACTCGGAGGTTTTGCTAACTTTATAACCTAGAAGAGAACTACAAAGTAGGCCTAGGCTACTTTTGGCAGATTTTGACATAGTGGTAAAACAAAAATCTATTTCCTGCAGCACTGCGTTGGTTACTACACTAACCATCATAACGATCAGCCTAACAGTATTTGATTTGGTACAATTCATTCAAATCAAACAATAAGCAAGCTTACCTGTACGCTTGTGCCAAGGGTCCAGAAATTAGCTGTGTCCGGTGCAGTACGTTGGTATAACACCCGTTGATCTCCCGGTCAACCAAAAATCTATTGATTTTCAATCATATTTCCCGGTCAACTATATGTCGATGACTTTTCAACAACAGCGTCGTTTCCCGGTCAACTATAAATCAATGACTTTTCAACACGGTAAACAGTCATACCTCTTATTACACAGCATTTCGCCACATAGGCTACATAATTATGGGGATAAGATATATTGATTTCAGATTAAACAGGTTTAAAATCGCACCTGTTTGTATCTCATAATCCAACAGTTTACGAAACAATAGCCACAAATGGCAGCAGCAGGGTTTGTATCCGAGCGAGTGCACGATACTGGATGGCATAATTACATAACTCCTGTAAATATTGATTTGACTGAGTTTTAATACTTTATTAGCTCCCCAATGCAAAAATTGTACAAAGACAAAACATTCCTAGCGCTGCTGACATCAGTGACCCGGATGAGTCTGTGCTATCTGTTTTGTTCATCATAAAATGTGTGGGTTTATGACAACAGCAACTGCTTCTGATTCAGACAGTTTCATTTTATTCTCATTAAAAGTATCAAAGCTTCACACAAATGCACGCTGCACATTACTATTATAGACTTATTTTGCTGCGGTATACAGTGTTATCCACAGGATTTTGTGAGACTGGTGGGTGGACATTGGTTCCTTTAAGAACATTTTGTGCATTTTAAATTTAAATGCATAAATCTGGTGCATTTTGATAGCTAAATTAAGTGACTAGATCAATGAAGAAATGTGTTCTCTTGTAAACAATTTTGTGCTCTAGTAGTAGTAGTATAACATTTTAAATATGGATATTTTTCTTACATGAACACATCGCTTCGCTTCTGAAGGCCTTTATTAAACCCCCAGAGCCGTGTGGATATTTTTTTATTATGGATGGATCCACTTTTGAAAGGGTTTTTTTTTTTTTTTTAGAGTCTTCACTCGGACGCGCGCTCCAATCTATCACTTAACGCCGTGGCGGAGACTCTATTCGTTACGGTGAAATTACAAAACAAGATGCACACAAACGTGTCCCTGCTTGATATACAATAAATTACAATATACAACAACTGATATACATATTCGGTTTTGATGAGGGAAATTTTTTTTTTGTAAAAAATGCATTTGTAGCATAGCATTGTATAGCAAGTGACAGTATCAGTGGAAGTAACAGTCTAGTGTGACCGGCCCTTAATAATTACGTTTTTAGTTAAATAAATTAAATATCAATCCAAATGTTGGTGTCAAAATTATAAAACTATTGAATATTTTTGAATGTATTAATATTACATTAGATAATTGTTGTTGATCAAATATATTTAATAGTTCTCACAACTGAAATATGGTATTTGTATGTAATGTTTTAAAAATAACAATTGAAGATCAATGTACCTCATTCCTGTAAAGTTTTAGGGATGTATAATTTAGGGTGTATTCACACCAGGAAAGTCCGCTAGTTCACTTGCTTTGGTCCGGACCAAATACAATGTTGATTTTTTTGTTTGTTTGGTGTGGTTAGCTTTCACACTGCCCTTTTTGCAAGTGAACCGAAATTTGTGAACGAAACCACACGTGTGCTAAGGTCATCCATTTGTGGCAACCACGAGAAGTAGACAAAGGGAAGAAGAGTTTAATAACGAAATACAGATTGTACTCTGAAGAGAAAAGGAACATCTTCGACTACGCCACCCTGGGAATTTCACTCAGAGATTATAATCCCCGCACAGGTTCCCCACTAAAGACAGGAAGAAATGGAGACACAGGTATTTATGCAAAATTAAAAAAGTTTATTATAATTTATAAAAACCTAAGGCACAAAAAGGAGACAAGCACCCAAACATTTAAATATAATGAAAAAAAGAAAAGGAAACTGTGGCCTCTATTAAGAGGCACCGTCGCAAAAGATACCTACGTTCCCCTCACACACACACTGCATGCTCTCACACACACACACACACACACTCACAGCAGGGCCCCAGTGAAGTGATCAATCGCAGCACACGGTGTAAACACCACCACCAAGAGGGGAGGGGAACAGTCAATTTCCTATGCCAAAGAGGCCACAGCTCCTACAAGGAAAAACATGAATGATTATATCAGTTGACAGGTGGATGGCAAATGTTCATCCATCAACAAGCCTTGATATCAAACCTAAGTAGGCCCAGTCCAATTAAATAATAAACCCCCAAATTCACTAATCTTTAACCAGTCCAAAAAAAAAAAAAATTGTATATATATATTATGTGTGTGTATATGTTATACAGGTACACAAATCAAAACAATTAAATTCAAGTGAATTAATAATGTACAAATTAAATCAATTTACACCAATAACATATTTACCAAAGAAAACAGTTCAAAACAAAAACAAAATTATCTTTCTCTTCTTCTACGCCTTATCAGCACTCAGCTGGTGAGTCCGACGTGGGCTCCAGTACGTTCACCTAGTTCTCTCCAAATATTTCTGTCCCGTACCACAATTGATGCCTGGTGTAAAATCATACTTGTCCGATATTCGATCGATCTTATCCATGTGGTCTTCGGTTTTCCTCGTTTTCGTTTACCATCTTCTTTTCCTTGTAGTACCGTCCTCACTATACGGTCTTCGTTCATTCTCAGCACATGTCCTAGCCACCTATGCTGCCTCTCATGTACTACTTGCACAATCGTTTGATGGCACCCCGTACGCTGTCGTATTATCTCGTTACGGATTTTGTCTAATCTGCTGACCCTGAGTATCTTCCTTAGGGCAGCCATTTCGAATACAAGGAGTTTTTTCTCTTCCGCTTTTTTAAGGGTCCAAGTTTCACAGCCTTATTTGGCTGGATCAGTGCTTTATACAAGCGCATCTTGGTATGTATGCTGATTCCTCTGCCTTTCCATGTCTTTTGGAGGTCGCCCATTGAACAGAGCGCTGTCGCAGTTCTGATGCGAATATCTTGCATACAGTCTCCATTTGCAGCTATTGTTGCTCCCAGGTACTTGAAGGTCTTTACTTCCATGAGCGGTTCTCCTCTCAGCAAGACGTGTTGTTGTTCAATTACCTCGCCTTCTTTAGGTGTTGATCTTACCCGCATCCATTCAGTCTTTGTATTGTGGATCTCTTGTCCGAACCTGGTGCTCTCCTCGTTTACGCGGTCGATTAATACTTGGCTATTTTGCAGAGTTTCAGCTATGAGACCAATGTCGTCGGCAAATCTTAAGTTGCTGAGCTGATCTAATGCAAGTCTCATGATGTGTTCCAAATACAGGTTGAATAGATCTGGTGACATTATGCAACCCTGTCTAACCCCGACTGTTTGTTTAAACCATTCCGTTGTATCATGGCCCACGATTACTGCGCTCTCGGCTCGTTTATATAGGTCTTCCAACAAACCGTAGTGATGCAAGATCTCCCAAAGCGCTTCATGCCACACTCTATCGAATGCTTTCTTGAAATCAATGAAGATCATGTACAGCTCGCCATTTTGCAATATGGTATATTTTTCTGCCAATAACCTTAGAGAGAATATTTGCTCGATTGTACCCCGACTTGGCCTAAAGCCGGCTTGTTCCTCTGACATCAGCCCTTCGATACGCGGTTTCATCCTGCTACGTATGATTTCCAGTATGATCTTACTAGCGTGACAAATGAGGCTGATAGTTCTATTATTCTCACATTTTGTTGTGTCGCCTTTTTTAGGGATGACTACTATCAAGGACTGTGTCCACAGTTTAGGGAATTGCCCGGTTTTCCATATTTTATTGCAGATGTTGTGCATTACCTTAACTAGTGTCAGGCCTCCTAACCAAATTAGGTCCCCTTCTATACGATCGACTCCGGGTGCTTTGCGTTGTTTAAGATTGTCGATTGCCACTCTCACCTCCGACTCTAAAATATCCGGCTATGTGTCATTATGTAAACTCGAGGGCCAGAGTTCATCGAGCACACTTTTATCCACTGACACATTCTAGTTGTACAGGTCCTTACAATACCTATGCCACCTAGACTTGATTTCATTTTCACTCGAGAGCAGCTTGCCTGTCTCATCTTTGACATTTGCGCTCCGGACATTGAGTGCCAGTCCGCCCAAAATCTCTTTTACCTTGCTCAATAGCTTTCGCAAGACAATTTTTCTACTGGCTAATTCGAGTTCGGGGCACTGTCGCTGTGTCCATTCTTGACAAGCTATGTGCTCACAACAGACCAGGCTAAACACAAACACATGACAAACCGGGAGTGTTAGAGCTCTGTCACCAAACCACGATATAAACCAGACAGAAGTGACAGATCCCTGACAGAAATATAGGCTAAACATTCACTGAGGCAGTGTGTGTGAAGCAGGGATATGTAAGAAATAACTGTGTCTGGGTTAGACAGGTCAATTTAGCTCAAAGGGAATTATTAAATAATTTATAGGGAATCTTAAAAGAATCGGTTATACGGCCGAGCAAATGACTCCTCCAGCGTTCATTCTAACGGGCCGTAACTATAACCTCTGCAGCGGATATAAATATCCAAACTATAGTGAAACACTATTTATTAGCAAGGTAACTTAGATCAGCAGTTTAAGACATTAAATCTGTAAGCACATAACACAAGACAATTATCTTTAAAATACAAAGAAGACTTTATTGATTATTCTAACACATAAAACTAATATCTAACACAATCAGATGCACACACACACACATTCATACGTGTTGCAGAAAGAAAGAGAGTGAGGAAAGAATGAGTTTTAAGAGTGAGATGATGAAATCCAAAGTTTCTATATGCACTTAATAAGACGTGACCTGAACGAACCATCAATCATTAATTTAACCCTTCTATCGTTTCTTAGGCGGGTTATTCAATTTTATCTCAATGCACCAGTTCAGCTAAGAGTCTGGAGGCTACTTGCGTTTGTCTGTGCGTTTCTTTGGGTTCCTTTTGTTTACGTAAAGGGATTTTCCCGGGTCCGTTGTTTGGCGGTCTCCTCGTGCCTGGATAGATGTCTCTGGGCGGCCAATCACGTGGTGTGTTGGCGATGGATGAAATGTCTTTGAAGTTGAAAGCGAGCTTTGCAGTTGAATCGTTTAAACGAAACTTTGCAGCAAAACTTAACTTAGAACCGAGACTCTCAACGGAAAAGAAAGATAAAGCTAAGAAAGAGAAAGGAAAGTGAGACGAGAGTAGTTAGATGGCTTGAATGAAGCTGTTTAACCCATGTTCTTCTGATCTTGGTTTGGGTTCTTTTGTCTGCTCGTCTACATGGTTACTCGTCTGTCCGGTTACTCGTCATGGCTTCTCCATGACTTCTGTAAATTTGCTCTAGCCAACAAATTCACAAACTAAACCTCAACCCACCTTAACAAAATCTTCTACTAACCGAACTCTGGCTTTGTTCGGGTCCTAAGATTTTAAACTCGGCTGTTTGTCCAGCCTCTTAGATGAGTTCTGACCAATTAGGCACTGTCTTTATTTGAGAGGAGGCATTTTCTTCACCTCTCATCGTTAAAACCATGTGTTATCTGTGATCCCTTTACTTCTCCAGCTCTAGCAGAGAGTAAAAATGGTACAGTTTAGACATGATTCCTATTATAAGAACACAACATATTTTTCACAGATTTCAATCAAGCCATCTTATGAATTAAGAACATATGATCGTACTGATAGGAAACAAGACACTTTCATTCAAACATCTAATAGTTTTAACAATTACATGACTTGAATGTGATCTAAGCAGTGTTGGGCAAGCTACTTAGAAAATGTAGTGAGCTAAGCTAGCAGTTACTCTACATTAAATGTAGCTTCACTACACTGAAGCTACCACCCTGGGAAATGTAGCAAGCTAAGCTACAGCAATATGGCAAAAGTAGTTTACTACATCTAAGCTACTTTTTCAAATTAATTTTTTATATTGAACCAACTTAATTCCAAGTCAATGCTATCTCAGTGATCAATGAAATTGTCAATCAAACATATAGGCAGGCATAATTTGTCAGTTCAATTGTTTATTCAACAACTGTTCCAAACCAATTTGGCCAAAAAAAAAAAAAAAAAACATAACTATATAAAACCATATAACTATATAAATCTATAACAAAACCAGGTGTCAAGAGTGTGTGCATCATTTACCATTTCTCACGTGTCAGCCCAAGGATTGATATTGGTACGTGATGTCACACCATACGGAGCAAAAGGTGGTGGTAATGCACCAAAAAGCTGGTTTGTAGGGCCCAATGAAATCCGTTTTATTTTTTCCCACGTTCCAAATTCAGTTTTATTTTGTTTTCATTTTTCTGGACTCCCATTTTAATGGTTAAATACATTTTTAGTAATCAAAAACGTGTAATTAATTGAAATCATGAAACGTATATAATTTAACAATAATTTATTAACATTTTTAAATAAATTACATTTTAAGGGCACTATGAAATAGTTTTTTTTTTCTTTTAATGGTTTAAATTGTAATGACCAATTATTTAAAATGTAGGCCTAATGATTTAAGCAAAACTTTCTTCAAAGGTTAAACCAACCTTTTATTTTGACAGGTTGCCATGTAGCTAGACCTTTGAGTGTCTGTTGTTTTTTTTTATATGACGATGGTTTTTCTCAAATCAAGCTAAAATGCTGCTAAAGCGACTCTCAGAGCGGCTGTGTGTAGATGAAGTTCATCGATCCATTACTGAAAACATCGCAAGCATCATGTGCTTAGTGTGTGGTAAATGAATCTGCGCGTCTGAGCCATTCATTCACAGAGACACGCAGAACATGCATGATTCCTTTTTAAATAGTCTTTAAGCGGTTTATATTCACAGACACTAGTCTATATCACAATTTTATTTAAGTTTACTTAGCCTACCTTCTTTTCATCCAAGATCTGACAAATTCCGTGAAATTCCGCGTTATACAGCAAATTTCGTTTTTATGCATGGATATCGCGATTCAGTCCATGTTTTCCGTATTGCGGTAATGAAATCATATGGCCCTACGGTTGCCAACCACCGTAAAACAAGAAAAAGAAGTCACCGTCACTAACTGATCCAGCATCAGTGATACTTAGCAGTTGTATTTCCGATTTGAGCTTGAGCTTTAGAAATGCTTGGGAAAATGTAACGTTAGCTTGTGTGGACGCTACCGCACTACTTGATCAAAAAAAGAGCTTCGCTACTGAAAAGCTATTCGATTCAGAAAACAGCGACGCTACCACCACGCTACTGAGAAATGTAGTTAAACTAGTAGCGTCACTACTTGTAGCGACGCTACTGCCCAACACTGGATCTAAGCATAATAGACGCATACAGAGGTTGTAGATACAATATAGGATTATGTAGTTGAACAATGTTTGATTAGAAGTCCGTCAATAATTGTTTTGGGATGATTTTATGTATTTTTATATGTAAAATCTGAGTCTCTGTGGTTTTAAGAGATTCCCACCCTGGGGTCGTCAAAAGGTCCTTAAAAAGGAGGAGGTCTGTTTTAAATCATTTGTCATGGGTTCAAACAATCTCTGCCGTTATCTTGGTGGGTTCCGAGCCGTGCCATCACTGAACCAATCAGCCTTTTCCAAACTATCTAACTTTGACCAGTTCTTCCTCTATTTAGGCTCATCTCTTTGAAGCTTGCAGGGCCATAAAGTCGTTCTGTAGACTAGCTGGAGCCGGGATCTTTACGGTTCTGGAATGTTGAGTTTTGTGTGGCATTATGTTTGAACAAACCATCTGGAAAAATCATTTGTGTTTGGTTCACCCTCAATTCCTACAGATATGAGGGTGTAATTTGAGTGCAGTAACGTTGTCAAGCCCAACTATGACAAAACAGCGGTGACATCACCGCCCGAACTGCAATCATCCTGAAATTTATACAAATGTTAAAAATGTATATATTTTCTTAACAGAAGAAATTTAGACGCTCACCTACCGTTACAGAGCTGCGGGATCAGATACATAAAAGGACGTCCCTTTAATAGGTCACAGCAATCATCAATCACACAATCACCAACTAGAAAACAATACAGGCGAGTTGCTATTGGACCAGTTGCTATAATGTAACATGGCGACAACAATCCATTAAAACCTATCATACCCGCACCTGAAGGACACAGACTCTAGGGGTGTCGAAATTAATCGTTTCTACGATGCATCGCGATGCAGACGAGGACGATTCGGTATCGGTTCAGTAATAGACCATAACCGATTATAATGTACTGACGCTTTTCTGACGTCATTTATCGCATACGTGCTTTGTCGCGGTAGCATACACTAGCAGAGGGAGGCGAGACGCGAGTGCGAGTAATTAAAAATGCTCCAACTATTTTAAAAGCCTACATCTGGGCACATTTCGGCTTTTATGAACAACCTGGTAAGCACGACCTGGAGAAGACACGCGCTGTGTGCGCTAATGTCACACACAAATAGAATATGCAGGAGGTAATACCACTAACTTGATAAACCACGTTAGCCGTTTTCACCCGAGCTGTAACGCCTGCAGAGACTGACTACGTTAGAGTAAGCGGATGAGCTCCGTCACCCGAATCCGCAGCCAAAAACAAATCATCCACCCGCCCTAATAATGTTCTCAGATTTAAGTATCCGCACACCAATTATTCTGTGTTGTTACGTGTGATTTTAAATGGATGATCATCACCTTCAACAGCGGACTCGGCGACGGTTGATGCGCGCATCTCTAGGGTAACATTATACACTGATGAATGAGCGCTGCTTTTAAATGAACATTTCTTTAAAACAAAATTGATTTGACAGAATTTCATTTTCTTAATGGCATAAACAGGCTTTACTCCCCTGAAACTTAAACTGGAATGTCACTGTTTCTGTCACTGGGACTTCCCGAACAGGCGAGCGCACACACACACACACACACACACACATCACTTTTGAAGTAAAATTGAAAATTGAGGATGCAGTGCATCGTAATGCATCGCGATATCAAATTGAACTGAATCGGTGAAATGATAATCGTAATCGAACCGAACCGTGCGACCAGTGTAGGTTCACACCCCTAACAGACACCCACACAGCAGCCATCCAGTAAAGACGGGGGACACCAAAACCACGTTTGTAATGGAAAATAGGTCGCAGCATCAATCAGTTGCCCACTAAATAAGAGCAACGAACCATTTAGTTACCACATACACACTTGAGATTGAACTCATTCCACCCACGGTCCACTAATTACCGGGACGGTCACAGCATCATGCGGCACCAGGCCAAAGAATGCAAACAAACAGGCGAGACCTCACCTGAAGACGCGCTCAAGCTTCAATGTGAGCGCAGATTAATCAGTTCACATAATTTACTATAATGCGGACAAATGGGATTGTAGCCTATCATGCCACACATTCATTGGACAGAAATGATCAAGCAGGGAAAAGCAGGAAGTGCAAAAACAGGCTAATCACGGAGATCTTTTGTAGTGCAATTTTTATGGTGTTATCAGCTACTAACGCAATATGAAGAAACTTCTGTGCATAATATGATCATATGGGGGAATTTAACTTTGTAGGCTAATGCAACTTTGCTTTTCATTTGTGATTTAAAGCTCACATGAAGTTCTTTGATACCACATAAAAACACTACTAGCCTAACTGAAAAAGTTCAAACATTATTAAAAACAAGTTAGCATTCTCATTTTCATTTTCGTAACATTCTCATTTTCCACTAGATATTTTCCTCTACATCTCATCAGCAATTTTGATTTCGTCAACTCTTCATAAAAGGTTGAATCATTATATCAAGGGGAGTTGACTATTGTCTCCTTTTACTCTTTACCAAAAGCACTACACAAAACCAGCATGAATGCAAAGACAGCAAAGTCCCCAAAAAAACATTGTATTGAAAATATAAAGGCAACTTAGACACTTGTAAGGCACATGCAAACATAACATAAATCTGTTGACTCTTTGTATACAACTCAAACAAAATGGTCCATATAGAGAAAGCTCAATAGTAGTAAGTCCGTGCAAGCAAAATATAAATAACAAAAATAATACTCAGTAGTCCTCTCTCAGTCCTTTTCTGCTTTGGGGTAGGTAGGCAATTTGAAGTCCGGATGAAAAAACAAGGTCCCCTAAAAGAGAAAAACAGGAATCCACTGGTTCAATGTCCCACAAAAAACAGGTTATCCTCCAGCTCGAAAAAAGTCCCCAGAGTATAGTCCACCACGTATATCCCAGACCAGAGCGTGTGCATATGAAACGGCTCCAGCATCTAATACACCATGTCTCTCTTCCAAGAGATAATTTTGGGCCTTCCACTCTGAGCTAGGTTAGCCAAACAATAATCTGCCACCTCACCAAAAACCCCTTTCAAAATGGGGGTTTCATTTTGAGGGTTTGAAAAATGAGGGTTTCAAAAAAACCTCTTCCTTTAACCCTAGGCTTATCATAATAAGAGCCCTAAGAGTCCAACAAAAGTCCCCCTTATTCCCCACCAACAAAAAGGTATAAGCAAATGCTCAAAACCAACATACATGCAGATAAAACAGAATACAGTATATATATGTATTTTAACTTAAGTGAGCATCGTGCAGGGCTTTACTGTGGCAGTGTGACAAGCGCTTGTCATATATCACAACTATTCAGTGTTTTTAACCACATAATGTTTCTTTTAGGTTTTAGAAATTTAAATACATATCATTTATTCTTTCATTTCAGACCTGATGAAAGAGAGCGAGTGAAGAACTGAGTGAAGTGGAGGAGGAACATCATGTCAAACCTGGAGAAAAACTTTTGAGCCGCTCAAAGACTAAAAATAAATTTTTAAAGAAAAGAAGATACAATAAATATTTTACCTGAACTCAGTGTGGAAAGAGTTTCACATACAAACATAACCTTAAGAGTCACAAGAGTATCCACACTGGAGAGAAGCCATATGCATGCGATCAGTGTGGAAAGAGTTTCACAACTAAACAATGTCTTGATTGTCACATGCGAGTTCACACTGAAGAGAGGCTGTTCACATGTGATCAGTGTGGAAAGAGCTTCACATTAAAAAATCCTCTTGAAGTTAACATGAGAGTTCACACTGAGGAGAAGCCGTACTCATGTGATCAGTGTGGAAAGAGTTTCACACGTGAAGACAGTTGTGCGATTCACATGAGAATTCACACTGGAGAGAAACCGTTCACATGTGATCAATGTGGGAAGAGTTTCAGGCGATCAGCACACCTTAAAGAACACATGAAAATCCACACAGGAGAAAAGCCGTTCACATGTGATCAATGCGGAACGAGTTTCCCACAAAAACATAATCTTAATGTTCACGTTCAATGCGGAAAAACATTTTCTAGTGCATCAGCCCTGAAGAAACACCTGAGAGTTCATACACAGGAGAAGCCACATTCATGTTCTGTGTGTGGAAAGAGTTTTTCACTGTTGCACTTTATATACACATCAGAAAATACATACTGGTGTAAGAGCTTATATGTGCTTTGAGTGTGAAAAGACTTTTATTTCAGTAAGCACGTTAAAACGGCATAAGATTATTCACACTGGAGAAAAACCTTACAAATGGTCACACTGTGACAAGAGATTCAGTCGATCAGAACATCTGAAAAACACATGAGAGAATTCACACTGGAGAAAAACCTTACAAGTGTTCACACTGTGACAAGAGATTCAGTGACTCATCACGTCTGAAAATACATGAGAGGATCTCCATGCAGTGGAGAAACCACATCACCACAGTCTGAGATCACGGTAAGTAGTTCATCTTTATGTACTGAGCAACAAAATCTGATATCTTGGAAGTTAGTTTGGCTTGTGTGCTTTTCCTGCAGCAGCTCACCATGTGACCTTTATTTTTCATATGCATTTAGTCCATAGAAATTTGCAGAAATTGGTATATGTTTTCCCACAGTGACCCTCATTTACAAAAAAAATTGGGCACATGGTTGTTTCCATGCAAAAAACTTGCCATTTATCAATATGGATGTGAGCAGTGACTATATTTAAATCTCACGTCAGGTCTCAGTTACCTTTAGAGGGAACTCGCGATGCGTCGATGACGCTTTGGGAAGCCGCTGCATTATTGTGTCTGAAGCACGTGTCAATTAGTCCAATCGCGACAGTGAACGTCACGGGCGGGTGACGTCATGACCAGGAAAGGCACTTACAGAAGAGTTGATGAGTTTTGAGTGACCTCTTGGTGGTTTGAAGATAATGTAAGCGTACACGCTGGACGATGAAAAGTCACAGCAAAAGCAAGGCAAAAAGCAACGCAAGACTGTTTGTCATTGTGTTATAAGCACGTCCATCCAACCCATCTTTGTGTCAGTCAATCAGATATTGTTTTGGGCAGGTCCTATGCCCCATTCTCCGGTTCTTGCATGTAATTAGCATAATGTCCACCTGATCGTGTGCGCCCAAATATCTAAAGCTGCATTTACACTTGGCATTAACATGCGATCACCGTGATCCTATCAAGCAGATCGGATCATTAGCCAATCAGGACATGGAGCGTTTACAGTTGTTCACATTAAGTAACCTCTGTATCTGGATAACCGATCAGATTTCTGTTTCCTGCATAATATTTAAAATAGGTCTGTGGCACGACACCAGATTAAGAGATGATACAAATTAAAGATGATACAAATTAAACAATGTCCCAATTGCTTTCCCTCACTTACTTACTTTCCTGTGCAATCTCCAGTCTTAGATCAAATTTTTTTTTTTTGAACGAAGGAATACTTCCAGAGTTGATCATACAAAAATAACTGGGCTGATCATGTTAAACAAGTCACATGATCTGGGTTTAAGGTTATAGCCTGCAATGATTATATCTAAACATAAAAAAAATCCAATTCCGATTATTCCTCTAGCAAAGCAGTGTGCAGCTCTTCATTAAGATCTCATGACTGACTGTGATTGTACAGGCGATTACCTCGTTCAGATAATGTTGCACTCTTAAAATGAAAAATGACACACATAGTTAGTATCATGTAAGTCTAAATAAACTGTTTTAAAGATTGACATTTATTGTAAGGTTTAATTTCTTGTCTAAATTGCGTCTGGCCATTATTTTCTGACAGCCACGCGGTGAGACTGGGCGGGGATTTATATGAAGTCCACCTGTGAATGCAGACACGATGGCTGGATTGCGTTTACATTACACTGAGATCCGATTACAATGCGTCCTCGACTCCCTCCGGACCTGGACACGCTGATCGGATAACATTCCGATCAGAAGCGCGTTTACACTTGTCTTTTCAATGTGTATGTGGACAACATCCGGATACAGGTCGCATGTTAATGCTAAGTGTAAATGCAGCCTAAGAGTTTAGTTAAACGCTTTAATGAGCCAACTTTCATCATTTAAATATGGTACATCCTACAAAATTCTACTTTATATTAAAATTCTAGGAATAATTTACTCGTCAAGTAGGTACCAAATAACATATGTTTCCCTTAGTTGAGGTAGAAGGATTTAGCTGTGATAAATGTTTAAACACACAGAAAGAACTTGGGTAATATAAAGCATACATGATACAAAAGATATACATAAATAAGGCAACTTCTGGTGATTAGTTCATATAATTGAGGTAGAAAACCCACAAATTGGCTGTAATAAATGTTAAAATCACAAAGAAATCAAAGACTCTGGTCTTTGAAGGGTCCAACTAAAGCAAACACTAACCACCATCATGGTGAGTTTAAAATACAACTATTGATTTAATTAAAACGGAAATCAAATAAAGTCAGTCTGGTTAGTAATAAGTGAAGCTGGTAATGCTGTGTGTGGAGTTGTTTAATCAGATCTTGAGAGATTTAATGTAGTTTATCTTCAGTTGATTTCATCTAAGGCTGTGGCTGGAAGTAATTCTTGTGTTTTTCTTTCCTTCAATGATTCTGCTTGTTAACAGCAGGTGTTCATCAATAATGCTCAATCATTATTCAATCACTTAATCATCTCATTAACTCCAACGCTGATCAGTGTTACATTTAACAGCCTGTAGTGTGCACACTGAGCAGTGTTTATTTCATCTGGGCAAACCCATGTGAGGCCTACATGGAAACTGAGGACAAAACTGTCTGGGTCCCAGTTAGATAGCCCAGGTCAAACCCATTTGGGCCCCACATGGCTGTGCTGGCAGGGTAGCTATAAAATTGTATATTCAATTATAATTTAAAACGCAAATTAGGCTATTCTAAAAGTTTTCATATTCCTGATGTAACATTTGGTTGCTAAAAAAGCTTTGTTCTTCAATATTCCATATCCATATTCCAATATCCAGGTTATTCATATTCGTATAAATTCATTGAATTTAATTATTTGCAATTACAAGGTTGATTATTTGCAATTACAAGGTTGACATCCTTTCTCTATGTCGTAAACTATAGGGCAAGGCTTCTAAAATTTGGGGTGTGATATTTAAATGAAAATTGTTTTCAGCTGCCACATTTATCAATGTACGATCATTTGTATGATATACGTACAATTAGTTGTTTCAGCCATGGTTAGTTTGTTTGTTTTGATCATCAAATAAAGAAACATCATGATACTGAAGAACAAAGAGGTTGGTGTTTAGGTTGGAGAATATTTCAACTAGTTTCTTTGCCCTTCAGAGAAATGAGATGACCAGTAAGATATAAACTTTGTCGCATGCACAGAGCCGCTGCAGATACACATTTGAGAGAATTTGGTGGCACTAGTGAAACCAGCATTAAAGATTGAAATTGCTTTAAATAAAACAGTAGCATTTAATGAACACTTTGAATTGCTTAAGTCATGATTAACAAGATAACTGTATAAAAAGTCCATTGAAAGTAACTTTTGCCATGTGAGACATTTACATGTAAGCCCTTGACAGATGCTTTTACGCCTTCTATTGTACAGGCATCAATTTGCTTTTCCTTCAGTCCAACACATATTTGTTTAAGGTTCGGTGTAAAAAGATGGTCTGTCAACAGATTCTTACATTTTTGCATAGTTTAGAGGCCAATCAGTTTGTGTCGTGTAGGAAACGATGTGATTGCTTACAGATCACGTCAAGCCTGCGTCATCTAGAGTTTCATGACCAAACTAGTGACTTATAACACAAATCATCTTCATGACATTAAAATAGATCATAATCATGCACAGCAGTTGTTGACCAGATTTGATAGGATTAAAGCTTCACTTTTCATCACATGATTTAATGTTTCTTTTAGACCTGATGGTCGTGAACAAGAAAGGAAAAACAGAAGCCAAAAAATCTGTCATCTGTCCTCAGTGTAAAAAACGCTTCACATGTAAATCAAGTCTGAAGATTCACATGAGAGTTCACACTGGGAAGAAGCGGCTCAGGCTTTCGCTCTGAAATCACATCAGCTTCTCATTCTGAAGAAAGACCATTTATCTGTGATCAGTGCGGTAAACAGTTTCATTGGGCATCAGTCCTGAAGAAACACCTGAAGATTTATTTGAAGGAGGAGATTTATTCTTTTTTATTTTTTCTTAACGTTAAGGCCTGTTCACACCGGGACGAATTTCGCGCGCAATATTCGCCAACATTTAACGCCTCGTGATTAAACAAAGGGCGCCAATGTGAGTGTGCACACCGACGCGAAAAACGCCACGCGTAAAAGCGGCATTTTTTAAAAAACGCCTCGGGTTCGTTTTTTTGGTTTGACGCGCCGCGTCAAAAACTATCCGACCAATGAGATTGGCGCTTTTGCTCACGTGTCTGGAGCTTCTGAAGTTACAGTAAAACGCAACTTGGGGGCGCTCAAACACAAAACGGCCTTGCCGAGCACACATACATAACGGCGAAGAAGATATACGCCAAGTAGCGTCTACACACTGCCGGGAAAAAGACGAGGAAGATGCAAGCCAAGATAAATGTAGAGCTGCTGGTCTAGTTGGTGTCGGAACATAAGGAACTGTATGACAAACGCGACAGTGACTACAAAAATATTGATAAAAGAGAACAGTTATGGAGTGGTATTGCAGAGCAAATGGGGCTTGATGGTGAGTTTCATTTCACTTAATTATCTTTCATGTACATAGGCTTTCATGTCTTTCATGTACATAAGCGCCATCTAATGTCAGGGAATGAATTTGCGTGTCCACTTGGCTTATCGTCAGCGAAAATCGCTTGGGTGTGAACACAAAAAACGCGTTGAAAAACGCTGACGAATAACGCGCGCTGATATTCGTCCCGGTGTGAACAGGCCTTTAGACACGGCGGTGTGTGTTTCAGTGCTGGAAGTCCTTTACTACAGATGATGAACTGAAAGAACACCGGAAAATTCACACTGGAAAAAAACATTGAAGTTCAGGAGCTGAAGAAGAGGCCATAACACTTAATTTTTAACTTGTTCTTCATTGTTTTTCATCAGAACATCTAGTTTATCTTCCACTTCTACTCTTCCATGCAAGTGTTAAGCGTAGCGTCAGTTCTGGCAGGTCACGTTAGTCAAGCTCGCATCAGCTGACACTCAGCTGATCCACATCTACCTATAAGAATACGACGTCTATCACTGTATACATATATAAGCTCCTTCAGTATTATCAGCAGCTGTCGTGTTTCTCAGGAGCTCATTACCCTCCTCCTTCCCCAGCTCCACCTCTCTCAGTCAGAATTTGGCATTCTGATTCCCCTTGAATCAAAATGAATTCTCAAATTATGTTGTACTTTAAAATCTTGAATTAATGATATCTGCATACATTCATGTTGGTTCTGTTGTGTTTACACTAAGGGGGGTTTTTGCTGCTCTTATCCACGCTAGGCTGCATGGATGCGCAGGAAGTTCTTGCCCAGAACAGAACCATACCGCCAATACAAACTGTATGCTAATTGCCAATCGTATTTGACGATAGTGGTCCTGACTGAAACAACATAAACTTTCATGTAGCTTTGAAACTGGACACTTTTCTTCTCTTCTTCTCTTGAGATGATTTGGCTCTTATAAGTCTTAAAGTCAGTAAAGAGAGAGATTTGTCTCATTCAATTTCACTTTTACTTATTTTTTTGTATTTGCTTCATATAATGATCGATAATTACTCATTTTTATCAACAACTCATTGTTATTGTCCATTTTTATTTTATGCTCATTCTGCTTGAATCAGGAATGATTTTATTTCTGACCTCTTCTCTTTGTTCTCACTGTGATAAAGAAGAGGATGTGATAGGATGTGAAAGACAACTAAAGGACTATGGTAATCAGGACTGCCAGAGGTGACGACATCAACGACCCGTTGATCGCAGGCTAATCTAATTGCCCATTGTACAACATGTCCTACATATCTCCTTATTCATCCAGAGAACTGTGCACACACAGTGGAAACCGCACCAGGAATAACAGCCAATGTAATCTCACCCACTAACCCAGAAATGGACATCTGGGTGATACCTCAAACAATTTACATCAAGTGTGGACTCTACGAGTTCATAACACTGCAACATGGACTTTGAGAAAGGTTTGGAAAGGAAATAAAGAATTTCCAAGGTTCTAATGACACAGTTTCATTTAACTGTGTATTTTGGGACAATGCAACAAGCTCCACAGGGTGGAAAGGTTGGACGTGATGGACGAACACTTGAAATGCAACGACGTAATCACACCACTACAGTAGGAAGGCAGGAATAAGTAATCACCTCCCCAACTGGAAGGAATAAAAGCTTTCCCAAGTGAACACACCTTTGTTCTGAGTTTCTAACCTGACGGGTTAAACTTTCATTTGAAGTCACCATAACAGTGATTAGGCTACTGATTACCCTTATGGAACAAATATGGGAATATACTGCAAAATATAACGCAATATATTACATAATACATTTCCACATATGGGAAACTAATGCTTATATTCTTCAATATACTGCAATATATGTCATGATTCATGTCTTGTGTTCCCCTTGTCTTGTGTGGACTTTTGTTATATCCTGTTTTGTGCCATGTTTTGTAGTTTTCATGTTTATTAGTCTTCCCAGGTGTCTCTTATTAGCCACACTCCCTTGTTATCTTGTTTAGCTTGTTTGCCTGTGTATTTAAGCCCTGTATCTAGTTCAGTCTTTGTGAGTTCTTGATGTTATATGTTGGTTGTCCTGTTCCCGAGTCGGTCAAGTTTTGAGTTTATTTAAATAAATACTTCTACTGCACGTGGATCCTGCTACCTCCCATGTTTATACCACATCGCTACAATATGCATTGACTATGTATGGCTATATATTAAAACATATATAATATTTATAAATGAAGACAAATATAGCATTACATGTAATATTCACAAAAATGTATCATTTATTGTGTACATATATTGCACATACATGTTCCCATATAAATGTGAACGCATGTTCACATATACACACACACACACATATTCACGGAATGAGTTACAACAGATTTCTTATTCCCATCATGCTTTGCTTCTGACTGTTAAAGGAGAGCAAATGTTAAAATGAAGTGTTATTTAATGTTTTGCTCAATATTAATATAGGGGGAGATCTGTTAGTTTTTAATTCTCTATTATTTTTTTAATTTAAAAAAGGTTTTCTGGTATGTGTGAGTTTTAGGGGTGACCATTGTGCTGAAGAGTTGAGCATATGGTTCAGTTGATGATTAACTAAACAACATTAAAACTGCAATTGTTATATTTTAAAAGTAATGGCTATGATATCCACAATACAGTGATAGTCTCTTGGCTTAATACTTTAGTACATGCAGGTGTGCTTGTGTTTTTGTTAACTATATTGAACATTTATAATGTAATTATAAAATATAAGAATTATATTATATTACATATTTCTCTATATATGTGTGTTTAAGATGCATGAGTAAATATGTCAGAAATATATACAATTTGTTCTGTCTCATTTTAAATAGGTTCTACTTCTCTTTCTCCTTTTAAATGCACCTTTGGGGTTGTCACAAGAGTAATTTCATTGTGCTACAATGACAATAAAGTACTAATATAAAACTACATACATTATGATGTATTAGTAAATACATTGTCACATATTTTCCAATATATGAAAAGCAGCAATGCCTTATGTATTATTGAATATATTAGCACAATATATCATTCTGTATATTTTCAAATATACTGTTCTATCATTTAATATATTGATTATTCATATATTGGGAAATTCACAAGTTCCTTTGCCCATATAAACTTGAAGCTAATAAGGTTAAGCATATCTGGCTTGTTGTCCACAGTGGAGGGGCTCGAGGAAGCAGCTTCAACTCGAGCTTAGATAAACCCCCCAGTGGGACTACTAATGCTTGGATGATGAGTATGGATAGCAAGATGCCTGGAGTTGGGGAGGTGGAGGGATGCCAAAACGGCTGATGCCAGGGCAAGGTGAGCGGCTGCTTATAAGATTAGATGGGTTCACTCCTCCAAAAATTACGTTGTGAACTTCACTATATTTTCTTTTCATAAGGGTATGGCCCTTATTTTCCTTTTGCTATTGCTATTGCTGCTATTGCTACTGCTCCTAAACCTCCTACTAGCGCTCCTACTCCTACTACTCCTCCTCCTATCACTGTTAGTGCTGTTTGCCCATAGTCTCTCAGTTTTTGTTTAAAAGCCTCTTGTTCAATTCTTCTCTGGGCTTCTTTAAATATCTCATTAGTGTAGTGCTGTCCTCCATTGATCCTCGTCATTTTATCAATCTTCTGCAGCAGTTCTGTGACTTGAGAGCGATTATTTATGTATTCATTGTTGAATGAGTGAAATCTGCCTCCACACTCATCAACAACAGCCTTGAGATCATTACTTTCACTGATATATTTATTTAATGAAAGCCCCTTTAGAAGATCAGTGTGAGTGAACAAAATGATGGTGTGATGGCAAGCTTTTTCTCCAAAGTTTTTCTGGATCCATTTCACTGTTTTCTTCTCTTCTTCTGTGAATCTCACACCCAGTCTGATGACCAGCAGAAACACATGAGGACCAGGAGCAGACATGTAGATGCACTTCAGAATCTCTTTCTTCAGTTCTTCTTCACTCATTGATGTATCATATAGTCCTGGAGTGTCGATCACTGAGATGATTTTATCCTCCACTGCAGTCACATGTCTTTGACAGTGTCTAGTAACAGACTCAGCAGAAATACCTTGATTAAACACAAGGTGGCCGATGATGGTGTTTCCTGTTGAACTCTTTCCTGATCCAGTTTTCCCCAACAGCACAATCCTCAGATCTGATGAAGAGAGAGGAATTTAAAATGTTATTTACACTTTAAGAATTATAATAACTTAGCATTTTGTCTTTGCTCAATAGGGGCCCTTTACTCAGTGGGCCTCAAGATGACTTAAAATGACTAAAGATAAGACAGAACTATAAAATAAGTTAATTAGCATTATTAACAATTATTTTCTAGAACGTGGGTTCCAATTGTGTTGAAAAACCTGGATATGTTGTATGAGGTCAGCTAATTTTAAAATTGTGATTTAAATCATAGTAATAATACTTAGGATAATTGATGGCCAGGTGTTGGTGGATCTTTGCCTCAATATTGTGTTTCCCCCCTCCAATCAATGCACACTGAGCCATAGATTATCACTTACATATATGTATCATTTAACTTTTTTTTACATGAAAATCTCTCAGAATTAAAATAAATAAAACCACAAATGGCTAAATATTTACCCAATTTTATGAGCGAACTTTCTCTAGCAATCTCCTGTATCAGTCCTTCCATTTCATCTGGATTTTCCACCCGTTTCCTGAGATCTCCCTGGTCTGCAGAATCCCTTTCTCTCAGATTCAGATTAAATCCACTGCTCTCCTCACTAACATCCTCTTGCTTTCTCTCATTGTCTCCTGTCATTCTGTCATTTTTACCTTTGTATTGTAATTCTCCCTCAGGATTTATCTCTCTCTTCTTCTCTTGAAACTCCCTCTTGTCCTGTTTTTTCTTCACTTCTTGTTTCTTTTCCTCCTTCTTCAGGTAGATCTTATGGCTGTATTTATGTCCTCCATTGTTCTTCACAATTTCATCAATACTCTTTAAGAGCATTGTGATCTGGTAGGGATCACATTCATTTTTGCTGTTTATCACATGATATCTTCCCTCAAAGTAGTTCAGCAGCTCTTTAATATTTTCACTCTCAATGATTTGAATCCATTCTTTTCTGGATATTTTTTCTCTTCCAATAAACAGCACCAAAGTGAACCTCATAGCTTGATCTCCAAAGTTCTCCTGGATTTGCTCCACAAGGTTCCTCTGCTCCTCTATGCAAGTCTCCAGGTTGATGATGAGCAGGAACACGTGAGGAACAGGATCGGAGAGATACAGACTCTTCATCATCTGCTTCTGCAGCTCTTCATCAGTCAGTTGAGGGTTGAAGAATCCTG
This sequence comes from Gila robusta, assembly GCA_030770095.1. NCBI lineage: Eukaryota > Metazoa > Chordata > Actinopteri > Cypriniformes > Leuciscidae > Gila > Gila robusta. Next base: position 118,482 of record JAVALU010001625.1, read on the forward strand.
GAGTGTCGATGATGGAGATGTTTCTGTCTTCTACTCTTCCTCTCTGTATCTCACTCTCTCTGGTTCTGCTTTCTTTAAATGCCTCTCGACCCAGTATTGCATTTGCTATTGGACTCTTTCCAGCACCAGAGACTCCCAGCAGCACAATCCTCAGATCGTTTAAATCATGTTGTTCATCAGGCTCTGTGAAAGAGAACGTCACTTTAATGAGCTTTTTTTGAAAGAATTAAGATTGAGTTTAAGAACAAGTTTGCTTTCATCTAATTATATAATTACCTTTAATCACATTGACAAAACCATAGTCATTTTATATTTAATTACAATGCTTTAGTCTACAGATGAAACTCAAAAAATTAGAATATCGTGCAAAAGTTATCATTTTGATGATTATGGCTTACAGCTTATGAAAACCCCAAATTCAAAATCTCAGAAAATTAGAAAATTACACGAAATCAATTAAAAAAAAGGATTTTAAATACAGAAATGTCAGCCCTCTGAAAAGTATAATCATGCATATGTATATAGTTATATACTAAATATATTAGTTTCACCTTTTAATTTGAATTACTGAAATACATGAACTTTTGCACGATATTCTAATTTTTCGAGTTTCACCTGTATGTTTTCTGATTGAGTGTTATCTGCTCATTTTAGTGGAAATATAAATGTTGATCTGTCAACATTTAACAGTTATTTGAGCATTAAACAGCCATGTTGATCTGCTTTATCAATGCAGAAATGTTTTCTGAAAACAACTGCAATTACTGAGAAAGAATCAACTTAATAAAGTCAATGATCAAGAGCCCAACCAAAGCAAACACTGATCACCATAATGGTGTCATAAACAAACAAACATTTTCAACCAAACATCAACATCTAAACCTCAGTTAATTCTCAAAAAGAACTTCTGTAGACGTCTGACAGAAATAAAGTGAGTCTGGTTAGTAATAAGTGAAGCTGGTAATGCTGTTTGTGGAGTTGTTTAGTCCTCCTCTGCTGAGATCTTCACAGATTTAATGACTTCTTTTCTCTTCAGTTGATTTCATCTAAGACTGTGACTGAAGAAAGTTGTAGTTTTTCTTACTATTTCTCTTTTGAATGATTGAAAGAATGTTTCAGGAACATCAAACTAACCTTAAATAACATTCTAGTAAAATGAAGGAAACTGGACATTTCTATGTTCTTGGAATGTTACAAATGAACGTTTCTAGAATGATGAATTGTTAATCAAAATAAAGTTGAAAGAACGTTTGAGGAACATCATACCTTTTAAAACACGTTCCTGTTTTAAAAAATCATGTAAAAATCTGTTAGCTGGGAATAATTTAACATTGTTTTTACAGGTTGTAACTGGACCAACATAAACTTAGAGTGTTTTTAAGATACTTTACTTTAGACAAAATGCATTTCTGGCCAGCAAGTTCAGTGAGTTCCTTTTTCCTGTTTGTGATCGTCAAGCACACTTCATTTTATTATTTATAATTTTTCTTGATAAATGCATACTAATTTTGAGCTTATTTAACGTTATTGCATCTACACAGAAGGTATGTTATGCATTTACTTTGTGTTTTGTCGAAGAAAATACACAAAAATCTTCTGCCTACTAATAAATAAAAATAATATCACATTTAATGTTAAATCTTTCAAAAAAATGGAGACATACAGTATTTCATTCCTTTCAGGAACAGCTGGGAAACACTGAACTATAGCATAATTGCAAGTATATTGAAGGCAGGTAGTTGTATAAGAGGATATGAGTGTGGCTGGTGCAATACTTGCAGTGAACTTTAGCAGGACTTCCATCTACTGGACATAGTAAGTAACGCTTTCAAATTAACTAATTAATAAATTCATCCATTTTCTCCTTTGAATGTGACTGATGCACATACATTATCACTAGAGATGCTCCGATCAGCATTTTTGGGGCCGATTACCGATCACCAAAATCATGATCTGCCGATTGCCGATCACCGCCGATCACAGAATGGCAGGGGAATGGGAATATTTTATCTAATCTAGCAGAGTTTGCACCATTTGTAGAAATTAAACTAACTATGAATGGATTGTTATGAAAAAACTGTAGAAATAGGCTACAGTCAAGATCTTGAAGAACCACCAAGTGTTTATTTAATTGTATTTAGAAAATGAGATAACTTAAGGCTGCTGTAGGCCATCTTTCCCAAATAAGGCAGAGTAACATTAAATTATTCCAAACAAAGAGGGGTCAGGCAGACCAACACACATTAGATCAGCTTAATGGGATGGGATCAAGTCACACTTAGGCATACTTGGAAATTGTAGCCTCTTAATACACTGACTACATTTAATAATTGGCAGCAAAATGCAAAACTTGTTACACCAAAACTGGCTACTGCCACAAAGGACAAAACTATGGCAAGTTTTTTTTTCTGTTATTATTATGAACGTCTGATGTAGTTGAGGAAACATCTCGCGCCACGAATGTACCAATACAAATAAATAAAACATCTCCAGTTAATAGCAGAGCATTCATTTTATTAATTTGTTAAATAAGAGGCAATCTAGCGCTGAAATGTTTGTATTTTTTTATAAAGTGATCAAAGTGCTCGTTGCCGCGCGGATACTGTGTTCTCTTGTGACTCGCGCACAGTCTTCACTCGGACGCGCGCTTCAATCCGTTGTGGAGACTCTCTATTCGATCCGGTGAAATTACAAAACAAAATATACACAAACGTGTCCCTAACTGATATACATAAACATAATCGGTTTTGATGAGAAGAAAAAACCCTGTACGAGTGCGGATTAGAACCCAGGACCTCTGACACGCTACTAGGCAAAATTTCTGCCACTAGACCATTAAAATACACGCTTTAAATAGTCAAATCTATGTATTTATTCTCGCCGTTAGCACCATCTTTGTCGGACACTTTGAAAAACTTCCAGACGGGAGAAGAACTCATGTTGCCACTGGCAAGCTCCGCTCTGCTGTTGTGTGCCTGTGCGCCACGCGAGTAATTTACGTCACGCGATCTGAGCTTTTGGGGTTCGCCGATCAAGCTATTTTTAGCCAATATCGGCCAATCATGATCGGCGGCCGATCAATCGTAGCATCATTAATTATCACATCATCATTACATCCAAGATGGCGCCGCAGACGGCTGCCTCTGTGTGGGGCTCTCCAGCTATTGTGTTGTTTTTGTTTGTTTCTTCTGCGTTTAGTCATTCTTTTCCTATCAGTTTCACCAAAGACGAACTACTGGACATTAGTAAACACACACCAGATAACTTTTCTACAGTTTTTGATTATTCGGACGTCTTGCAGGACATTCTCGTCGGAGGGGCAGCGTTGTTGTTCAAACGCGCGTTCAGACGCAAACGCGGGAAGCGAGCCGGCGCGCTGGTTAAACTCCGCGAGCGCGGCCTGCGCACTGCACTCCCCAGTATTCATCTCGCGAATCTCCGATCCCTTCCTAACAAAACGGACAAACTTCTTCTCCTCACCCGCACTAACAAGGATTTTTTAAACTCTGCTGCTCTGTGCTTCACTGAAACCTGGCTGAGTGAAGCCATACCGGACAACGCAATACATCTGCCGGGCTTCCAGCTGTTCCGAGCGGATCGCATCGTGGAGCTAACGGGGAAAACAAGAGGTGGTGGATTGTGTTTCTACATTAACGAAAGTTGGTGTTCAGATGTAACAACACTGAAGAAGATGTGCTCTCCTAATTTTGAGGCACATTTCATAAACTGTAAACCTTTCTACTCGCCTCGGGAGTTTTCCTCTTTCATTCTCGTGAATGTTTACATCCCTCCAGACGCGTGCGTGAGCGCGGCGCTACAACAGCTGGCTGAACAAATAGCTGAAACAGAACAAAGGTATCCTGACTCTATTTTAATCATTCTTGGGGATTTTAACAAAGCAAATCTTTCCCGTGAACTTCCAAAATACATACAGCACGTTACATGTCCCACCAGAGACAGTAATATACTGGACCACTGTTACACCACAATAAAAGATGCGTATCACTCCGTTTCACGAGCAGCTTTGGGGCTCTCTGATCACTGTTTGGTTCATCTCATACCGACCTACAGGCAGAAACTGAAATCAGCTAAACCTGTAATAAGGACTGTAAAAAGATGGACTAATGAAGCAGAGCAGAATCTACAGGCCTGCTTTGATTGCACTGATTGGACTGTTTTTGAAGCTGCTACCAACGATCTGGATGAGCTCACAGATACCGTAACATCATATATAAGTTTCTGTGAGGATACATGCATTCCTACCAGGACATTCTTATCATTTACTAATGATAAACCATGGTTTACTGGGAAACTCAAACACCTTCGTCATGCCAAAGAGGATGCCTACAGAAGTGGGGATAAAATCTTGTATAACCAGGCCAGAAACAGACTGACAAAGGAGATCAGAGTTGCTAAAAGAAGCTACTCTGAAAAACTGAAAAACCAGTTTTCATCCAACGACCCATCATCAGTCTGGAATGGCCTGAAGAACATCACCAACTACAAGTCACCATCCCCCCGATCTGTAGACAATCAACACCTGGCTGATGATTTAAACTCATTTTATTGCAGGTTTGAAAAGCCCTCATTCACACCACACACCGGCTCTGACCTGCACTTCACACATTCACCATCACCTCCTGCACTCCCATTACTCCCCCCTCCTGCCATCCAACCTGAGCTTAAGGTCTGTGTGGAGGACGTGAGCCGAGTCTTCAAAAAACAGAAGACTAGGAAAGCCTCAGGCCCAGACGGCATCTCATCTGCTTGTTTAAAAGCCTCCGCTGACCAACTGGCCCCGGTCTTCACGCAGATCTTCAATAGATCATTGGAGCAGTGTGAAGTTCCCTGCTGCTTCAAACGCTCCACTATCATTCCTGTCCCCAAAAAACCCAAAATCACTGGACTTAATGACTACAGACCTGTCGCTCTCACTTCTGTGGTCATGAAGTCGTTTGAAAGACTGGTGTTGGCCCACCTGAAGGACATCATTGGACCACTGCTGGATCCCTTTCAGTTTGCTTACAGAGCAAACAGGTCTGTGGATGATGCAGTCAACATGGGACTGCATTATATCCTGCAACATCTCGACAGACCAGGGACTTATGCAAGGATCCTCTTTGTGGACTTCAGTTCGGCCTTCAATACCATCATGCCTGGTCTTCTCACAGCCAAACTGACCCAGCTCTCCATACCATCCTCGATCTGTCAGTGGATCACCAGCTTCCTGACAGACCGGCAGCAGCGAGTGAGACTGGGGAAACACACATCCAGGACTCTCACCACCAGCACTGGCGCCCCTCAAGGGTGCGTTCTCTCCCCACTGCTCTTCTCCCTGTACACTAATGACTGCACTTCTAAAGACTCCACTGTTAAGCTCCTGAAATTTGCCGACGACACCACTGTCATCGGTCTCATCCGAAACGGTGACGAGTCTGCTTACAGACTGGAGGTTGAACAGCTGGCTGTCTGGTGCAGTTATAACAACCTTGAGCTGAACACGCTAAAAACAGTGGAGATGATCGTGGACTTCAGGAGGAACAGCCCAGCACTCCCCCCACTCACCATCATGAACAGCACTGTGGAAGCAGTGGAGTCATTCAGGTTCCTCGGCACTTCCATCTCTCAGGACCTGAAGTGGGACAATCACATTGACTCCATTGTGAAAAAGGCCCAGCAGAGACTGTACTTCCTTCGCCAGCTGAGGAAGTTCAACTTGCCACAGGAGCTGCTGATTCAGTTCTACTCAGCCGTCATTGAGTCTGTCTTATGCACTTCCATCACTGTCTGGTTTGGTTCAGCTACCAAATCAGACATCAGGAGACTACAACGGACAGTCCGGACTGCGGAGAGGATCATTGGCGCCCCCCTGCCAACCCTCCAGGACCTGTACTCTTCCAGAGTGAGGAAGAGAGCAGGTCAAATCATCACAGACTCCACTCACCCTGGACACCACCTGTTTGAACTGTTACCGTCAAGACGGCGACTCAGATCACTGGCCACAAGAACATCTCGGCACAGGAACAGTTTCTTCCCACAGGCCATTTCCCTCCTGAACAGTTAACACTCTTCCCAAGGCATATGCCTTAAGTGCAATACTCCCACTGTTTAGTGCAATACCCTACAACTCAGGTGATACTTATATGTAGATTTATTTATTTATAATATTCAAAACACTGTAAATATGTTCCTAATCTGTAAATCTGAAAATGTCTATTCTGACTAAACCCAACTGTGATACTTTTATTCTCATATATTTATATTTTGATTTTTTATTCTTATAATTTGTAGTATTATGTTTCTTGTTGTATTTGTATTTGTATATGTCCACTGGAAGCCTCAGTACCAAAAACAAATTCCTTGTGTGTGCAAGCACACTTGGCAATAAAGCTCTTTCTGATTCTGATTCTGATTCTGATCATCTGGAGCATCAGTCAATTTCCCCCCCACTGTGGCCACCAAATAATTAAAAGTAGAAATAAATAAGAAAAATACATACTTTTGAGCTGATCATCAACTGAATCTTCGCTCACTGCAAAACAACACAATAAAACACAGTTAGTGAATCTGCTGAATATTATGGATTGCACTATATAAATAATATCAACAACCCTAAAGTTTAAGACAAGTCTCTTCTGTTTACTTCTGCACTAATATAATCATTTATTAATGTCCTCATATATCACATATTAACATACAAAACAAACAGAAACCCAAACAAAAACATTTAAAGATTCCTCACAGGAGAAGAAAAAAAAAATCAAACACTGACCAACACTGAAATGCTCATAATATCCTAAAACATCAGTAATGTAACTGATAAATGTTTCACAGTAAAGAGTCAAATCATTTAATGGACTTATTGTTGAGGAGATGAAAATCTGGACTACTTCTGCCTATCACACACACACACACACACACACACACACACACACACTGTTAGAGTATCTGGTGAACATTAGCCATATCAGAAAACAAGCTTTTTCACAGATGGATTAAAATAGAACATGACAGAAAATAACACAAATATCCCAAAATCTGTTTACAGCTGCAGACCTCTTGATCTTCTATTATTCATATGTGCCTATTTGTGTTTGCGTTTATTAATTAGTGTGATTTAGTGCATGGTTTTGATCTAATTTTAAATGAACGTTTAAAGGGATACTCCACTTTTTTGGAAATAGGCTCATTTTACAACTCCCCCGGAGTTAAACTGTTGAGTTTTACCGTTTTTGAATTCATTCAGCCGATCTCCGGTTCTGGCGGTACCACTTTTAGCATAGCTTAACATCATTGAAGTGGACAAGACCATTAGCATTTCTCCAAAAAAAATGACCAAAGTGTTTCGATATTTTTCCTATTTAAAACTGGACTCTTCTGTAGTTACATCGTGCACTAAGACCGACGGAAAATGTAAGGTTGCGATTTTCTAGGCTGGTATGACTAGGAACTATACTCTCATTCCTGCGTAATAATCAAGAAACTTTACTGCCGTACCATGAGTGCAGCAGGCGCAATGATATGACAGAGCGCCTGAAAATAGGCTACCTTCCGTCAACTGCGCTGCGTCATATCATTACGCCTGCTGCACTCATGGTACGGCAGTAAAGTTTCTTGATTTCTTGACAGCTTAAGGTGCTTTATTGACAGCGCCACCCTTATGTTACATGAGTCGCCACCGCATCACCGCACCCACCAGAATAGGCCTATATATAAAATTCTGTATATTCTCTCGTGCTGCGTCCCAATTCGCCTACTTATACTACGCCCTAAAAGTATGTACTCTTTTTGTGAAGAAAAAGTACATACTTTTGAGTGTGTAGCAAAAGAGTAGGCAAGCTTTGGGACATACTACTTTGTCATCTTTAACGGACAGCTCTGTCGCGTGCATCACCGTAAACTGCCCTGTCAATCATCTCGTCACAGTTAAAATCCTCCATTCAATCTAATATAATTTCTTACCGTTTCGGAGAGAAATTTTGTAGCTCGTTTATCTGCCAGTCATGGGTCTTTCATGCGGAGACTCTCACTCTCCTCATGTGTTTGCAATTTGAATGTAATGATGCATTTAAAATTTAATGGCTATAAACTAGGGTGACCAGAAGTCCCGAAAAATTCGGGACAGTCCCGAAATCTAAGCTGTTGTCCCGAATCCCGAATCCGGCCCTGATTGTCCCGAAAATTATACTAAAGCAAAATCTTGAGTAGCCTAGTTATTGTCTGCTAAAACATTAAAAACTGTCCGTGGAGGTTGAGTCGTGAAGAGAGCGCAAGTTGCAGCAGCCGCGAGCTCAATGAATGAATGATTTATTTATTTTTTAGCTCAATGAATGAATGTGCAGGCAGCCAGTCGTAAAGGAGTGATTGATTTGTTGCGGCAAAAAAAAAAAAACTTCGGCAATGAATAGAGACAGAGCGTATTTATTTAAAAGCTGCTGTGTGACAAGGTGTACAGCAAACAAGCTAAATAACCCAGAAATAAAATTTTATAAGCTGTCGTCCCCAAAAAACGGTTTGTTTCAGGACATAAAAGTGGATCAATTGAGACAGAGCGCAACTAGTTCTCAAACTACTCTGAGAACTAACGTTACGCCCACTGGAACGCGACATGATATTGTAAAAAAAAAAATTCATAATTTTAACCATGTCAATTGCTTATTTCACCACCCTATGTGAACCTGAGAGGAGATATAGCCTATTGTGCACACGTAGCCATACTGAGTGTCAGGATCCCACAATTTACCTATTCTTCCTACTGATGCTTCACGTCTTATTGCCTGTATTTTTGTCTCCTTAAAGGCTGACTTTTACGGTTTGGAAGCTTATAAAATGTATTTCTGGGTTTTTCAGCTTGTTTGCTGTACACCTTGTCACACAGCAGCTTTTAGGGATTTTTCTGTCTTTTGTTATGTCATAAATGACAAGGAGGCAGCCTCTCGCAATGCAAAGTCAATGGAGACGGTTGGATTGTTTCTCCCCCGGTGGGCGTGGTCTTCAGATTATGATGCGTTGCGCTCTGTCTCTATGACTACATATTAGACTGAAATTAACACCTGACCACGCGCCAAATGCGGGTGAATTTTGCAATTGGCGGGTAAAACTGTCAATCTACCTGCCACATTGGCGGGTAGCCAATGAAAATTGAGTGATTCATTAATTGTTGTTTTTTTTTTTTCGTCTGTCCGATAACATCAGCAATTTTCATTCAAGCAGCTGATTTCTGTGAATGCATGTAAAACTAAATGTATATTGCAGCACAGGGTGAAGTCAGTATATACATTAACGACGATTTGAGACAAATAAATGTACATTTAATGTAAAACTATGTAAACGGCGCTCTGTGGCGCGGCAGGATTTTGAACAAGGTCCTGAGCCGTTGCTGGGCGCCGCGGACAGACGCCGAATGGCACCGCTGGTGTGTGTACACTGATAGGCCTGGGACACATTGGCTAAGTGGCGTAAGCGTGGCGTTTCTGTTGCGTGGCGGCTGCGTCACGTTTTCTGTGTCTTTGCACATCAGAAGCGTGTCTGACGCGGCGCTGCTGACACTATTCATCCTTGTTCGACATATGGGAGAGAGTTGTGGAAGCCCTATACTTCGTGTTAAGCATAAATATAAAGCCTACTGATAAAGACAATGTCAGCACAGCAGTATTGACAGCAAAATAGACTACAGAATATTTTTTTTCTGTATTGAAAGGTGCAATATTTGAAAATTGATAATTAGGCCTATTTATTTATTTATTTTTAAATTAGGCCTATATTTATATCTAAATTTGTCAAAAATGTAATTTATTAATATGTATTCGTGTACAAAATAACATATAAACATCTTTTCCTATTCTATTTTGCCTGGAAACGCTTCCAACACGCTTGCGTGTCGCGTGAAAAATAGGCGTCTGTTCTATTTCTAGCATGCACGCGTTTTCCGCGCGTGTCACGCAGGCAGTGTGCAAGCTCTAACCTGTTAACATGGGAGCCGAAATAAAAACGGACACTCCACGCAGCCAGTGTGTCCCAGGCCATAGAAAATAATGTGTTCAAATTTTAAAGACGTGGTTCTGCGCGACGCGGCGCCACCCTGCGCATCCGATGTGCGACCCCCTTAAGAGTTATTATAATTTATAGTGATTTCGTTAATAACTTGACAGCACTTAAATGTATATTCTTACAAGTTAAAGAACAATGTTTGTGTGATTTCTATTTTTCACCTTTATGAGGCAAAAAAATATAATAAAAAAAAAAATTGGCTGGTAAAAAGTTACTGTGGCAGGTGGATTTTTAAATCCACCTGCCACAGTGGCTGGTGGTCAAAAAAGTTAACTTCAGAACCTGGTTGTGGGCAATATCAGCCGTTAGAGTGTGCATCGATCTGCACTTCGGATTCTGACCGGATATAGTAGACCTTCCGGGTCTCTTTGGAACACTCATTTAAACATACTACGATTTGGGACGTACTAGTTCTATTTTCAAATACTATTTAGGACGGATAGTATGCGAATTGGGACGCAGCATCAGTTCTTTTTAGCACTAACGATCGCGGAGATATTCAAGCAGTTTAGCACTATTAGATTTCGTGTTCTAGTTTGTGCTCACCTTTGTTTGAAAATAATTGTTTCCCCTCATTTTGTTTTCTTGCCTTCTCCTGTCTTTCCTTTCTTTTTTGGTGGCCTGATTTGGCTTTCTTTGAGAAAGACATTTCTACAGCAGAAGTTTGCGCTCCACCAGATGCTCAACTAACTAGTAAACTAAATGCGTATAGAATGGACTAAACCATTCGGCGCATTAGCAAGGGGTGACTCTCAGTTCTTAAACGCCCCTTGAAATGCATAATTCATAAATAAATCATTGCTTAAGCAGGAAGAGATTCTGATATATATAATAGACACGTTTAACATGTTCATATATTTACATGTTTTGTTGTTAATCAAACCTTACCAGCACTCTTCGCCATGTTCAACGTGGACACTGACAGAACCGAAAGTAAAAAAAAAAGAGCACGAAACGAAACTTACGGTCATTCATGAGTCATGACAGTCTGAGGACAACAGCGCCACGATAACAGTCTCAAACACATTTATCCTCGTACGCATTGATCCATTTGGAGCGTTTCAAAGTTTAAAACCAGGTTAATGTCAAGTTTTTTATTAAAAGGATCCAATTGAAATGATAGATAGATAGATAGATAGATAGATAGATAGATAGATAGATAGATAGATAAGATAGATAGATACTGACTTTTTGTTAATATGACAGAAAATCATATAAACACACACACACACACACACAGACAAAGGCTATATATATAAAGCACATTTTAATCGCAATAGCGATATCTGCCTCTGTCAATTAATTTTAAATAATCGTTGTGCTTTATCTATCCTGAAGCCGCTTTTTTTATTTGTATTGTTTTATTTGCGTTATCCTGCATTGGTAACAAGTCCCTAGCAGAGATGGTCTAGGGAGATGTGAGGGTTTGTATCTCTTAGGAACGAAGGAACGTTGAGTCGCTTCATTGAAGCTTGTTCCATTATGTTGAGTACAGTTATGGTATTCATAGATGCCAGCTACGTCACTAGAGATAGAACGCCGCCATATTGACGACCGATCTCGCCCGGTATGGCCGCCCAAACTGCCCATTTGAATGAGAGAGAGAGACAGAGATACATGGATAAAATTTTAATTTTAGGCTCCGATCCTTACCAGTTTTCTTTTGTCCATTATTATCTGCCCCAGACTTGCCCCAATTTGCCTTCCATGATGATATATATATATATATATCTTGTACATAACCCTCCCCATACAGTGGGGATCGCTTGAAGGCTTTCAAGAGTACAGACGCGTATCAATATGCTGTGGCTGGATGGGTAAAAGACGTAAAAGTGCGGCACCTGGCCACCAAGGATTTATATTTAATCATGGGAAATGTTGGTATTATAAAAAAAAATCAAATGTATGATTTTGGTGGTAGTTTGCTCTGACTAGGTAGCGAGTTGTTAGCTAGCTAAGTGGCTAACAGCTGGTAGCTTGCCAGCTGTTAGCCACGGCTCACCGCTAGCTGTCATTAATCTGGATTAGGCCTGTCGTGATAGTCAATAAATCAATTAATCGCACAATAAAAAAATGAGCTCGATAATTTTTCCGGCCGCAATAATTTCCATTTGTATGCTTTGTTTTCTTCGTCTCTCTCTCTCTCACTCTACCAAAGAGACTGGATAACAACTCTGTTTAAGACATAACCGACATATTTTACGTGAAAACGGACATTTAAACAATGTTGTGTGTATTTGTCCATTCAAACACGAAACAGAGCTCAATTCATTACTCGCGCGCTGTATGGGTCTATGGCTGCATGCTTCGGGTCGGGTGTGTGCGCACAGAAAGATGAGACATGATACAATATGAGACATTCATACAATATGAGACATTTCTTCTATCCTTTTCTTTTGGTATAGAATAAATACCAGTTCGGGGTTCCTCTTTCGGCTGTTTGCAGCACAACATATTGCAGGCATTACTGAGACCGTCGGTCGTCGAGATGGCGGCGCAAAGCTACAGTGATGTCATGTGACCCGAACGAATTGTGAGAGAGAGAGAGATCAGCTAAACGTGTATTACCTGCATCTGATATAGCATTTATTCTTCAGGTCAATGTCCATAATTATATCCAAAATATCAATTTGAATGTCCGCTCTGGAAAGCGATATGTTCATCTTTGTCCTTCCCATGACAGCGCTAAAATAATTTTCTTGTTCTGACTCACTCATAAAGGCTAAAAAAATAATTGCTTCCATCTAATGGCGTAATAATGTAACTGTCACTTAAGTCCATATCACGATCCTTTCTCAATACCAAATACGGCATTTTATTTATATAAGATAATATTTATTGAACAACAATATTTGAATTAGCAACAATAGCCATTATAAAATACAATAGGAAATAAACACAAGCAAACAATTCAGTCAAACGTACAAGCAGCCACTCTAATACAGGATTTAAGTTAAACATAGCCTAAATACTGAGTTATGAAACTTAATTCTCCCCTTAACCAAAATCGACATGCTCGATCATGGCGGATCAATAATATTGTTGAATATTAAATCTCCCCAACTTAGAAACGGTGAGAGTGCTGTTACTGGGTGAATATCACATGGCTGGAAAAGGCTCTCAGCCAATCAGACTCGAGAACCAGAAAGAACCGTTGTATTAAAAAAAAGTAAATGTACTGAATGTGTTTATATAGAAATTAATTTTTCTATGAAGCACTTTTGTTAAGGAAGAAAATGAGAGATATATTTTCAGGTTTTTACAATCACAATACAACAGATTAAATAATAGTCATACTAGGGCTGGGCGATATATCGCATCACATTGTTATGCGCATCTCGTCAGTAAAGCCGGTTCCTTGATTAGTAGTAAATCACCATCACCTGCTTTCAGATGGAGCGGCATTTACTACACAGCACAAACTCCAGTGTTAAATTAACACTCAAGAGTGTTAAAGTTAATGAGATAATTAAGTGATTAATTTAGTGATGTTTGGGCATTATTGAAGACACCTGATGTTAACAAGCAGAATCACTGAAGGAGAAAATCTCAAATTGTAAGCCACCGTTATGGCGATAAGTGTTTGCTTTAGTTGGACTCTTAACCTTTATACATTCACTTTAAATTTGTTTGTCTGCTGTTATTTATTTATAACAGTCAAATGAACAAAAAAAAGTATGATCTGATAGTGTTGGTTGTGTTCTGGCATAATCATGCTGTGATCTGAAAATGAAACTTATTGAGATAGTCTGGTTTAACTTGTTGGCAACAACTTTTTGTTTCTACAGCATATATGAATATAGGTATATCTCTTATAATCCAAAATATTTAATAAACATTGTTCTGATCAAAACACTTTCAAATAAATTTATTTAGAAACACAGACATCAATAATCAGCCTGTGAATCTCAACAATGGTGACAATAATAAAGCATGTTGCAGTGGCTGCCACCAATCACAACTCATTAATGGCTCCCATCATGCATTGCGATATGAATAAATTATGATCTGAATTTTCTATGTAATTTACTGTTCCTAACTGAATATTCTGCTCGTCACCATTGTTGAGATGCATAGACTGAATCTTGAAGTCTGTGTGTGCCTATAAGAAAGATTTCTTTTTTTTTTAGAAACCACTTTTAAGAAATCCTTTTTATTATAGCTAAAATTCTGGATATTTATTCAGAATTACAGTTATGCTGTAACCAACAACATAAATCAAAATCATAAAGTTCAAATGATGACTGTCATAATATAACCAACACCATCAGATCACTTTTTTTCTTTGTTCATCTGGCAGTTATAACTTAGATACATCAGCCAAACAAAATTTGAAGTTAATAATATAAGAGTTAAGAGCCCAACTAAAGCAACCAATGATTGCCATAACGGTTGCTTACAATTTCAGTTTTTCTCCTTCAGTGATTCTGCTTTAGGTGTCTTCAATAATGCTCAATCATCACTCAATTAATCACTTAATTATCTCATTAACTTCAACACTCTTGAGTGTGGACTCATATACACTCCCAGGAGTGTTAATTTAACACTGGAGTTTTTACTGTGTACAAAGAGCCGTAGTTAACTGACAAGCTGAGCCATATCGCATTAATTATCGCTGGCGATACGTCCGCGATATTGATGTGATATGGCTCAGCTTGTCAGTTAACTACGGCTCTTTGTAGTAAATGCCGCTCCATCTGAAAGCAGGTGAGGGCGATTTACTACTAATCAAGGAACCGGCTTTACTGACGAGATGCGCATAACAATATCGTGCGATATATCGCCCAGCCCTAAGTCATACCATCCCGTATATACCGAACATTAGGGCTGGGTAAAAAATATCGATTTCTTGATTTTAATCGATTCTCATTTTTACGAACCGATATCGATTCTTAAATCCCAAGAATCGATTAGTCATCCTGTTTTCAGTTGATGAATGAATGGAACATTGTAGCGCGCATCCCATCCAATAAACGTAATAATCTTTGTGCTTTTACTATTGATATGAAACAAAGTCTCAGATTTCAAATTACCTCCATTTTCTTACGAAATTCAAAAACATAACCATTTTGGCGCTGTGACGTGAGATCGCTCTGGCGCGCGCAGCAGCTCAAGAGAAGCAGCAGCGCCGAGCACACATGATCTTCTCTTCCGCCTTAATAATACCAGTTACAGCGCGACATAAACATGAATGAGCATCTGAAAGTGTGTTAAAAGATAGAGTATAACTTATCGAAATCCTTATTGTCACATGGAATCGCTCAATCAGTGTTTCAACCGAGGAAAGACGTCAGTGAAACAGCTTGTAAACAATGTCATGTAACGTCACATTTACCTCAGAAAAACCATATCCAGTGACCATGAACTCGTTAGTCAGCTAGAAAAATTAACTCTAGAGAGGAGCATTTTGCTAAATATATGCACCATATTACATATGCATTTTATGTTATTTTATAATTATTTTATGTTTTTCAATATTTAATGCATGTTTGAATATCTGGCAAGTTTTTATGACAGCCACCATTTAAATATTTACATTTCATATAACTTTATTATTAGAAAAATAAATAAAAGTGTAATTGTTTGTATACAAATCAGTAAATCTTTACCTTCAATATTAGGCTATAGTAGGCTAATGAAACAATTTTAATGATACAACTGACTCCCATAGTTTACAGCATTGGTTAAGAGATTTGTTTTCCTTGAGAAAATTTGCCATGTATTGTACCTGATATCCAAAATAATCAATATTGAATCGAATCGAATCGTAATCGAAATCGAATCGAATTGCAAGCTTGTGAATCGAAATCGAATCGAATTGTGAAATTTGTGTCAATACCCAGCCCTACCGAACATGGCAATCTTAAAAACCTGAAAAATCCAATTCTAATCAAATCTTTTGGAGAATGGAATTAGAAATTAGTATATGAAGATTTGGCCTTTGTTGTTCAATCAGATTAACTATGGCCCTTATTTTCCTTTTGCTATTGCTAATGTTGCTATTGCTGCTGTTATTCCTGTTGCTGCTACCGCTGCCCTTGCCCCTCCTAACCCTCCTACTAATGCCCCTCCTACTACTACCACCCCTCCTCCTATCACTGTTAGTGCTGTTTGCCCATAGTCTCTCAGTTTTTGTTTTGAAGCCTCTTGTTCAATTCTTCTCTGGGCTTCTTTAAATCTCTCATTGGTGTAGTGCTGTCCTCCATTGATCCTCGTCATTTCATCAATCTTCTGCAGCAGTTCTGTGACCTGAGAGAGATTACTCATGTCTTCATTGTTGAATGAGTGAAATCTGCCACCGCACTCATCAACAAGAGCCTTGAGATCATTACTTTCACTGATATATTTATTTAATGAAAGCCGCTTTAGAAGATCAGTGTGAGTGAACAGAAGGATGGTGTGATGAGAAGCTTCTTCTCCAAAGTTTTTCTGGATCCATTTCACTGTTTTCTTCTCTTCTTCTGTGAATCTCACACCCAGTCTGATGACCAGCAGAAACACATGAGGACCAGGAGCAGACATGTAGATGCACTTCAGAATCTCTTTCTTCAGTTCTTCTTCACTCATTGATGTATCATATAGTCCTGGAGTGTCGATCACTGAGATGATTTTATCCTCCACTGCAGTCACATGTCTTTGACAGTGTCGAGTAATAGACTTAGCAGAAATACCTTGCTTAAACTCAAAGTTGCCGATGATGGTGTTTCCTGTTGAACTCTTTCCTGATCCAGTTTTCCCCAACAGCACAATCCTCAGATCTGTTAAAGAGAGAGGAATTTAAAATGTTATTTACACTTTAAGAATTATAATAACTTTTACTCAGTGGGCCTCAAGATGACTTAAAATGACTAAAGATAAGACAGAACTAGTATATAAAATAAGTTATTTAACATTATTTTAATTTACCCCCTTAAGAATTATTTTCCCATCAAAGAACCAGGGTTCCAATTGTTTTGAAAAACCTGGATATGTTGTATGAGGTCAGCTAATTTTAAAAGTGTGATTTATGTCATAGTAAAGGTACACCATTAGGATAATTGATGGCCAGGTGTTGGTGGATCTTTGCATCAATATCGTGCTTTTTCCCCCTTCCAATCAATGCACACTGAGCCATAGATTATCACTTACATATATATCATTTACCTTTTTTTACATGAAAATCTCTCAGAATTAAAAGAAATAAAACCACAAATGGCTAAATATTTACCCAATTTTATGGGCGAACTTTCTCTAGCAATCTTCTGTATCAGTCCTTTCATCTCTTCCTGACTTTCCACCCGTTTCCTGAGATCTCCCTGGTCTGCAGAATCCCTTTCTCTCAGATTCAGATTAAATCCACTGCTCTCCTCACTAACATCCTCTTGCTTTCTCTCATTGTCTCCTGTCATTTTGTCTTTTTTACCTTTGTATTGTAATTCTCCCTCAGGATTTATCTCTCTCTTCTGCTCTTGAAACTCCCTCTTGTCCTGTTTTTTCTTCATTCCTTGTTTCTTTTCCTCCTTCTTCAGGTAGATCTTATGGCTGTATTTATGTCCTCCATTGTTCTTCAC
This sequence comes from Gila robusta, assembly GCA_030770095.1. Classification (NCBI taxonomy): domain Eukaryota; kingdom Metazoa; phylum Chordata; class Actinopteri; order Cypriniformes; family Leuciscidae; genus Gila; species Gila robusta. The sequence goes on from JAVALU010001625.1 coordinate 136,082, forward strand.
CATTTCATCAATACTCTTTAAGAGCATTGTGATCTGGTAGGGATCACATTCATTTTTGCTGTTCATCACATGATATCTTCCCTCAAAGTAGTTCAGCAGCTCTTTAATATTTTCACTCTCAATGATTTGAATCCATTCTTTTCTGGATATTTTTTCTCTTCCAATAAACAGCACCATAGTGAACCTCATAGCTTGATCTCCGAAGTTCTCCTGGATTCGCTCCACAAGGTTCCTCTGCTCCTCTATGCAAGTCTCCAGGTCGATGATGAGCAGGAACACGTGAGGAACAGGATCGGAGAGATACAGACTCTTCATCATCTGCTTCTGCAGCTCTTCATCAGTCAGTTGAGGGTTGAAGAATCCTGGAGTGTCGATGATGGAGATGTTTCTGTCTTCTACTCTTCCTCTCTGTATCTCACTCTCTCTGGTTCTGCTTTCTTTAAATGCCTCTCGACCCAGTATTGCATTTGCTATTGGACTCTTTCCAGCACCAGAGACTCCCAGCAGCACAATCCTCAGATCGTTTAAATCAGGTTGTTCATCAGGCTCTGTGAAAGAGAACGTCACTTTAATTAGCTTTTTTTGAAAGAATTAAGATCGAGTTTAAGAACAAGTTTGTTTTCATCTAATTATATAATTACCTGTAATCATATTGACAAAACCATACAGTCATTTTATATTGAATTAAAATGCTTTAGTCTATGTTTTCTGATTGAGTGTTATCTGCTCATTTTAGTGGGAACATAAATGTTGATCTGTCATTTGAGTGTTAAAACAGCCATGTTGATCTGCTTTATCAATGCAGAAATGTTTTCTGAAAACAACTGCAATTACTGAAAAAGAATCAACTCAAGTCAATGATCAAGAGCCCAACCAAAGCAAACACTGATCACCATAATGGTGACAAACAAACAAACATTTTCAACCAAACATCAACATCTAAACCTCAGTTAATTCTCAATAAGAACTTCTGTAGACGTCTGACAGAAATAAAGTCAGTCTGGTTAGTAATACATGAAGCTGGTAATGCTGTTAGAGTTCTCAACGGGTCGGGTCGGCCTGACAAACCCGACGGGACCCGCGGGTTCGGGTCGAAAATATAAGCAAATGACTCGGGTCGGGTCGGACCTCGGGCTTAATCTTTTCCGCTCAGTGAAAAAAAAAAAATCATCGCTGGTGTTCACCGTAAAGAAAGTCTGGCTGCTGCGTGCAAAGTGCATCGCGGGTGCTGGCCGTAAACACACCTCAGTCCATCCACTGTGGACACACTACTGTTCCTCCACGATGCCTTATAAGCATACGATTATGTTTGTAGGCTAGGCCTATTTTGTTTCAAAACTCGTAGCCCGCCTGCCGGCTGGCTGTTTGAGTTCTTTTTATTTATTATTGTGTTAAGATTTTTATTTAAACAGGCATGGCATTAGCTACTTTCCTTTGAAAATAGTTGGCAACACTGCACTTGCGCGCATTTCAGACGTGATACTAGACGATGGAAAAAACAAGAAAACGCGGACGGAAGACTAGGAAAAGGAAAAGAGAATCTGACCGCGTGAGAAACCGGACAAGAGGGCTTTTCACTCGTTGGCGCGAGCTAAAAAGCAGCACTGGATGCAACAGTGATGCTGACCTGGCGATCTTGTTGATGGACTAGTAAGTAAATCTTTCTAAGTTTGTGTGCATTGTGTAAGCATGTGTACATGTTGTGATTTCACCGGAATGAATAGAGAGTCACGCAACGGCGATAGATTGAAGAGCGCGTCCGAGTCGGGCCGCGGGCCGGGTTCGGGCAGATAATTCATGTTGATGTGTCGGGTTACATCGGGTCCGGGCTTTAAAAGCCACGGGCCGGGTCGGGTCGGGTTATAATTTTCAGGCCCGTTGAGAACTCTAAATGCGGTTTGTGGAGATGTTTAATCCTCCTCTGCTGAGATCTTCACAGATTTAATGACTTATTTTATCTTCAGTGATTTCATCTATGGCTGTGGCTAAAGAAAGTTGTAGTTTTTCTTATTATTTCTCTTTTGAATGATTGAAAGAATGTTTCAGGAACATCATACTAACCTTAAATAACATTCTAGTAACATTCAGGAAACTGGACATTATGTTCTTGGAATGTTACAAATGAACACCATACCTTTTAGAACACGTTCCTCTAACGTCAAGAAAACGGGACTTTTTTATGTTCCCAGAACCAACACTGAATATATTTGAAGAACGTTCTTATAACAAAACTCTGTTAGCTGGGAATGATTTAACTTTGTTTTTACAGGTTGTAACCTGACCAACATAAACTTGGGAGTACTTTTAAGAAACTTTACTTCAGACAAAATTAGATGCATTTCTGGCCAGTTAAAGGGTAACTCAACCCCCGACTCCACCCACTGGCAATATTTGAAAAATGCTAGAAATGTGTGCAGAGCCCAGCGCAGGGGGGGGCCTGCACCTGAGACCCGTGTCTCTCTGCAGGCAGGCGTGGTGAGCTGGTGCCTGCTTATGTCACGCGGCACCACAACATCCAGTAGGAAAATTCAACTGCAGTAGCCACCGTTCAACCTGAAGAGGGCAGCACTCAGACGTTTTTACACCATATATTGTAGAATTAAAACACTTTATACCCAAATGTCAAAATATTTACTCGAATCAATGAACATCAATAATAAAGCCCCAGTCTTACTGATCATTAACTAAAAAAAGTTGTTGTAGGGTTTAGTTACCCTTTAAAGGAAGATAAGTTCAGTCCTTGTTCCTGTTTGTGATCGTCAAGCACTTAATTTTATTATTTATTATTTTTTATGAGAAATGCATACTAATTTTAAGCTTATTTAATGTTATTGCATCTACACAGTAGGTATGTTATGCATTTATTTGTGTTTTGTCAAAATTAACATGGTGTAAGAAGAAAATACACAAAAACGTCTAAGTAAAGTGAGTTTCTGCCGACTAATAAATAAAAATAATATCAAATTTAATAACAAATCTGTTAAAAAAAATGGAGACATACAGTATTTCATTCCTTTCAGGAACAGCTGGGAAACACTGAACTAGTGTAATGACATAATTGCAAGTATATTTGTCCCTTACACGTCCTTATACAGAGGTGATGTAATGAGCCTTCTGCTAATCCTTCATCGTTCCAGTGAACATTTAAATTACCTTAAATAAACTGGTCAATAAACAGTAGGGGTAAAAGGTATTTTGTTGCCAGACAGAATTCACACATACACATTCTGGCCATTTTCAGCTGAGTTGAAGATTACCAGACTAACAGGTGTGTTTGGAAGGGATCTAAGTTATAACTCAGCCTAGATGTAATATACTATATTTGCTACAAGATGTTAATCGTAGTTTTTGTCCAACTGCATTGACTTGTATTGGCAAAACCTATACGATAAAACCTGTTGGAAAGCATCTTTTGCAGCGATTTTTGGGTGAGCATATCAGTGAACACCCCAGACCACTCGATGAGTTTCACGTCTTTGTAAACTAAAGTTTAATGCGTTTTAGGAAGGATTGTTCCAGTGCACCTATGCAACCATTGTGGAGGTGATGGGGTGTTACCACAGAAACCGAAAATTCTCGGGCCAGCAGCATCTGTCCAAATTTCAATCTTAACTGTTCTATTTAATCAGAAATTATCTTAAAACAGGGCTTTAAGTGTAAAATACCGAACTTGTCCTTTAATTGCCATAGTCTGTCACCTTGCAGAACGAAACCTTGCTTTCCGTGGCCACAGTTCCAACCTACATGAAACAAACAATGGAAACTTTCTAGGTGTGGTGGAGCTGCTTGCAGAGTTTGACCCAGTGATGAGCGAGCATGTCAGACGAGCGGAGACAACAGAGATTGCTGACCATTATCTGGGGAAAACGATACAAAATGAGCTGATCACTCTTATTGGAGACAAGACAGTGGAAGCAATAATACAAAGAGTAAAACAATCCCATTACTACTTTGTGATAATGGACTGCACCCCGGACGCTGCACACATAGAGAAGCTCTCTGGGACACTGCGCTTTGTCAAGTGCCAAATCGGTGCCGGGGCTACTGTTGGAGAGCATTGTGTCGGTTTCCTACCAGTGCTTGACACATCAGGCGCAGGGCTAACAGATGTCTTCTTGAAGCATTTGGAGAAGTTAGGCCTGGATGTCAAAAAATGCAGGGGGCAGCCGTATGATAACGGTAGCAACATGCGGGGGGAAATAGCGGTGTGCAGAAAAGGGTGCTTGATATCTACAAAAAAGCACTGTTCATGCCATGCGCCAGCCACAGTCTAAACCTCGTCATTGTAGATGCTGCGAAGTCAACAGTGGAGTCTGTGAGCTTCTTTGGGGTGTTGCAACGTCTGTACACCATTCTCAGCTCCTCCACACAGAGATGGGAGATTTTCAAGACAAACGTACCACAGATGACCCTAAAGGCCATGTCCAACATGCGATGGGAAAGTGTGAAAGTGCTGTGCTATCAGCTTCCTGCTGCCGGCAAAGCTCTTCTCTCACTGGTCGATCATGCAACAAAAAAAGGTATGTACGAGTCGAGTGTGTGTTATTTCGAGTGTGTGTGATAGACAGTCTATGATTTTAGTGTGTTAGGCGACTTATTAGGGTGTTTTTAACCTATTTAAAAACTTAAACCAGACCCGGTGCCAGGATTATATTGGGCTGTTTCAGTGCAATGGACAGCGGCGCATGGCATTGTAAAGCGTCATTATAAATGGTTAAAATTTAAAAAACAACATTATTGTTATGATCAGGTGACAGTGAGACTGCGTCTGCTGCCAGAGGCCTTGAACAGGAGATAACGCGCTGGAAATTCCTGCTTACTGGCATCATCTGGTACAAAATCCGACATGAGGTTAATCGTGTCAGCAAGCTGCTCCAGAGCCCACACGTTGTTCTTAAATTCCTAAAGGAATACAGAGAGAACGGCCTTTCATCCACCCAGACTGATGCTAGAGACATCGCGGAAGAGATGGAGATGCCAATGGTCTTCCCCATTACACGAGGCCGAAAACCCAAATGCCAGTTTCCGTACGAGCCCCAAAATCCGGATCCTTCCTTGACAGTGACACCTGAGGAAAAGTTCAGGAGAGATGTTTTCCTCCCACTAGTGGACTCTGCCATTACAGGCACTAGTGAGCGCTTCAAGTTGATGGAGACATTTCATGGTCTGTTTGGTTTCATTTATAGAAGAGAGGAAATGAAAAGGGCCGTGGAAAGTTACACCCTCAAAGAAAGCTGCGCAAATATAGAAAAAAACCCTCGGCGATGTGGACGCTGAGGACCTTGTGCGTGAGATCTCGGCAAAAGAAACCACTGGCCTGCAGATTTTGAGCTACATTTACAGAAACAATTTAGTTGAACTGTATCCAAACCTCAGCATTGCTCTCCGACTCATGATGACAGTGCCTGTGACTGTAGCGAGCGGAGAAAGGAGTTTCTCTAACTTGAAGCTAACACACCTGAGGTCAACAATGGAGCGGCTGTCCAATTTAAAAGTCAGTCAATTTTAACTTTAATATTTGTGTATCAGTCTGTGGGACTATCAGTTCTTAAACGCCCCTTGAAATGCATCATTCATAAATAAATCATTGCTTAAGCAGAAAGAGATTTGATTCTGATATATCATAGACACGTTTAACATGTTAATATTTTACATATTTAGTATTTACCTACACATATTTTGTTGTTAATTAAACCTTCCCAGCACTCTTCGACATTTTGTGTTCAAGGCAGACACGGACGAAACCAAAGTAAAAAAACGAGCACGAAACGAAACTTACGATGATTCATGAGTCATGACAGTCTGAGGACATCAGCGCCACGATAACGGTCTCAAACACATTTATCCTTTACGCAATGATCCTTTTAAAGCATTTCAAAATTTCAAACCAGGTTAATGTCAAGTTTTTTATTAAAACGATCCAATTGAAATACATTTGATATTAACCACTTATCCTAATTATAACCTAATATAATAAAACACACTACGATGTTAGTGTTATTTAACAGCTTTTAGTCAAAATGGCTAAACATGGTTTGCTTTAATTTTGAACTATATTAGCTCATCTTGTCTCAAATCCAAAGAGGAGGATGAAGGGTCTGTTGCTTCTCCACTTCCTGATGGGACAGTTTCTGAAACTGAGTTAGTTTCTGAAACTAACATTGTGAAACATGTGTTTCACAATGTTAAGATCTGCTTCTGCTGAATCTGACATAAATATAATGTTGATATGATATGTATCTACCGATGAGCTACCAAGCTACCTATGACACTGATAGCCTATTATTGCTGAGTTTAGATATTATAGCATTACTTTAAAATTACATGTTTCAAATTAGGCTGTTATAATGGTGTGTTGTCTGCAAACAGCATTGTTAGCGTACAGTTTATTGATTTAGGCTTTACCTCTGATTACATGTATCACCAAATGATCATCTGAAAGTGTATGTTCTGCTCTTTTAAACGGGTTGTCTCTCAGTTCATTTTCCTCACTAACGATCGCGGACATATTACAGCAGTTTATCACTATACATTTCGTGTTCTAGTTTGTGCTCACCTTTCTTTGAAAAGAAGTCAGTTACCAATTGTTTCTCCTCGTTTTGTTTTCTTTCCTTCTGCTGTCTTCCCTTTCTTTTTTGGTGGCCTGATTTGGCTTTCTGTGAGAAAGACATTTTTTCTACAGTCGGAGTTTGCGCTCCACCAGCTCTACTAACTGACAAACAAAGTGCGTGCAGATCCAGATGGACTAAACCATTCGGCGCATTAGCAAGGGGTGGACCGTGAGACCTTAGTAGTCTTTACTTTTTTGTATACAAACTGTAAATAACAATAACAATATCTGCCTCTCTCGATTAATTTTAAATAATCATTGTGATATTTGCCGACTAGTTATTTATCCTGAAAACGGCTTTTTTAAATTTGATATTTGCGTTATCTTACATTGTGAACAAGTCCCTACTAGCAGAGATGGTCTTACATTAGGGAGATGAGAGGATCTGTATCTCTAATTGGAGAAAGCGTAACTTGATCATGTGACGCAGCTCAGCCTCGTGTAACAGCAGCGTTACTACAGTCAGTTACAGCTTATGTTAATCAGTTTCATGTGGATTATTAGTGTTGGTCTTGTGAATAAATGGTGTGTTATCGCTAGTTAAGGTACAGTAGGACTGCATTGTTTGTAATGTGCTTTACTAAGGAAAAAAGCGTGAATATCTCTATATGCTGCAAAGTAGGACTACTAGTCAGGGCAGGGTGCAAAAGACTACATTTAAGATTACACTAAAAACTTAATTGTAATTTACTACATAATATGTAGTACATATTTAATTCATTAAAATTATATGTATGTCTACCATCATTCATTAAAAAGCGTTTTATCATCATCATTAGGCACACTGTAGTTGACACAATACTTCATGTTTTATTTCAATTAAACAACACTGTTAGCAATTGATGTAATTTTTACAATAAATTTTACAACAACATATTGTTTTCATGTTTTTATTGTAAATGCAAATACATGATGGGAAATGTATGGACAGTCCTGTAATTTTATTGTAACTACACTGTAGAAGCATTATTTTACAGCCACCGCATAGCATTGTGGGATCGCTGCTGTTTGAATTTTGAAATTGCGCGGCGGCTGCCAACGGTAACAGAATCAAACATTTTAGGAAGAATCAGGTATGAAACATTAACATGAAATCTATTTTATAAGTCTATGGATATCCAGTCACAGCCTTAAAATCAGATAAAGATAAAAAGAAGACATTAAATCTCTGAAGATCTCAGCAGAGGAGGATTAAACAACTCCACAAACAGCATTACCAGCTTCACTTATTACTAACCAGACTGACTTTATTTCTGTTATAAGTCTATGAACGGAGGTTCGATGTTTTAAAATATTTGGTCACCATTATGGTGATCAGTGTTTACTTTAGTTGGGCAGTTTGACTCTTAGCATTTTAAGTAAAATTTTGGTCTTTGTAACAGTGTTTACCAAAGCACATAATTTGTTACATAGGAAAACAAAACCAAAGGTGTTCAGGTGTTATAGTTTTCATTATCGAAAAGTAGAAAGATTCACTAATCTTATCCTGGAAACTGACCAAAAGTTGTAATTAGTTATTAATAAATAATGTTGACCTTACTTGACACAGGGCAGACATTCTGAATTTTTGTATACATTTTTTGAATTTTTAAAAACAAATTTTTATAAATATCCAGAATTTTAGCTATAATAAAAAAGATTTCTTAAAAGTTGTTTCTAAAAAAAATATATATATATCTTTCTTATAGGCACACACAGACTTCAAGATTCAGTCTATGCATCTCAACAATGGTGACGAGCAGAATATTCAATTAGGAAAAGTAAATTACATAGAAAATTCAGATCATAATTTATTCATATCGCAATGCATGATGGGAGCCATTAATGAGTTGTGATTGGTGGCAGCCACTGCAACATGCATTATTATTGTCACCATTGTTGAGATTCACAGGCTGATTATTGATGTCTGTGTTTCTAAATAAATCTGTTTGGAAGTGTTTTGATTAGAACAATGTTTATTAAATATTTTGGATTATAAGAAACATGCCTATATTAATATATGCTGCAAAATCAAAAAGTTGTTGCCAACAAGTTAAACCAAACTATCTCAATAAGATTCGTTTTCAGATCACAGCATGATTATGCCAGAACACAACGAACACTATCAGATCACACTTTTTTTTTTGTTAATTTGATTGTTACAAATAAATAACAGCAGACAAACAAATTTGAAGTGAATTTTTAAAGGTTAAGAGCCCAACTAAAGCAAACACTTATCGCCATAATGGTGGCTTACAATTTGAGATTTTCTCCTTCAGTGATTCTGCTTGTTAACATCAGGTGTCTTCAATAATGCTCAAACATCACTAAATTAATCACTTAATTATCTCATTAACTTTAACACTCTTGAGTGTTAATTTAACACTGGAGTTTGTGCTTTGTAGTAAATGCCGCTCCATCTGAAAGCAGGTGATGGGGATTTACTACTAATCAAGGAACCGGCTTTACTGACGAGATGCGCATAACAATGTGATGCGATATATCGCCCAGCCCTAGCTGGGAGTTTTAAACTATGTAGCCTCCCAGAATGCATTGCGACATAAAGCATGTCACCATTGTGACTAAATCTAATTGTTATTAAAACAAAAAATCTCGCTATTAGTGAACAAAAACAATTTCTAAAGCTAGGTCTTCTAAACATTAGATCGCTCACATCTAAGGCGGTTATTGTAAATGAAATGGTCACAGATAATAATTTCGATGTTCTGTGCCTTACTGAAACCTGGCTCAAACCAAATGATTATTTCGGTCTAAATGAGTCTACTCCGCCAGGATACTGTTATAAGCATGAGCCCCGTCTGATCGGTCGTGGCGGCGGTGTTGCAACAATCTACAGGGATATCCTTAATGTTACTCAGAAAACTCGTCATAGGTTTAATTCGTTTGAAGTGCTTGTGCTAAATGTTACGCTCTTAGATGTAAGAAAAAAATCCCTATTATCTCTAGCATTGGCTACCGTATATAGACCTCCAGGGCCTTACGCCAATTTCCTAAAAGAGTTTGCTGACTTTCTATCAGATCTTTTGGTCAACGTCGATAAAGCATTAATTGTTGGAGATTTTAACATACACGTAGATAATTTAAATGATGTGTTAGGGGCTGCGTTTACAGATTTATTAAACTCCTTCGGGGTCAAGCAAAACGTCACCGGACCAACTCATCGTCTTAATCATACACTCGATTTAATTTTATCATATGGAACCGATCCAACCGATATAGATATCATTCCACAAAGTGATGATGTCACTGACCACTGCTTGGTAACTTGCATATTACGCACTGCTGTGATATGTCATGCTGCGCCACGTTATCGACCAGGTAGAACAATTCGTCCATCCACCATAGATCATTTCTCAAATAGCTTATCTGATCTGTCTCAGCTGCTGCCTGAACCCAAACAAACAGATGAACTAGACGAACTAACTAGCACTATGAGCACCATTCTCTCTAGAACATTGGATATTGTTGCACCCATTAGATTAAAAAAGGTCAGAGAAAAAAGTATAGCACCATGGTACAATAATACTACGTATGTTTTAAAGAGAGAAACCCGTAATTTAGAGCGTAAATGGAAAAAAACTAATTTAGAGGTCTTTAGAATCGCGTGGAAAGACAGTATGTCACTTTATAAAAAGGCACTTAAAACGGCCAGGGCTGAGCACCTCAGCAAATTAATAGAAAACAACCGAAATAATCCAAGGTTTTTATTTAATACCGTGGCTAGACTAACAAATAAACAGACGTCGTCTGAACAAAATACCTTGTTACAGTTTAGTAGTAATGATTTCATGAACTTCTTCACCGAGAAAATTGAAAGCATCAGAATCAAAATCGTAAACGTTCGATCTTTGCTCGCGCCTTATAATTCAGCCGCAATTATCACCCCGCAAGAACAATTACAATGCTTTACAACCATAGAACAAAAAGAGTTAAATAAACTTATCACTTCATCTAAAACAACAACATGTTTATTAGATCCTATACCAACTGAACTACTGAAAGAAGTGTTACCTGTAGTGGAAGAGCCTCTTCTCAATATTATTAACTCATCTTTATCTTTAGGTCATGTTCCAAGAACGTTCAAGCTGGCAGTTATAAAACCTCTTATTAAGAAACCACAATTAGATCCAAATAACCTAGCAAATTACAGACCCATTTCGAATCTTCCATTTATGTCAAAAATTTTAGAAAAAGTTGTGTCCGCTCAACTCGGCTCTTTCTTGCAAGAAAACGACATCTATGAAAAGTTTCAGTCTGGATTCAGGCCACATCATAGCACTGAAACTGCGCTTGTTAGAATCACAAATGATTTACTTTTAGCTTCGGACCAAGGCTGTATCTCAGTACTAGTTTTACTTGATCTTAGTGCTGCGTTCGATACTATAGATCACACAATACTCTTAGATCGACTACAAAATTACACTGGTGTTCAAGGACAAGCATTAAGCTGGTTCAGGTCATACTTATCTGACCGCTACCATTTCGTGTACTTAAATGGAGAAAAATCGATTATAACTTCGGCAAACTATGGAGTGCCGCAGGGATCTGTGTTAGGCCCTTTATTATTCTCAATATATATGCTGCCACTTGGTAATATTCTAAGGAAACATGGAATTAGTTTCCATTGTTATGCTGATGACACTCAAATATATATTTCATCACGGCCAGATGAATACGCTAAATTATCCAAATTGACAGATTGTGTTAAAGATATAAAAGATTGGATGACGCGTAATTTTCTTTCATTAAATCCAGACAAGACAGAGGTAATACTTATCGGTTCTAAAAACCGTCCACAAAACCTTTCACAGCACGACTTTAACATAGTAGGATGCCCTGTTACTTTATCCGCTACAGTAAAAGACCTGGGTGTTACATTAGACTGCAACCTGTCTTTTGAAAAGCATATTTCATATGTTACAAAAACTGCCTTTTTCCACCTTAGAAACATTGCTAAGCTACGTAATATGCTATCAGTCTCTGATGCAGAAAAGTTAGTTCATGCATTCATGACCTCGAGACTAGATTACTGTAATGCTTTATTAGCTGGTTGTCCTGCATCTTCAATAAACAAGCTACAGTTAGTCCAAAATGCAGCCGCTAGAGTTCTTACTAGATCAAGAAAATATGATCATATAACACCGATTTTATCATCACTTCATTGGTTACCTATAAAGTTCCGTATTAAATACAAGGTATTGCTTTTGACTTATAAAGCTCTAAATGGTTTAGCTCCAGTCTATTTAACGGATCTTCTATCGCCTTACAATCCATCGCGCTCTTTAAGATCACTAGATTCGAGGCTTCTGGTCATTCCTAGGATATCCAGATCCACCAAAGGAGGCAGAGCATTTTCACATTTAGCTCCGAAGCTCTGGAATAGCCTTCCTGATATTGTTCGTAGCTCAGACTCACTTTCCCAGTTTAAAACTAGACTGAAGACGCATCTATTTAGCCAGGCATTCATATAAATTTTTTATCTTACAGTTACTGTAAATTCGGCCTCTAGTTCAGAAACGCCAGAGGAGAACTGGCCCCCGACTGAGCCTGGGTTCTCCCAAGGTTTTTTTTTCTCCATTGGGTCATCTGATGGGGTGTTAGGACACCATTAGGTCACTGGATGGAGTTTTTCGGTTCCTTGCCACTGTTGCCTTTGGCTTGCTCAGTTGGGGATATTCAAATTAATTAACCAATCATACCATTGATCAGCCCTACCAAACTTGGATGTCTTTTTTCCAGTAATAAACAAACATTGTTAAGTTATTTTGAATGATACTGTGAAGCAGCTTTGATACAATCTGTATTGTGAAAAGCGCTATATAAATATATTTGACTTGACTTGACTTGACTTATAGTTTTCATTATCGAAAAGTAGAAAGATTCACTAATCTTATCCTGGAAACTGACCAAAAGTTGTAATTAGTTATTAATAAATAATGTTGACCTTACTTGACACAGGGCAGACATTCTGAATTTTTGTATACATTTTTTGAATTTTTAAAAACAAATTTTTATAAATATCCAGAATTTTAGCTATAATAAAAAAGATTTCTTAAAAGTTGTTTCTAAAAAAAATATATATATATCTTTCTTATAGGCACACACAGACTTCAAGATTCAGTCTATGCATCTCAACAATGGTGACGAGCAGAATATTCAATTAGGAAAAGTAAATTACATAGAAAATTCAGATCATAATTTATTCATATCGCAATGCATGATGGGAGCCATTAATGAGTTGTGATTGGTGGCAGCCACTGCAACATGCATTATTATTGTCACCATTGTTGAGATTCACAGGCTGATTATTGATGTCTGTGTTTCTAAATAAATCTGTTTGGAAGTGTTTTGATTAGAACAATGTTTATTAAATATTTTGGATTATAAGAAACATGCCTATATTAATATATGCTGCAAAATCAAAAAGTTGTTGCCAACAAGTTAAACCAAACTATCTCAATAAGATTCGTTTTCAGATCACAGCATGATTATGCCAGAACACAACGAACACTATCAGATCACACTTTTTTTTTTGTTAATTTGATTGTTACAAATAAATAACAGCAGACAAACAAATTTGAAGTGAATTTTTAAAGGTTAAGAGCCCAACTAAAGCAAACACTTATCGCCATAATGGTGGCTTACAATTTGAGATTTTCTCCTTCAGTGATTCTGCTTGTTAACATCAGGTGTCTTCAATAATGCTCAAACATCACTAAATTAATCACTTAATTATCTCATTAACTTTAACACTCTTGAGTGTTAATTTAACACTGGAGTTTGTGCTTTGTAGTAAATGCCGCTCCATCTGAAAGCAGGTGATGGGGATTTACTACTAATCAAGGAACCGGCTTTACTGACGAGATGCGCATAACAATGTGATGCGATATATCGCCCAGCCCTAGCTGGGAGTTTTAAACTATGTAGCCTCCCAGAATGCATTGCGACATAAAGCATGTCACCATTGTTGAGATTCATATGTAGATTCTTGATGTCTGTGTGTGTGTCCAAAGATTACGTTCCCAATTTTAGAAAAAATATCAGCTTGATGTCTGATCTGTATAAAAAAATGTATGTTGTTGAAAAAAAATCTATTAATAACAAATAACCACTTTCGGTTGTTTTTTTGTACTTTATTATGTTATAAACTATACGCCTATCACCAGACCACTTTTGTTTCTGACATTCTTTGCAACAAATTATGTATTTTGGTATTTGGTAAATTACAGCATTTTATTGTAATATTCACAAATAACAGGATAACAGTATATTGAATTACAATATTAAATTGTAATTCTGTCCTGTGAAATTACAGGGAATTCCTGGCAACTTAGTAAATATACAGTAAATTGTAATACATTACAGCATTTTACTGTAATAATGCTACTATAATCACAGTAGCACTGCTGTATAAATACTAGGGCTGCACGATTAATCGCACGATATTGTTGTGCGCATCTCATCAGTAAAGCCGGTTCCTTGATTAGTAGTAAATCACCATCACCTGCTTTCAGATGGAGCGGCATTTACTACACAGCACAAACTCCAGTGTTAAATTAACACTCAAGAGTGTTAAAGTTAATGAGATAATTAAGTGATTAATTTAGTGATGTTTGAGCATTATTGAAGACACCTGATGTTAACAAGCAGAATCACTGAAATCACAAATTGCCACCGTTATGGCGATAAGTGTTTGCTTTAGTTGGCCTCTTGATCCTTATACTTAAGTTTAAATTTTGTTTGTTTGCTGTTATTGATTTATTACAGTCAAATGAACAAAGACAAGTGTGATCTCATAGTGTTGGTTATGTTTTGACATAATCATGCTGTAATCTGAAAAATGAAACTCATTCAGATGATCTGGCTTAACTTGATAGCAACAGTTTAGTGGTTCTACAGCATATGATAATTGTATTTTTCTTATAATCCAAAACATTTAATAAAAATTGTTCTGATCAAATCACTTTCAGACACAGACATCAATAATCAGCCTGTGAATCTCAACAATGGTGACAATAATAAAGCATGTTGCCACCAATCACAACTCATTAATGAGTTGTCTATGTAATTGTCTATTGTCTATGTAATTTACTTTTCCTAATTGAATATTCTGCTCGTCACCATTGTTGAGATGCATAGACTGAATCTTGATATCTGTGTGTGCCTAAACGAAAGATTTTTTTTTTTTTACAACTTTTAAGAAATCCTTTATATTATATCTCAAATTCTGGATATTTATGCAGAATCTCAGTTACGCTGTAACCAACATCATAAATCACAAACATTTAGTTCAAATGATGAATGTCATAATATAACCAACACCATTAGATCATTTTTTTTTCTTTGTTCATCTGGCAGTTATAACTCAGATACAACAGCCGAACAAAATCTAAAGTTAATAATATAAGGGTCAAGAGCCCAACTAAAGCAACCACTCATCTCCATAATGGTGAAATTCCGTTTTTCTCCTTCAGTGATTCTGCTTTAGGTGTCTTCAATAATGCTCAATCATCAGTCAATTAATCACTTAAATATCTCATTAACTTTAACACTCCTAAGTGTGGACTCATATACACTCCCAGGTGTGTTAATTTAACACTGGAGTTTTTGCTGTGTACAAAGAGCCGTAGTTAACTGACAAGCTGAGCCATATCGCATTAAATATCGTTGGCGATATGTCCTCGATTTTAACGCGATTTGGCTCAGCTTGTCAGTTAACTACGGCTCTTTGTAGTAAATGCCGCTCCATCTGAAAGCAGGTGAAGGCGATTTACTACTAATCAAGGAACCGGCTTTACTGATTAGATGCGCATAGCAATATCGTGCGATTAATCGTGCAGCCCTAATAAATACAGTACTTTATTGTAACAGTAAAAATCCTGTATATTACTTGCTGTAAATTTACTGCAATTAGTTGCCAGGAATTTCTTGTAAAATTACAATAAATTGTTAACAGTGAACATATAACATAATATTTATAAGTAAAGCAATAATTTTGTCTTTATTAATTAAAGTACATAATATCAGCATCATATCATATCATATGCATACTATAATAGTCATTACAACTCAAGTCATCATAACTGGAAAAACCTGAAAGTCAAAGAAAGAAAACATTGGTATTTTTATTTTCTTTAGACCATATACAATATCACTCAATATTACTATTAAATATGGTAATGCCATAAATTACTATGTTGTGACATTCCCTTCTCTGCCTTCTCTTATAAAATAACTTTTTATCATAGTAAAATCTACATATTGTTACCAATAGAAGTCTTGTTTAGTGTAAAACATGTTGAAGATTAGCGAACAGGCTGTTGATTACTTAAATGATTAGGTGTTTCCTCACAAAAGCGGTTTATTCAGTGTAGTGAAGCCTCTTCTCCATTGACATCCATTCATAAAACACGACCACTGCTCTCCTTTCCTGTGTACCAGCGTTAGCATTAGCGTTACGCTTTTTTGGCTAAAGGTTGCAGGCTTGTCATCTAGTGTCTTTGGCAATAAGCGTGTCCCAGTCGGGTTCGTCACTTATTGGGCTCCTCTGGTCCCCATATCCGTTGTGGTCTGCTATTTGCAGCGCGTTTCTGAATGCGCTGCAAATCACTGACAAATCAGTATTCTCATCCAAAAGACTAAGTATCTCAGTGTCATCCGAGAATTTCACTATAAAATTTGAACACTCGTTGGTATATAATGTAAAAAGGATAGGAGAACTGACACATCCCTGTGGAACACCTGTGCTGATATTTTTCAGCTCCGATAAAGTGTGATTGACTCTAACCTGTTGGGTTCGATTAGTCAAAAAAGAAAGATACCACCTAATTAAAAAATAATTAACATTTAACATCTTCAATTTCTGAATTAAACGGTGAGGCTGAATTGTATCAAAAGCAGAACTAAAATCAACAAATAATAGACGTGCATAAGCTTTTGGATTTTCCAGATGTTTAGTAATAAAATAAGTGACAGTGTTAACAGCATCTTCTGTACTAGGTGCCGGCCTGTATGCGAATTGTAATGGGTCAAGTACAGAGTTAACTTCGCTCTTTAAAATGGACACCATATACTGTACATCTCAAAACTTTTCATTACACAGGATGTCAAGGCTACTGGCCTAAAATCATTGTTTTCACTTGAACCTGTTTTGTTTTGGTAATGGAACAATTATAGATTTGTTCCATAGATCAGTCGACTGAAGATTAAACAAACTTTCTGTTGGTCCACAATGACCCTATCAGATGTGTTCTCGATTACAAGTGACTCGCTTCTCTACATTCCAGTGCACAGTCATGTGTGTCAAACCTGAGGTGAAAGTCATTTAATTTATTTGCTTTCCTCAGGTCATCATTAGTAATAAGACGGTTACCCTTTGTATTATTCATATTAGTCATAATTTTAATGGTGTCCCATCATTTCTTAGAATTCGTAGACATAAAACTCTGTTCTAAAATCTCTTTCTGTCTTTTCCTAGCATATCTTAGCAGACAATTCAATTCCTTCTGGATCAATCTCATACCCACTCGATCATGTTCTCGAAAGGCTAGTTTTTTCCGATTGATACAGTCTTTTATCTCCTTTGTGAGATAAAAGCCAATGGATAAAAGCCATTCTGATCCGGGGGAACATATACTGCACACATGACAATATTCCCAAACTCCCTTGGCAAATAAAAAGGTCTTAAAGATAAACAGAGTAGCTCCAGATCGGGGTTACATACCGCCTCCTGCACTGTAGACTGCTTACACCAGTCGTCTCTGATGTAAATGCCAATGCCTCCCCCTTTGCTCTTTCCAGCTGCCTCTGTTCTGTCCAAACAAACCAGGGAGTGTCCTTCCAACTCCACTAATGAATCGGGAATGTTTTGATGTAACCATGTCTCTGTGAACACCATGAGGCTTGATTCGCGGTATTCATAACACACTCTTTTGTTAATACGAAGCTCCTCCATTTTTCCTCTCAATGAACGAACATTTCCAAAAACAAACGAAGGAAGTGGTTTGTCTATTTCCTCTCCTCCGTATGCGTTGTCGTACACCACCCCTCTTCCCCCTCTTCCGTATGCGCTTTGACTGAAACAGATGAAAATTCCGTGCGTCGGAAAAATCCACAGTTGTAGAAATGTGTCTTGCTTGAAGCGACAGCAGTGTGTCTCTGGTGTAGGTAATCGGTGGCAAACACCCATCCTCCCCGCTTCTCCGCACTGCAAGGCCTCGGTATACAAGTTCCCAAACAAACAGTGTCAGCAGAATAGCTCTCATACAGGTCCCCATGGTATAATCCAACCGTCTTCCGAATCAAATAATAAAAACAGAAAATAAAATAAATAAAAACAAATCTTAAGTTATAATTTAAAAAATTCCAACACGCAATCAATGTAACCAACACCTGAGTCCGGGTCGCCAGCAGAGCAGCGCCACCGGAAAGAAATCTGCAGAGACTATTGTGAGAGACTGTATTTTTTCTGTATTTGGTTGTGTTGTGAGTATATGGAGCACACGTATGTTGTAAAACTGATGAAGATGTTTTCCTAATCTGCGGGTGTTTTTTTTTTTTTATTTGCTTGTGTTTTCTTCAGTTGCAGCGCTGTAACGGTCATCAGCTGCAGTGCCCTTGAGAGCCACCAGAGGGCACTCCACATCAGACTATCGTGATTCTCTCACAACTACATTTCCCATAACTCACTGCCCGGACTCATCATCCCTGATTGCATCTACCTGTGTCTCATTACCTTCTTAGTCTCAGCCTATTTAAACGAGGGCCCTGTCCCAAATGGCACACTTCATGTGCACTTTCGGTCTTGTGGACTTACAATGGCTGCCGCGTGTCCGTGTCCGTGTCCGTGTCCGTGTCCGTGTCCGTGTCCGTGTCCGTGTCCGTGTCCGTGTCCGTGTCCGTGTCCGTGTCCGTGTCCGTGTCCGTGTCCGTGTCCGTGAGACCGCAGTGTGTCCCATTTCTCATTTTTAGATCTCAGAAGGGTGCTCGCGAGCGCCCCCATGTGGTCGATTTGCGCCCTTGATGCGCACTTTTGCCGAGCCCGCGCTGATGCGGACTCCACAGCAGACTTCTTCCCGACAGTCAAAGCGGCATTACGTCACGAAAGTGCGGACTCAGAGGAAGACCGCGAGTGCTTAGGGTTCCATTTGGGACAGGGCACATGGGTGCTTCTCAAGTCTTATTTGTGCATTCTCGTTTCCTTTCCTCGCGTCTCAGCTCCACCCCCTGTAGGATGCGAGGGAGGGCTGCAAGAAAATAAAATGAGGACTGAGAAATCGAATGAAAGCTTTTTTTATACATTGGAATATTTGATCACTCGAGCATCACCCTTATGTTGTATTAGTTCGGTTATTTAAGAAATTCATAATAAATAATAATAAAGATACCCTGTTGAAATATGTGAGATGTGTGGTTTATATAAACTGCAAAGGTAAAGTATAAATTAAAATGATTGTGACTGATGTGAAGGGGGAGGAGAATTGATACGTGCGTCACGTTTAGTCGATAAAACACTTCCGCATAGGATATACCTGTGTATCCTCGCTCATAACTCCTCTGGAAGCCTCCTCGATCCTCGCCTCCTCGCGGTGCAATTAGAGAATTGAGATGTCCTTCAAAATGTCTGAGCTTGATCGGTTTCCGGGTCATAGGATGGAGGACGGAGGAGCGAGGAGACGAGGAGGGATATTGAGAAGCATCCCAAGTACACTCATTCATTATCTGCGAAGTTTAGTTGTTTATTTTTACATTGCAAGTGTAAACTCCGAGCTTGTTTCATGTCTCTTGGTTTTTGGATTTCTTGCCTGTTCTGTGGATTACTCTTTTGCCCGTGTTCCCCTGCCTTGTTGTGTTTGTCATTGTTTGGACTGATTACCCAGCGTTTATGGCCTTTGCGTTTTTTCGACTACGATTGTGGATTACCCTTTCGAATAAACTGCATTTGGATCCTCAACCTTGTCTCTGAGCAGTTCGTAACAGCTGAACTCTCAGCCACCGTACATCACATTTATACTCTTCATTTCTGATTTTTGCAAAATTGATCACTCTCTTAAATTTGTGAAAGAAGATTTTAAAAGAAGAAACTTTAGGCTGTTTTTGTGGGGATAGTCCCTTTAGTCTTAGCAAGACTTTTATCTGAAGCCGGGCTTAATGAATAAACACGGTTATTGCACTCCTGACCTAGATCAGACCCTCAGTCACCGCAGTAAAAACAAGAAATAGTGTAGATGTTCAGAATAGGAAAAACACATTTTAACTCAATTAATAAATTTCACTTTAACTTCTGCTCACATATACATAAAAAAAAAATAGAACATAATTGAACCTAAACTTTTGTAAAATACTCATTAGCCTTGTTACCACACCAAAATTATTATAATTTGAACAAGAACTGTCAGATTTTCATAATCCACTAATAACTTCATAAATCTCCTGGTTTGATGTCGTGCATTGGTGTATCAGCTGCTTTTCCTTGAGCTGCTTTCACCTAAACGTAAATGTTAGGAGAGAAGACATTTCTTTACAACAACTCAGTTGATGGCACTCGCTGTTTAACCCCTTCCATTCCCATAAATGGGGTCTTCCAAACAATATCCAAAGAAAACTTCTTTTTTCCCCAAAAGAAAAGTTATTATCCCCCCTTTTTATGCGTGTCCAACCCGTGCATCAATTATCATAGTTGTTGAAGAAATGTTTGGGTAAACAAGGTTTTCCATCAACACTAAACCAAACACGTCTTTAATACTGCAGCCAAACAGACTTCTCTGTGTCTGAAGCAAAAGACTGCATGTCAGAAAAAGGTTACTTTCATGTTACACACAATCTCCTTTGTTTGTGTGACAGCAGTTTTTCAGCTGTGTCTGCCCTGGCATTTCCTACAGAAACAATATCTTTTTTGTTAGTATGCGCTGCACATTTACAAATGGAAACAAATCAGGCAACAAAATA
This sequence comes from Gila robusta, assembly GCA_030770095.1. Classification (NCBI taxonomy): domain Eukaryota; kingdom Metazoa; phylum Chordata; class Actinopteri; order Cypriniformes; family Leuciscidae; genus Gila; species Gila robusta. Next base: position 156,639 of record JAVALU010001625.1, read on the forward strand.
CCAGAGATGGGAGTAAGTCAAGTCTCAAGTCCCTACCATCAAGCAGAGGTGGAAAGTCCAGGGTTCAGAAAGTAAAAGTCCTGCCATATTTTTATTCCACCCATGAACTCCCACAGCAAAAACTTCAGTGTTAAATTAACTTTCCTAAGAGTTAATTTGGTTTCAGACTCAAGAGTGTTAAAGTGTTAAATTAACACTCAATAGTGTTAAAGTTAATGAGCTAATTAAGTTATTGATTGAGTGATGATTGACCATTATTGAAGACACCTGATGTTAACAAGCAGAATCACTGAAGGAGAAAATCACAAATTGTAAGCCACCGTTATGGCGATAAGTGTTTGCTTTAGTTGGACTCTTAACCTTTATACATTCAGTTTAAATTTGTTTTTTCTGCTGTTATTTTTAATAACAGTCAAATGAACAAAGAAAAGTGTGATCTGATAGTGTTGGTTGTGCTCTGGCATAATCATGCTGTGATCTGAAAATGAAACGTATTGAGATAGATTGGTTTAACTTATTAGCAACAGTTTTGTGATTCTACAGCATATATGAATATCAGTATGTTTCTTATAATCCAAAATATTTAGTAAACGTTGTTCTGATCAAAACACTTTCAAATAAATTTATTTAGAAACACAGACATCAATAATCAGCCTGTGAATCTCAACAATGGTGACAATAATAAAGCATGTTGCAGTGGCTGCCACCAATCACAACTCATTAATGGCTCCCATCATGCATTGCGATATGAATAAATTATGATCTGAATTTTCTATGTAATTTACTTTTCCTAATTGAATATTCTGCTCGTCACCATTGTTGAGATGCATAGACTGAATCTTGACGTCTGTGTGTGCCTAAAAGAAAGTTTTTTTTTTTTTTTTTTAGAAAACAACTTTTAAGAAATCCTTTTATATTATATCTAAAATTCTGGATATTTATGCAGAATCACAGTTATGCTGTAACCAACAACATAAATCAAAAACATAAAGTTCAAATGATGATTGTCATAATATAACCAACACCATCAGATCACTTTTTTTCTTTGTTCATCTGGCAGTTATAACTGAGATACATCAGCCAAACAAAATCTAAAGTTAATAATATAAGGGTCAAAAGCCCGACTAAAGCAACCAATGATTGCCTTTTAAATTGCCTTATGGAAAATCGCTATATTAATCAAGAACCATATGACTGAGAAGACATTAAACTCTGGGTGAAATGCGGTGCTACTGATCTGTAAGCTCTTTTGATGACATCATCAATACACAGCCATAGTTGCCAGATTTCTTTTCTCTAGGCTGTATTGCTATAACTGTTGTGCCTTATAAACACACAGGTAAAGCAGCCAGAGAAAAACTAATGTTGCAATGTCAAGGGTAACAGCCCAACTAAAGCCAACACTTATCACCATCATGGTGACTACAAACTAAACCATAAATCATCAACATCTAAACCTCAGTTAATTCTCAAAAAGACCTTGACAAGTGACGCTGGTAATGAGTTATTTACTCCTCCTCTGCTGAGATCTTTAGATATGTACCGTCTTCTTTTCTTTTCAGTTGATTAAATATATGGCTGTGGCTGGAAGTCAGTAGTTTACTATACAATCTAAGTCAAATTTACTAAACAAAATAAGTTATTTTCTGTGCATGTATTTATGTGACAATAAATGTGAAATGTGAATATATATTTATATGAATGACTGCTCAGGAGAGTAAATGCTGAAATGAAGTGTGATTTTATGTGTTTTTGCACATAATGATATAGTGGAGATCTGTTAGTGTTTAATCTGTTGGGATTTAAAGTGTTTCTGTTGAGTTTTGTGTGTCACCATTGTGTTGAAGAGTAGAGCCTGTGCTTCAGTTCAGGATGAGCAGAGAAACACCGATGTTATGCTGTGTGTTGCTTTATTTAAAGGCAGTGACTGTAGTTGCTGATGTATTGATGATCTTTTTGTTAAGTTCGTCAATTCAGGTGTATGCTGTTGTTAACTAACAATTATCTGCAAGAGAATTGAGTTAAATAGATGGTTTGTTAACTCATTTAAATTAATTTTATTTTTTTAGTGGACTCAAATGAAATAAAATCACAGTATAAATATGAAATGTCAATTGACCAATTTAAGATAATCGGTTTCCTCAAATTATCAAATAATCATACAGTAAATAATACAGTAAAGAACTGTAAATTCACAGCTGCTCTTGTTTTTCTGCTTTTACAGGTGTGCTGTATTATTTACAGTTAATTGTAGTTTATGATTTATGGTAATCTTGTAAAATGTACAGGCTTACTGGCAACCAAAATTGCCAGTAAGTTGCTGTAAATTTTACAGTCAATTTTTTACAGTGTACACTGCTTTTCCCCTCCTTGTAAAAACGGTCTGATGGTTTCCTAGTTCTGTGAATCCAGTCCCTCAAAACTACGCAATGGGCTCAGATTGGTTAGCTGGCCCAGTGTGTTGTAATTCGCTAACCGTCTAGTGCACGTTTTCCGGAAACGTCACGCCCCGTACCTTTACCAGTAGTTTGCGCTTTGGTGTATTATAAACAATGGTGTCAATAAAACCAATCGGACCCGGGGAAACGTTAGTGAAGATGATCGAGCAGAACCTGTTCAAGAACGGCTGTTAAACGACGTGTCAGAAAGGTTTGTTTTTTTGTTGTTTTCTCATTACTTTTTAGATGTGCTGTTATTTAATTGTACTAATTATTATAGAATTACAAAAAAATAAGCTTCATAAACAAGAATTTCATATAATCGTTCTAACAAATCGTCGCTGTCCGATGAAAACCGCGTATGTCCATTTTGCTGATTTTGAGATTTTTCGACGGATAGAATGTCCAGGTTCATTTCCGTATACAGTATGCTTCACATTATCTAAATGACCAATGAAAAGTTGTGAAATCATGTCATCTGATTTTCACGTATATCCATTTGGTGTCAAAGCTGTCAATCACGCCGCGTATCTCCGACCCTGTGGAGGCATCTCGCCGGTCTCGTGAAGTTTCATCTTAAGCGTCTCTGGAAGCTCAGCATTGGATAGCCGAATAACACTGTGAGGTAAAGTATCAGCAAACGTTTGTTTTTGACAACTGTTCTCAAGTGTATTATATATTCACAAAATTACGGTAGGACTGTGCAAACAAAGTATCAGTCTAGCATTGCCATATCAGTGTATTGATTCATTGTCCCTTCATAGTTTGCAAGAGACATTTAATAAACTGAGCGTATTTAATAAACTGAGACGTAGGCTATTTAATAAACTGAGCGTAGCCTATTCATCTGTCAATATGAAACACGACTTGGTCATTCTAATTAATGATCGGAAGAACGCGTATCGACCACCGTTACTGTAAAATATGTCCATTTAAACTCGATTTTGGTCAAATGTGGATTATATCATTACACTGGCAAGAATATGGTTACATTTAAAGATGCCGTACCAAGTATGCAACGCTACGTTCAACTGCTTTTGAAATTACGGTGTTTTTTTCACTTCCTGAAAAGTAACCGTTTTGGACATACGTGAGTTTCATCGGGCAGCGACGAAATTATACTACAGTCCTCAAAGGGATTTTTTTTTAGTAAAGACTGCGGATCTATAGTGATCGTTACTGACTGTATGCCACCATTACATTTGTATTTTTAGAACGATTGTAGACAAATATCTATCGACAGAACTATTAACCCAAAACAAACACTAAACATCGGCTGCCAAATCAAACACAGAACCATGTTTAGCATGCCTGTAGATAAACAAGCATGTAGATAAACATAAAAGCTCTAATCAAAGAATAATTTACACTAATTCCAAGTTCGCTGTTGAGATTAAAAAAAAGTTTGTAACGTTAGGTGTTTGTCGGATTTACATTTACATTTTAGCTGACGCTTTTATCCAAAGCGACTTACAATTGCTATATTTCAGAGGTCGCACGCCTCTGGAGCAACTAGGGATTAAGTGTCTTGCTCAGGGACACATTGGTGTCTCACAGTGGATTCGAACCCAGGTCTCTCACACCAAAGGCATGTGTCTTATCCATGCTCCATCTTTCAGAACAAGCCGATGTGCGAATCATGCATTGAACTCACGAAGATTGTGAAAGCTTTCCTCCGTAACATGTGCAGCACAGAGAGCGAGATTTGGGTCATAATTATGAGGGACCGAGTTAAAAATAAATTTTAACCATTGATCCCTAACTCCCTCGTCCCTAGGAAGGCTGAACAAAGCGGACCTGCAATCCAGATGAAAATAACAGCAGCGTTTCGACGGCATTGCGACAACTCATCTCCAAAACAGCAATATAAAATGGCCTCGCCCCGCTTATTAAGTATTCTCGGAGGAGGGGTTTATGTAAATGATGGGATATGCTGACGTCAGCATATCCCATGGAATGTCGTGTAGTCCAAAACCGGTCATTTGCTGTAGTCCTTAGAAATTGATTTTTTTAAAAGCAAATATCTTCCTTTGCTTTGAACTTTGAGCGCTGTAACTTTGCAGATGTTGTTTATGCTCAAACAGCAACATTACACACTAGCTAAAGTTAGAAAAGTGAAATCGTGTTTTACCACCCCTTTAAAGCCACAAGATCAGCTGCTTGATAAAGAGTCATTTGAGGACAACGTCCCTGAAACTTCAGATTCAGTGGTCACCGCCTATCCTACGCAATTCAGGCCTCTCTCTGAAGGCAGAGCCATCTACAAACAACACATTCTCAGTCTCACAGTTATCCAGCGTTGTTTCTACAGGTCCATCTTTGTTCACCCACTAGCCTTTCATAAATGCGATAATTTGATAATGACCAATGTGTCACTTTTTCTATGCTTTTAAATTTATTATTTTTACATGTATCATTCTGATCACACATAGTTGACTATTTACATTTACACCCTCAGTTGAATTTAGACAAGGTTTTTAACCCATAATGGACTCAATCTTCAACTTCACAATTCAAATTTACATAATAAGTCTAATCCAGAGAGTATTTCAGAATTCAAATAAATATCATAACTGACAAAAGTAGTCATAATTACCAGACAGAGCTGGACATTCAATCTCGTCCCAAGCTCGTTCCATGTTCCACATCATCTTTTCATCAGATTGACAGAGCTTCTGTAAAGTTTGTAGTTTCACTTAACCCATCTGTGATGATAAAACACCCATTCCAGAAGTTAGTGACACAATATACACGGAAACGCTCAACATATTCTGAGGGGTTTTCACAAAGTTTCTGTTTAACTTCCCACTAAAACGTCCGACTTTTGTGACAAAGACGTTGAAAAGACGTATTTTGCACATCATTGTGTCCAGGGAAATGATTCCCGACCCATAGTTTCCTTTGCTTGCTTTCTGTAAAGCACAGTTATAAATAGTTCCATAAATTCTATTAGAAATTTTTGCTGCTATATTTCTGTTCATCCATTAAATAGTTAGTCTGCAGATAAAACAAGTATTATCATTATTGTCTCAGTTCCACTCATCTCTCCTGTTTTGCAGAAACCAAAATATTATATTACTCATACAGTATCTCAATCCCCAAGTCGCACAGACAGCCTTAGCTGCTTGCTCTTTCAATCCTTATATACATTTAAGTTCTCTAGACATCTAATGTCATGCAATCAATTTACTGGATGAAAAAGTAAAATTTTTCATTTAGTTCTCTTCCCCCTACAACAGGTCTTTCACTACTGTAAGCTGTGGTAGATTTTTCTTCTTTCGCACCTTACTTAAATCTATCTGGGTCTCGTCTACTAATCGACGTCCCCAAATGTTATTTGTCATTATTTTGTCATTGTTAATCACAAATTTTCAAACCTAGACATCTGTCTAGTTTCATCTCCCCTATTTGTTATTTACACACTCACACACATCACTCATTTATACACTCAAAGTCAGGAGTTTTCTACCAAAGGGATTGGAAACATTTAAGCATATGAATGTTGTTCCTGCAAGAAAAATAAATGTTAGTTATTAGTTCAAAAATCCATCACACAGAATATAGTGACGCTTAATTAAAGCTCCTTTTCTAGGGAAATCAGATTGTTTCCTTAAGAATGAGATTTCTTCCAGTCCTGCAAACCCACATCAAACTGCCTGCAGGTCTTCTGGGTTGTTGGGGAGGTGAATGACTTGGTGTCAAATGGCCACTACCTCTCCTGGATGATAGTGTGGATTCAATACAGTGGACAGTGGAACGAGGCATGTCAAACACCGGAGACGACCCTGTATGATGTACCACACGCCAGCCAGAAAAGAAATACTAGGGTCTCTATTGTGGCCCCCATCCATGTCACCGTTCACTTCTCAACAGGTCCAGCAACACTGCCTCCCTGCTCAGCCCAAAATCAGGCCGGTGTCCATGTCATTAAAAAACCTGTCCAGCACTGGGACGGTCAGGTCTATCCTGCAGTACAGGGGTCTGGTCTGATTTAGGGAAACAAGGAAAAGAGAAATTGTCTAGAGCTATGACAAAGTAATTGGTGGAAGAAATATTGAGCTACTAAATTACTTTCAGCAACTACTAATGCCACATTGGGGAAAACTAGTTGTCATATTTAAAACCTTAGTTATGTGCAAGTGTTATGTACTTAAAGGTATAGCGGAGGATCTTTCCGAATTTTAGAGAAGACCCGCCCTCACCAATTTTTTTAAAAATGCACATGCGCAACACTCTATTTGCTCCCGAGAGGGAACGCCTATTAAAGTGATTTTAAATGGATTTCTCCAAATAGCATGACAAACTTTACCTGTCTAGTAGAATCTTCGTGACTGCGGCAACAGTGGGAAGCCCAACCTGTGCTTTTAGCGCACCCCAGCGTGTGAAATATTCACCCAAAATCACTCTGGTCTTGTTTCTATATTCTGCGGCCTTTCTCTTCTTATCATACACTTCGTATACATTTTTTCTCTTTCGACCCTCAGCCATTTTCAAAGGAATGGCTGAAACCGTAACTCATCACACATAATACACCTGAAAGTGCGCATGCTACATAGGGACGAGCACGTACGACGGCCTTACGTAAACATATCACCAGAATGATTGACACTTAGGTGGACCAATAGTATAGGCTACCCACCCGGAAAAAGAAAATCCTCCGCTATACCTTTAAGTTATCAAGAGTAAATGTAAAGGTATTCTGCAGAAAAACTCTCCTTGTCAGGGTTTTTATATGATGGTTATGCATTAATATTACTGCTGCACTATGTTGCATTTTACTTCTGAGTATGTTCAAGGTTGTTAGTTCACCCAAAAATGAAAACTCTGTCAGTATTTACTCTCCCTCATGTTGTTCAACCCCCGTAAAACCTTCGTTCATCTTCGGAACACAAATTAAGATATTTTTGATTAAATCTGAGAGCTGGATCACTCCTCCATAGCCTTCTTCAGGGATTGAAACTTGCCAGCCCCGAAAAGTTATTAAAGACATCGTTAAAATAGTCCAAGTGACTACAGTGGCTCAATCTTAAGTTTATCAAGCGGCGAGAATACTTTTTGTGCGCAAAAACAAACAAAAATAACGACTTTATTTCAACTATTCATTTCATTCTCTGTGGGCCTCTAGTCAGTTAACGTAGTAACTGATAGCGTAGAGCTACGTCACACGTAGGCTCACTATTGGCTGACGCTGGTCATGTGTGTGATGCGTGTGACGTATATCAACAGAAGAACTGTGCTATATCACTAGTGAACTCACTCATTTATTATTTTGACATTTTACATTCCTATGGTGAATTTACAGAAACTCTCCTCTGACAGAGTTTGTTTTGCTGTTAATATTTAGCTAATTTTCTGCTTATCATTAAACTTGTTATCAGTGTCAATATGCAGGACTGCATTTCCCGAAAGCATCGTGAGCCCATGTTGATCTGGAAGACCATTGGCACCAATGCTTACATGCTTTTGGGAAACGCCATGGCATGAGACCAAACCAAGAGAAAGGGCATGAGATCACTGTGATTTTTTATAAAGAAAAAGAAAAAAATATAAATTTGATTCAATTCAAATGTATTTGTATAGCTCTTTTCATAATACATTGTTTCAAAGCAGCATCTACATTACAGTTTAGAGTGATCTGTTATCAGATGTGACTGTTATGTACTTTGTGTTATGTACTATTACTATGTAATAGTTTGAGCATAAATGCTAGATTTAATTACACTTGCTATTTGTGTTTAGGCTGCAATGTGGCTTATGTGCTATTTTGAATAGTTCTTGTACCTATTTTCTAAAAAAAAAAATCCTCAACTACCCCATTAGAATGCATATGAAATGTAACATTTTTCTGAAAAACAAAACAAAACATTAATGACGATAAAAATGAAATCTGAGTTGATTCTGGATATTAAACTAGGTGTTAGATGCATAATTCTGCCATCTGCTGGTTCGAATTCTTTTTGCAAATAATATAGTTTCAGCCAGTGAAAGTGTAATTACCATATACTTCCAGCAGAGGCCCCATAGAGATCCGTTCATTTTCCTGGATGTGACTGGCTGCTCTCATAACAGCTTTTGTTATGAATATATATATTTAAACATTTTAAAATACATTAAATCAGTATTTTTATCAAAGTTTAGAATTTTTTGTTGATGTTTGAGGTCTTTTGAAGTATCTTGTTATTGCTATAATGCCACATACATTTTCAGTAATGCCAAATAAATTTGCAATGCCACATACGTTGTATGGAAAAGAAAGGACTTGATTGCAATTACATATTATTTATTTAAATAATCCAAATGTATAAAATGATTAACTTTAGAATAAGAATTTTTTTTAGCAAATAAAAGTAAATAAAATAGGAAAAGGAACATGAGTGAAGAGTAAACACACCTGTGTGTGAAAAATAAGAAACATTTTTTTTTTTTTTTTTGCTTTTCCCATTCATTTCAATGTGGCCCCCAATATTGACCCCAAAGATCAGACATGTGAACTTTTTTTTTTTTTACATACCTGTGGAACAATTGAATCAAGCCCAGTTTTTTTTTCTCTTTTTTTTTTTTTGTGTGTGTGTGTGTGTGTATATAGATAGATAATGTAGAAAAAGTGACAAAATTGTATGTAACTGAGATTAAGGGAGCCATGTTTATTAACTATGGAAAAGTCGATTGGGGTCACCCTAATATCATGAACACAATGAGGCAGTGGAAGGGGCAGCTCAAATCTTGCCTAGGACAGGTAATTGGCCCTGTGTGATTCAGTGCAAAGTCCTGTACGAAAGACAAACATAAAACAACATAAAACCACATCGAATCCAAAAGACCAAACTTTTCTTGGCGAGTATGGCTCTTATGCTTCACATGTTTGGGTAGACATACAGATTTTATTTAGGTAAGAAAATAGATGGTACTCATTTTTATAAAAATACTTAATTTGATGCAGACAAATTTGTTTGTGCGTTAACATTTAAAGGTCTATGCCAGAAATGGGAATTGGGAAGCATGTGAAAATAATAAAACACTAGCCTAACTTATATATTTATACCAAAATATAATTTGTATTTTAGGTTCATCTGCATTTGTTTTACAATGACGGAGAACACATATTCACTATTGACTATGACTTTTGCCAGAAAAAACTCCAAATTAACTGCTTATTAATAGTTAGTGAGGTAGTTTTTGTAGTGTTTAGGTTTAGGTATTGGGTTGAATTAAGAGATGTAGAAAAAGGTCATGTAGAATAACAGTGGTGGATAAAGTGCCTGAAACACTTGAGTAAAAGTATAGATATCTTACGAGAAAAGGACTTTGGTAGAAGTTAAAGTAACTGTTTAGAATATTACTTGAGAAAAAGTTTAAAAGTATGAGATATTTATTTAAGTTTTTTTTTTTTTATTAAACGTACGTTTATTTTTTTATTAAACGTACTGAAGTATTGAAAGTAAAAGTACAAGTAAATGCAAAATACAAAAGGAGAAAATAGCTCTTTACAGTTTGTGCAGCAAGATTGTGTTCTTGTGTTTTAACTCTGTTACTTCATCTTGTTTTCTTTAAATGGCTAAATGTTTATTTAGTTTTAAATATAAAAAATATTGCTCCGTGACTGAGGTCTGTCTGTATAAACTCTGCACAGCATGAAACTCGCTGATGACGTATGATGTGTGTGCGAACAGGGTGCGCGAGGGTTTGTAAAAATAAATCGCTGATAGGCAGGTAGGACATCATGTTATTTCATTCAGACCGAATATAAAGATTGGATGAACATTTTATGGTCCTTGGCCTTCTTTAGACAATATATATTTATACAAATACATTTATACTGTTTAACATAGTGATTGATATGAGGAGACTTTTAACCAATATGACAAAAAATGTTTCTGTAGAGATTCACCTATTGCACTTTTAACTTAGGGCCGTTTACACGACACCGTTTACACGACATTGTTTACACTACACCGTTTACACGACACCGTTTACACGACACCGTTTACTCGACACCGTTTACACGACATTGTTTACACGACACCGTTTACTCGACACCGTTTACACGACATTGTTTACACGACACCGTTTACACGACACCGTTTACTCGACACCGTTTACTCGACACCGTTTACACTACACCGTTTACACGACACCGTTTACACGACACCGTTTACTCGACACCGTTTACTCGACACCGTTTACACTACACCGTTTACACGACACCGTTTACACGACACCGTTTACTCGACACCGTTTACACGACATTGTTTACACGACACCGTTTACTCGACACCGTTTACACGACATTGTTTACACGACACCGTTTACACGACACCGTTTACTCGACACCGTTTACACAACATTGTTTACACGACACCGTTTACTAGACACCGTTTACTCTACACCGTTTACTCGACACCGTTTACACTACACCGTTTACACGACACCGTTTACACGACACCGTTTACTCGACACCGTTTACACGACACCGTTTACACGACACCGTTTACTCGACACCGTTTACACGACATTGTTTACACGACACCGTTTACACGACACCGTTTACTCGACACCGTTTACTCGACACCGTTTACACTACACCGTTTACACGACACCGTTTACACGACACCGTTTACTCGACACCGTTTACTCGACACCGTTTACACTACACCGTTTACACGACACCGTTTACACGACACCGTTTACTCGACACCGTTTACACGACATTGTTTACACGACACCGTTTACTCGACACCGTTTACACGACATTGTTTACACGACACCGTTTACACGACACCGTTTACTCGACACCGTTTACACAACATTGTTTACACGACACCGTTTACTAGACACCGTTTACTCTACACCGTTTACACGACACCGTTTACTCGACACCGTTTACACAACATTGTTTACACGACACCGTTTACTCAACACCGTTTACACGACATTGTTTACACGACACCGTTTACTCGACACCGTTTACACGACACCGTTTACACGACACCGTTTACACGACACCGTTTACTCGACACCGTTTACACGACATTGTTTACACGACACCGTTTACTCGACACCGTTTACACTACACCGTTTACACGACACCGTTTACACGACACCGTTTACTCGACACCGTTTACACGACATTGTTTACACGACACCGTTTACTCGACACCGTTTACACGACATTGTTTACACGACACCGTTTACACGACACCGTTTACTCGACACCGTTTACACGACATTGTTTACACGACACCGTTTACTCGACACCGTTTACACTACACCGTTTACACGACACCGTTTACACGACACCGTTTACTCGACACCGTTTACACGACATTGTTTACACGACACCGTTTACTCGACACCGTTTACACGACACCGTTTACACGACACCGTTTACTCGACACCGTTTACACAACATTGTTTACACGACACCGTTTACTCGACACCGTTTACACTACACCGTTTACACGACACCGTTTACTCGACACCGTTTACACGACATTGTTTACACGACACCGTTTACTCGACACCGTTTACACTACACCGTTTACACGACACCGTTTACTCGACACCGTTTACTCGACACCGTTTACGCGACACCGTTTACACAAAAAAAAAAAAAAAAACACTGTGCTTGTATCGGATTGGTATCGGTCTCGGCCCTGATACTCAAAATGTTTGGTATCGAATCAGTTCTTAAAAACTGTCCCTAGTTATTACAGCATGTCCACTTCTATTTATTATTCTCCTCTTCACAGAAAGAAGTATCTACACACTTCTCTCTTTTTGCTCCTCCTCTTCTGTTCACCATGGCCGAGTGATGGGAAAACTTACTTCACTCATCTCGGAACCAAGTGTGCAAAAGACTGCAAATTTGATCACGGCTATTACAAGTGCGGGACTACTAAACAAAATGGAAAGTTTGAGACAATGTACTGTTCACCACAGGAACACTTTGACTACCGGAATAAAAAGTGCAGTGGAATATGTGAGAAGCATAGAGCAGACCAGTATTGGTGCAAAACTGGTTGGTTTTCTTGGGGATACTGTGGGATGGTGTTGGAGATAAATAACCACTATGGATCTAAGACAGGTGTGGGGTGTAAAGACCAATGTGAGAGAAAAAAATGACAACTATTACTATTCATGCAATACTGCAGAGGGATTGGATTACTGCTCGCCATCTGAAAACAGAGATTAGAAGAACAAGCAGTGTAAGGAAGACAGTCCTTGTGGTGAATATGACCACAACTACAACTGGTGCATGCTGAAGGAGGGAAGCTGGGGTTACTGTGGGCTTGTGGAAGCAAAGATGGCGCTCCACCGCTCTATCTATCATCATATACTTGCGATGATAGATAGGACTACTGCTCTCCAGATGTAAATGTAACCTATAAAGGCAAGGCCTGTCGCTCAGACCACCCCTGTGGCCTACATGGTGAAAGTTACAACTGGTGCTGGACCTCACAGTCAGAGTACGATTACTGTGGACCCATTGAATCAAAACACCGCGACAGGAGAGATGTAGAAGACAGAACACTGGCATGCACTCAGGAGGACAAGGATCACATTAAAATAAGCAACTCCACTGTTGTGCCAGCTCCTGATGACATCACTGATGGCAGTCAATGGAGAAGCGAGGCAGAAACCTTAATCAGTCGCTGGGACAATGCATACCTGGTGGACCAGGCCCGCGCAAACCTGATCCACTCTGATCATCTCCGCATCGACATACAGGGCTCCATCACTCGCGAAAAGCAGCTCTACTACAACCTGCAGGTGAAGTTGACACGGAGGCCTGATACCACTGTGTCTCAGATCCTCGTGTCCCGAGGAATCCCAGAGTGCTACATCCACAGAGCCTTTATGGAGAGCTTCAGGAACCGGGCTCGGGTTTATGTTGATGTTTCACCTGGATAAATCAGTATTAGAGCCATGGGTTGAAAATGTGCAGAAGTATGGAAGATGGAGTACAGTTGTAACACAAATATTGAGCAGAAAAGACAAGCCATTGTTCATGAGAAATATCATTATCTGTACAATTTTCACCATGCAAAGTTTATTTGTAACAAGTGATCAACTAGTGTAGAATGACCAGTTCCCTATCGGTCAGTCACTACAACGTAGGTCATGACTGACCAATAGGAATCTCGCTAGAGAGGCCAATCTACTTCGCGTGAAACTAAAACAAGCCAATACACATTGGCGTGCAATCATTTGCATCAGCTGCGCGCCCTCGTTAGCGCGGGTATAAACGAGCAGCTGGTGCGATTGCACACTAGCTTTTTGCTTCGGAGCCAAACACTTCGATGCCTCTGCTAAGTCAGTTGAAACTGAAGAACGAGCCTTTCTGGACCTCTCCTTCCCGGTGCGGGCGTGACAGCACGGCAGCGCGAGCAGTTTCGCTTTCTCTTTCTCTCTCTTTCTTTTTCTTTCTTTTTTGTTTTAAAAACTGAGCAAAGAAAAAAAGAGCTGTTTTAACAGCTGGTGAGGTGCGCTTCAGAGCGCTCAAAAGCTGTTGTAACAGCTGGTAAGGTGCGCCTTGCAAGCTCTCAAAAAGCTGTTTTAACAGCTGGTAAGACCTCCCAGCGAGAGAGATCCAGCGCACAGACGGGTGCACATTCCCGTCTGTGATCGCTGTGGCTGTTCCCCTGCGTGCTTCAGCACCAGTGAGAGTAGTCCCTAAAAGAGCTTACACAGATAGTTCGCGTCTTTTTCAAGATGACGTTCTATCTGTGTGTTTCTGGATGCGGTCGTTACCTGGGGTCGCGGGATGGTCACGATCGCTGCCTTGTGTGTCTGGGCCTCGAACACGCACAGGCAGCGTTCGTGGATGAGTCATGTACCCATTGTGGGAAGATGACCATCTCGGAGCTGAGGTCGAGACTCACGTTCCTGCAAAGGGGCGGAGTCCCCGTGCCTGCACCTAGTTCCAACCCCCCTTCGCGGGTTGCTTCGGGCAGTGACACGGGTGACCTGAGGATTACAGTGAGCGCGCTTCCTTCGGGGAACCAACCCCCTAGGAACCCTCACTCCTCTCATGCTCCGCAACCAGTTGAGCTGCCAACGGAGCGTACTGGAGCATCCTCGAGATGTGTACCAGTCGTTTCGTTCGGCGGTCCCTGCGACGACCAGATGTCGATCGCTGCATCGGAGGGTGGGTCAGACTTCTCTGCGGACGACGGCTCGGAGCCGCTGCCTCCTTCTGGTGTGGCAGCGGTGCCCGAGTCGGACCCGGAGATGATGGCCATGCTTTCCCGGGCCGCCAACAGGATCGGGCTCGTGTGGAACCCTCCACCGTGTCCCGAGCCCTCGAGGTTGGACGATTGGTATCTCGGGGTGGCGCGCGCTGGTTCTCAGCAACCCACCCCAGTGCCTTTCTTCCCAGAGGTGCATGAGGAGCTCACAGGGACGTGGACGGCACCTTTTACTGCCAGAAACCGTCTCGGTGGCTCCTCCTCCCTCACCACCCTTGATGGCGGGGCAGCTAAGGGATACACGCGTATCCGGCCAGTGGAACGGGCCGTTGCTATGCAACTGTGCCCTAACTCCACTTGGCGTGGAGAACCGTGTCTTCCTTCCCGGGCCTGTAAGTACTCGTCGGACCTGACCAGCAAGGCTTACAAGGCCTGTGGGGAAGCTGCCTCTGCCATGCACGCTATGGCGTTGTTGCAGGTTCATCAGGCCAAGGCACTGAAGGACCTGCACGAGGGTGGTCATGATCCACAAGTTCTCCAAGAACTTCGTGCCGCAACTGACCTCGCGCTTCGTGCGACGAAGGTCACTGCGCGGTCAGTGGGTCGTGCGATGTCCACACTTGTCGTCCAGGAACGCCATCTCTGGCTGTGTCTGGCTGACATGCGGGAGACCGACAAGGTCAGGTTCCTTAACTCCCCCGTGTCCCAGACCGGCCTCTTCGGCGACGCGGTCGAGAACTTCGCCCAGCAGTTCTCGGCTGTACAGAAGCAGACTGAGGCCATCAGACACATCCTGCCGCGGCGGTCAGCTGCTGCCTCCACCCCACCGCCAGCGGCTCCTCGGTCTGCTCGTCGCCGTGGGCGTCCTCCTGCGTCTGCCCCTGCTCCCGCGCCGCAGCAGCAGCCTCCATCTAAACGGCGCCGTGGAGCCAGTCGCAGGCAGGGCGCCCCGCCCGTCCAGGCCCCCGCCAAGAGGGGCGGCAAAGCCAAGGGTAAGCGGCCCTAGGACGGGCGACCCAGAGATGGAAGGGACTGCTCTCCAGGAGACGATGACTGCATCGCTCCCTCCCCTGGAAGAGGGCCGGGTGGTAAATCCTTTGTTTCGTTTTGTTTGTGTTCCGCCGCTGGCCTTAAAACCAGCGGTACCCAAATTTTCAATAAAAGAGCAGTTTCTATCATCTCTGGGTCCGAAGAAGACCCGGAGAGCAGTGGGGGGTTGGAATCCTCACCACTCTCATCCGCCTCTTCTTTCGCCAGCCGGCAGCTGTGTACGGTCCGAGAACGCCACCGAGCCGCCTCCCGCACCTCCTGCCCCGTGGAACCAGGTAAGTGCTGCACAGCACACTCAGACCCCGCTACGGGCCGCCTCCCAGAGAGAGCCTCGCGAGCCGCGTCCCTGTGTTCCACCTCGCTGCCCCACTCCGGGTACGCCTACGGTCCCTTTGGTCCCGCTTGTACGGTCTCTGCGAGCCTGGTTAGCGCTCCCCAGTCCGTCTCGCTGGCTCATTCGAACCATCAGGCTCGGCTATGCGATTCAGTTCGCCCGGCGTCCCCCCAAGTTTCGGGCCATCCACTCCACTACAGTGAGAGCAGCCGATGCCCATGTCTTGCGTGCGGAGATCGCAGTCCTTCTGGCGAAGGATGCGATAGAGCCGGTCCCTCCAGCCGAAATGAGGTCAGGGCACTACAGTCCCTACTTCATTGTACCCAAGAAAGGTGGTGGGTTACGACCAATCTTGGACCTGCGAGTTTTGAATCGGAGCCTCCACAAGCTACCGTTCAAAATGCTCACGCAGAGACGCATTTTCGAATGCATCCGTCCCCAAGATTGGTTTGCAGCGATCGACCTGAAGGACGCGTACTTTCATGTCTCGATTCTTCCTCGACACAGGCCATTCCTGCGCTTTGCGTTCGAGGGTCGAGCATATCAGTACAAGGTCCTACCCTTCGGGCTGTCCCTGTCCCCCCGTGTCTTAACGAAAGTCACGGAGGGGGCCCTTGTTCCCATGAGAGAACAGGGCGTTCGCATCCTCAACTATCTCGACGACTGGCTCATACTAGCACACTCTCGAGATCAGCTATGCGAACACAGGGACCTAGTGCTCAGGCACCTCAGCCAGTTGGGTCTTCAGGTCAACTGGGAAAAGAGCAAACTCTCCCCTCTGCAGAGGATCTCTTATCTCGGTATGGAGTTGGATTCGGTCGCTCAGACAGCACGCCTCACGGAGCAGCGTGCTCAGTCGGTGCTGAACTGCTTGAACACGTTCAAAGGCAGGACGGCGGTCCCACTGAAATTCTTTCAGAGGCTCCTGGGGCATATGGCAGCAGCAGCAGCGGTAACCCCGCTCGGCCTGCTTCATATGAGACCGCTTCAGCACTGGCTTCACGGCCGAGTCCCGAGATGGGCGTGGCATCAGGGCACTCACCGGGTGGCAATCACACCGGCGTGCCGCCAGACCTTCAGCCCGTGGTCAGACCTCTTGTTCCTGCGGGCAGGAGTCCCCTTGGAACAGGTGTCCAGGCATGCTGTGGTTTTCACAGATGCCTCTGCCACCGGCTGGCGTGCCACGTACAACGGGCATGCAGTGTCAGGGGTGTGGACGGACCCCCAACTGCATTGGCACATCAATTGCCTCGAGTTGCTAGCAGTACATCTCGCTCTGAGCCGCTTGAAAAGGCCGCTACAGGGCAGGGACGTGCTGGTCCGTACGGACAACACGGCGACCGTTGCGTACATCAACCGACAAGGTGGTCTACGCTCCCGTCGCATGTCGCAACTCGCCCGCCATCTCCTCCTCTGGAGTCAGAAGCATCTGAGGTCGCTTCGAGCCATGTTTGTCCCCGGCGTGCTCAACCGTGTGGCCGACGAGCTATCACGAGCTGTGCTTCCGGGAGAATGGCGACTCCACCCCCAGGCGGTTCAGCTGATCTGGAGAGAGTTCGGGGAGGCTCAGGTAGACCTGTTTGCCTCCTCAGAGACCTCCCACTGCCAGCTGTTTTACTCCCTGACCGAGGGAACACTCGGCACGGACGCATTGGCACACAGCTGGCCCCGGGGCCTTCGCAAATATGCGTTTCCCCCAGTGAGCCTACTTGCGCAGACACTGTGCAAAGTCAGGGAGGACGAGGAGCAGGTCCTTCTGATGGCTCCCTATTGGCCCACCCGGACTTGGTTCCCAGAACTCATGCTCCTCGTGACAGTCCCTCCCTGGCCCATTCCTCTGAGGAAGGATCTTCTGACTCAGAGACGGGGCACCCTATGGCACCCGCGCCCAGACCTCTGGAAACTCCATGTCTGGTCCCTGGACGGGACGCGGAGGTTCTAGGTGACTTACCCCCAGAGGTACTTAACACCATCACTTCAGCACGGGCGCCGTCCACGAGACGTGCTTACGCCCTGAAGTGGAACCTGTTCGTCGAGTGGTGTTCTTCTCGCCGAGAAGACCCCCGAAGATGTTCGATAGGGTCTGTGCTTTCCTTCTTGCAGCACGGGTTGGAGCGTAGACTGTCTCCCTCCACCCTCAAAGTACATGCTGCCGCTATTTCAGCTTATCACGACCACTTAGATGGCAAAACAGTTGGAAAGCACGACCTGGTCGTCAGGTTTCTTAGGGGGGTGAGACGATTAAATCCTCCTCGACCCCCCTCCATACCCTCTTGGGATCTTTCCCTGGTGCTTCGAGCACTTCAGGATGTTCCCTTTGAGCCTCTGCAGTCAGTAGACTTAAAGCTTCTTTCCATGAAGACTTTGCTGCTGGTTGCACTGGCCTCTGTCAAGAGGGTAGGAGACCTGCAAGCATTTTCGGTCGACGAATCGTGCCTAGAGTTCGGGCCGGGTGACAGCCATGTGGTACTAAGACCCCGGCCTGGCTATGTGCCCAAGGTTCCTACCACTCCCTTCAAAGACCAGGTAGTGAACCTGCAAGCGCTGCCTTTGGAGGAGGCAGACCCAGCCCTGGCTTTGCTCTGTCCCGTTCGCGCTCTGCGTATGTACGTGGACAGAACTCAAAGCGTCAGGACCTCAGACCAGCCCTTTGTCTGTTACGGAGGCCAGCAGAAGGGAAAGGCTGTCTCCAAGCAGAGGATGGCCCACTGGATAGTGGATGCCATCGCCTTGGCTTACCAAGCACAAGGCGTGCCCTGCCCGCTCAGGTTGCATGCACACTCCACGAGAGGCGTTGCATCCTCCTGGGCGCTGGCACGTGGCTCCTCGCTAACAGATATCTGTAGAGCTGCGGGCTGGGCGACACCTAACACGTTCGCTAGATACTATAGCCTACGTGTAGAGCCGGTCTCCTCCCGTGTTCTCACCCTAGACGGGTAGAAGCACTGAGAGGCCTGGCTCTGTCCGCTTGCTGCACCCTACTGTGCACCCTTATTGCTCCAGAGTAAAACCTGTCGAGTCCTCCAAACCCCTCGGCCCGGACTTGGCGGAGCGTCCGGCGCCAGGCCCTTATCTGCTGAATCCTTGAGAACCGGATCTGGGCTGGGTTCCATATGTGTGACCCTACGGGGATCCCATATGTGTATACTTCCACGGACACTCCTATCGGAAGCCCGTGTCTTTCCCTTGGGCTAAGTCACCCGTTATTTCGTATGCAGTACAACCTCGGGTTAGTCCATACGTATTTTCCACATAACTCTTTGAAGAAGTGGCTTCCGCAGCGTTCTCCTTCCTAAACGGAGAGGGCACGCTTTCCCAGTGTTATCCTATATCTCACTGCACTGGTTATCACGGAACAACAGTGTCAGACTCACTCTGTGTAAGCCTCCTCCTATCGTCCTTCCAGGCAAGAAGGTGTAGAGGCTCGCACAGGGGCGCTGGATGGGGTGCAGCGGCTGTGGCGCTTTGGTAGGGATTCCTATTGGTCAGTCATGACCTACGTTGTAGTGACTGACCGATAGGGAACGTCTCGGTTACATATGGTAACCCTCGTTCCCTGAGGGAGGGAACGGAGACGTAGGTCCCGTCGCCACATCCGCTGCCGCCCGCCGGGGCGGCCAGCTTTCTCAGGCTTGGCTCTTCAGCAAAAAACTAGTGTGCAATCGCACCAGCTGCTCGTTTATACCCGCGCTAACGAGGGCGCGCAGCTGATGCAAATGATTGCACGCCAATGTGTATTGGCTTGTTTTAGTTTCACGCGAAGTAGATTGGCCTCTCTAGCGAGATTCCTATTGGTCAGTCATGACTTACGTCTCCGTTCCCTCCCTCAGGGAACGAGGGTTACCATATGTAACCGAGACGTTACCATTATAACTACAGATATTCATACTATAATTTTTGCTCAATTATGATTAAAAAAAACTTGAAAACAGAAATAATTTACCATCTATTGACATTGCTATTCCTAGATTTTAGGAATGACAATGGAAAGCCAACTCTTTTTAACAATTAGCGGTCATCTAGGTGATCACAGTTATTAATCGTTAATGTGTAAATCACTAATGTGTTAAATAAGTCATCAGACCGTTAAGTGAAATATACTGACACATTTTAAATTCTAACTGTTTTCAAATATTACTAATTCTTCCAGATGTACAAGTATCAATTCAAACACTTACGCTTGAAAAGCTCTCTTGGGTTTCCTAACCTTGATTTGAGGGATCTTATGACATGAAGACACAAACAAACAATTAAAATATGTATCTATAACTTTCTGCAACTATAATACTGTATAATAAAGTATAATACTGTTTTCACGTATACTTTTTAACAATACCTTTTTAGCAATCAATTCCTCCATTTGTTTTTCATGCTTACTTATACAAGCATTACTGAATCAAATCTAACAAAACTCAAAAAAAAAAAAAAATTGCTGTCATGGTTTTGGACGTGATACATTACAGTATTACATCTGTCCCACAGGGAGCTTCTTGCCTGATTTTATCAGTGATTGTGAGTCTTTGCATCTCCCCAAATATCTGAATTCTTCTCAATGAAAGAGTACAGAAACATCGTAAACAAAAACCCTCAATGACTGGCAGCAGTGGCTGACAAACAAAAACTGTAAAAGTATAAAGCATCTACTCTTCAGCACAACGGTAACCTCACAAAACTTAGACAACAGAAACCCTTTAAATCCCGACAGACCAATAAACACTAACAGATATTTCAAGATCCCAACATCTTCACTTATTACAAACCAGTATGACTCTATTTATTTCATACAAAGCTTTTTATTAAGAATTAACCAAGGTTTAGGTGGTGATTTTTTATCGTTTTGTTTGAAGTCATCGTTATGGTGATCAGTATTTGTATTGGTTGGGTTCTTGATCCTTGACTTTTTTACATTAGTTTTTCTCTTCCTGATGTAACTGTGTGTTTACAAAACACATTTGTTATAACAAATTGCAAAATATATTCTGATAAGATAAAGTTGGCTTCTTTTTGTTGGTGATATAATCATGTATTGCAGGGCTTGGGAACCTTTTTTTGACCAAAGAGACATTTTTCACATTTGGTTAATGCATTTTCCAATGCAAAAATTCAAATACAATTTCAATAATAGTTAATATTAAGAGTATTCATTTTTCTCAAAATACACCATTTATACAAAAAAAAAAAAATACAAATTTATTTTATCATGCAAACACATAACATGCAAACAAAAGGCTTACATAAAAGAACAGGCTTTTGTGTTGATAAAGAATAAAAATATATAAATTTACAGTCCAATGTTATATAACAAAGAGAGATAAGCTATTATTATTTTAAATGGCTTACTCCAAGTAATACTGGATTTAGAGGGTCTGACAAAGCAGCAGATATGGCAAAAATACCAGGGGACTACATATAAGGACTCATTTAAGAGCCTTTTCTATTACCTAAACAGTAGCAAAATGATGACAAAATACTATCAGGCTGTAATGATACTGTGGTGATGCGATCAATCCTTATAGTGATTAGGGGCGGATACGGCACGTTCAAGGGACATAAAAGGAGATGAGGTTGACATCATTAAGCGCGTCTTTCTGGGTCCTGGGAGTGACGTCATTTCTTGTGCGCCGTGTTTATGTCCAGGAGGTAAGAGCTACTGGTGGCAAGTCTCATTATGAATGTTTGGTGTGGAAGGGTAATTTGACACTCATGTGATTTACAGTGTGTGGCTGAGGAGTACTTTAGACCCGTCGAACTAGTATTTATTAATGTGAGGCCATAATTGGCACGCCATCAAGTGCACTGGGCGGGGCGAGTTACCATACGCAGGTATGTTCAGCTTATTTTAACGTTAGGTTCACGAGACGGTGATTTCTTAAATTGAAATGTGTATTATATTTTTACAGTGACACGGGGGCCAGGAGGTGTTGCAGCAGGCTTTGTGGGCGCCGTTAGGCTTTATGCGACCCATTTGATGGTCCTGTGAGGATTACCTGCATCCGGTAGTCATTCGAACTGGAGCGCTTCCGAACTGAGTTGTATTCTCCTCTGCAAGCTGTCATCGACCATTCCTCTGCCTTTTATTGGAACGAGGCATCGACCGTCGATCTGTACTTTTCACTCTAAATACCTGACGATCTCATTTTCAGCGAACGAGGGTCTCCTTGACGACCGTAACGACGCATTTGTTGCCGATCTGTACTGTATATTTATTCTAACTGTTGGACGATCTCATTCCAGCGAACGAGGGTCTCTTTGACGACCATAACGACGCATTAGTTGCTGATCTGTACTGTATATTTATTCTAACTGTTTGACGATCTCATTCCAGCGCACGAGGGTCTCCTTGACGACCGTGACGACGCATTTGTTGCCAATCTGTACTGTATATTTATTCTAATTGTTTGATTGTCTCATTTTTAGCGAACGAGGGTCTCCTTGACGACCGGATCGATAGTGCGTTCACAGCCTTTGGTGACGCTTCTAAATTTAGTCTTTAATAGAATTGACATTCAGACCTGAGTACAGTGGCGAGAAGCTACTAGTTTTGTCGCTACTACTGTGTTTCATTGTGAATATTATGACACTGTGGATGTTGCTTGTAAATGTGTTTTGAGTATTGTGTTGTGCTGACAAGAGTTCACCAGTGTCAGCCAGTGAATATTGTGACAAACTGATTCCTTCTGGCAACATGTGATGAGTGTTTAATTGACAGACCATTACGTGGAATGTGTATTTGTTTGGTTGTATCTCATACTGCTTTCTCTTCTACTCAGAATTGGGATTCCAGTATTAGCCAGAGTCCTCTGTGTGTGGTGGTGGTTCGGCTATCGGTCTGCAGTGTTCACAGCGGGTGATTTGGTGTTGTGTGGTGAGAGCACGAGTAGTTGCTGTGTTTATTGGACAGGCAAGATGAATCCCCCAGTTCTGAAGTGGTAGTGTGTGTGTGTGTGTGTGTGTGTGTGTGTGTAAGGTCTGTCTGGGTAACGTGTTTTATGATTGATGCGTTCCTTTTACTGTTTGCACATTAAAAGATACCAGTTGCATTTTTATTGTATGTATTGAAGAATAAAATCTGTGAAGCGATTATCCTTGTCTGATACCTGACTCAGCCACTACGAATCTGTGTCTTTGCAAATTATCTGTGGGTCCCCGGCCAATTTCCGGGGTGGCGTAGTCGGTTTAGTGCCATAACTGGCCTTGTAGTAAACTCCTGATCGCAAGCTGCCACAATACTAAGAGATTAGGTACAGTATAACCAACATGTGCTACTCTGAGTAAACATATGTTTAAACCAATGAGTAAATAAAAACAGCAATGTAAGCACTTTTTGTGACTTTATATAAACACCAACATATATGCAAAACCAGGGGCGTCACTAGGATTTTCATTTTAGGGGGGCTAAGCCCCCAATGAGGGTATGATTTTTTTTTAAATTATTTAAAAAAAAGGTAACACTTTAGTTTAGGATCTAATGCTCACTATTAACCAGTTTCATTACCATGGAAAGGCAGGGTTTTATAATCACTGTGGTCCCAAATGTGAGGTAGGGCAGATATGGGGGGTTCTGGGTTTCCCCTAGAAAATTTTGATTTCTCTGATCTACATATTTTAAGATGTTTTGAAGGCCAAAAAAATTGGATAACAGCTTTAAAACCATGTCAGTGGGCAGCTGATTATTTTTCTCTCCCCATCATCATCACACTCTTTTTCTCTTTGTTTTTATCTTGCCCTGTCTCTTCCCCTCCTAAAGCTGAGCTTTGACATTTTTGTCTGTCAGTGAAGAAAGTAAACATAGGGTCAACTGATAGGTTGCATTCACAATATGTAGGCTACACATTCATTATTGATCTTATGCCTAATACAGGGCCATAGACAGGGCTTTATAATCAAAGAGGTCCTAAATTTGAGGCTGGTAGGGGGTTCAAATTTTTTATTTCTCTGATATGTGCATTTCAAGACGTTTTTAAGACCAAAAAAAAAAAGAATAAGAAATAGCTTTAAAACCATGTCAGTGGGCAGTAGATTATTTGTCAATACCTGCTCTCTCCTCATCTCCATCACTCTTTCTTTTTTTCTCAGTCTCTTCATCCTTTCTCTTCCCCTCCTAAAGCTGAGCCTTTTTAATTTACTAAAGGCTACAATTTGTATTATATTCTCAATATGTACACATTCATTATTAATCTTGTGCCTAACATGATGAAAACGGCTTTGTTAATGTTTCTTGTCCCCTCACAATGACAATAAACTAATGATGACATTACACGTTACATAGGCCTATTTTCAGTTCAAAATGGCGAAAATAGACAAAACTATATTAGTTTGCCTGATTATTTTTTGTCATTCGTTTAACATTTATGACCTAAAAAAATGTCAAATATAAAATGTTAAGTTTAGCTACTTACATCTTATCTCGCACTTGACTGTACGCGTCGAGTCGCACTGTTAAAATTCGCGCTCAGCAGCGTCTGTGAACATAAAGCCCTCCTACTTTGATTTGATTGGTTATCTCAAATATTCTGACATTGACGAGCAGTGATAGACCAATGAGGCTCAGATGAACACACACACACACCCTGTCCTCTGTTTCTGACGTGCTCTCTGCTTGGCGCCGCTGCGGATTGAAGATGAAGAACACGCTGAATCTGATTATAACAAGACTGAAGCGAACACGAATTTGTGTAGCCTACATTAATCACAAATTTTTAGGGGGGTAGGCAGCAAGGGCGTAGGTTTGGTTTTGAGATTGGTGGGGACATTCCCAGAATCTGAGGAATCAGGAAATTAATAGGATAATATTGAGGTTTTTAGTCTATATTGACCTTAACAATACGTTAATGAATTCTGTAATGTTATGGTAACTATTAAAGACATGAAGGGAGTTTAACTTTACTCCATTCATAGTGCAGAGCAATAGTGCAAATTAAAGGGATATTTAAGGGGATAGTTCACCCAAAAATGAAAATTCTGTCTCTCCTACAAGTTGTTTCAAACCCTTATGAATTTGTCACAGGTCGGGGGGGTCAAAGCCAGACTGCACCCACCCCTAAAACCAGGACCACCTCGAGGAACGTGCCAGAGACCAGACAGACAAGTAGATAAAAGTTAACAAGTTTTATTGAGTAAAATGAATTTAAAAGTCTTAATCGAGCTCCTGTGTCCCTCAACAGGTGCGAGATGGGCGTGGCATCACGGCACTCACCGGGTGGCAATCGTCAAGGCGTCGGACTCTTCAAGGCAACTCGTGCCAGACATCACGGCTAAGAGGGGGCCAGCCGCCGGTCCGACAGGCAGGGGAGTATTCCGATAAGTAGAACCTCTCAGGGCGTAGAACGGGACAGGTCTCGAAGTTCAGGGAATCTTTCCTTGAACAGGCAGGTGAATATCCAGGTACGTAGATCTTCCTGGAACGGGACAAAGTCTCGTAATCGAGGATGACTTTCCCCTGAGCAGCCAGGTGAGTATCCAGGTGAGCCGACCTTCTCAGACCGTAGAACAGTCAGGACGGGACTGGTACAGAAGCTGAGGCTAGGAAGGAACTCTTCCACCAGACAGGTGAATAGCCAGGTACGTATACCTTCTCAAGGAGCGGAGCAGGACAGAGTCTCATGATCGGGGATGACTTCCCACTGAGCAGCCAGGTGAGTATCCAGGTGAGCCAACCTTCTAGGACCATAGAACAGTCAGGACGAGACCGGTACAGAAGCTGAGGCTAGGAGGGAACTCTTCCAACAGACAGGTGAATAGCCAGGTACGTATACCTTCTCAAGGAGCAGGACAGAACAGAGACTCGTGGTGAACAAGGATCTTCACGGGCAGACAGGTGAGTATCCAGGTAAGCAAACCTTCTCGGACCGTCGAGCAGTCGGGGCGGGGCCAGTTCGGAGACTGATGGCCAGAAGGGAACTCTTCCACCAAACAGGTGATTAGCCAGGTACATGTACCTTCTCAAGGAGCAGGACAGAACAGAGACTCGTGGTGAACAAGGATCTTCACGGGACAGACGGGTGAGTGATTCTTCTGTAAAACAGACAAGTAAGTGATTCAAGTAACGTGGCAGATGCTCTTCGGTGCAAGATCAAGGCTTACGGCTGGAGGGTATTTTCCTGCAGCAGACAAGGATAGGTCTAGTGTGGGTCTCTCCTTCAGGCAGGCATCACACGTTAGCAAAGGAATCCTCTATTAACAAGACAAAGTCAATTATACAAGTGCATGCGCGGTTTTCCTTCAATACGGAGACGGGGGCTTACGGCTAGAGGGCGTTACCGCAAACCAGACATAGATGTGGCCGGTGTGTGTCTCTCCTTCAGGCAGGCATCACACAAGGGAACACTAGCGGTGGGATCTTCTATTAAAATGGACAGAACAAGTTATGCAAGTGCACACATTCTTCTCACATGCAGAGATGAGACGTGACATTCAACACTTGGAGTCTTCTTCGGTAACAACAGACAAGAACATGAACTGGGGAATACTCGGCAGTTAATATGTATATGAATCCCACACACCACAACTTCACTTCAAGCCAATCCTGTGTGACACTTCAATTCAGGCACTGCATATCCCACAAGGGAACATTAGCGGCGAGATCTTCTATTAAATAGACAGAACAAGTTATAGAAAGTGCCCACATTCTTCTCACATGCCGAAGTGAAACATGCACATTCAACACTTGGAGTCTCCTTCAGTAACAGCGGACAAGATTATGAACTGGGGAATACTCGGCAGTTAATATGTATATAGATCCCACACACCACAACCTCACTTCAAACCAATACTGTGTGACACTTCAATTCAGGCACTGCATATCCACTCTCACTTTCAGTGCAATAAGGCCAGCACTCACCCAATGATCAATCCTTCCGCTGTTGCGCTGAATCAGTTCTCATCAGAGGACGAAGAGATGCAGATGACTTCTCACGGGCATGGGGGGCAAGCGTCTTCAATGCTCTCTCACATTCAGAAGGAAAATAGCAGACATTCGAGGATGACTCGATCCAAACACTCTCAAGTGACAGTTACACTCACGATCAATACATTTCACATAGATCCAATGTCATACTACTTATCTCCCTTTCAATGATGATGGCGTTTTCCAATCTTGACTCGATCTCTACAATTCACTCACTTCCCATCCTTTAACGTTGTCAACTCGTGTTCACACAATCACCGTTGCACCCTCAATTCAGCCGCATCCGCACAGTATTCCCCCAATATCTCCACGAATCAGCATCACTGCAAAATAAACGATTTCTCCCGGGAGAACATCACACTCGACTGCCTCTTCCCTCTCCTTTTAAACACTCCATTTGTCTGCATAACCCTATCGCAAACCCCCGCGTAAATCCTCCACACCTGATGCTGATCTGTCATCAGCCGCCGCTGCCATGGCGACAGATACACAACCGGAACCGGCTCGGTGTTCCAGTAAGGCCGTTCCGAGGGGGGAACACAATTCCAGCGGGACATAGTTCTGCTTTGCTTTGTCACCTCGTGACAAATTTCCTTCTTCTACTGAACACAAAGGAAGATATTTTGAAGAATGTTGGTAACCAGACAGTTGATGGACCCACTGACTTCCATAGTAAGAAAAAAAAATACAGTGGAAGTCAATGGGGCCCATCAACTGTCTAATTACCAACATTCTTCAAAATGACTTCTTTTGTGGTCAGCAGAAGAAAGAAACTGTTGAAACAACTTAATGATGACAGAATTTTCATTTTTTAAGGAAACCATCCCGTTAACAGAAATGAACTTTTTGCATATTTGTTACTGTCCAGTTTGTCCTGTTGGACATGACACACAGCAACTTGTGCCATTTTTCTGAGCCATGTTTTCATTGTCCTAAGAGCAATGAAACTTATTTCAGCCTCAGCTGATGAGACTGGGATGACAAGGGTTTCAACTTGATCAAACAGACCTCTCATTTCAACAGACCAAGCAATTTTGTGTTTTCATGTTTAATGTGGACTTTCTATAATGATTTTTATACTGTACAAACGTATTCTATCCCCCTACGCTAACCCTATCACAGATAACTTTCTGCATTTTCAAAATAAACGTCACTTAGTATGATTTATAAGCTGTTTTCCAAAAAAAAAAAAAAAAAAACCCACAAGTATTTCGAAAATTGCCATCTTTGTGGGGACATTTTGTCTTTGTCCCTACAAAAATGGCAATATACTAAAATCTTGTCCTTGGGGGCATTTTCTTTCTTTTCTTTTTTTTCCTTTTTTGGAAATGGCTTATAAATCATACTAAGTGATGTTTTTACTAAGTTTCAGTGCTCTTTGCGCCCACACACACACTAACGATTATGTCTGCCACCTATCTGGCTGAAGCCCCCCTAAAAAGGGCCTAGCGACGCCCCTGTACAAAACAAAGAAACAACATTCAAACAGGAAACACCCAGCACACACAGATATATACAGTATATATAACCATGTATATGGTTCTGTATATGGGTTGAAGTTCCAGCAATATATGATTCAGTCTTTATAACGTTCACTGTTGTAGAAAGTTAAGGTGATTGTGAAAGACAGATGTAAGTCTTAACTCTCTTTAAGGAGTCAAATGATGTGGAGGTTTGATGGTAAATGAAACCCAATGAAGTAGATGACCGTCACTAAACATACAACCATGAACCTCGTAGAAGTCCTCAATGTGGCAAAATCCTAACCAGGGCCACAAAGTTGGCACACATATTCATTCAGCAGATACAGAAAAGTCCTTCTACAAGACACAAAATGCCTCCTGTTATTTATCTGCATTAAATCCACTATATTCAATAAGCACAAACAATAAAACATCAACATGAAAAATAGATTTTACTTATAGTTGAGCATGAAACAGAATGTTTCCCATGAGCAAGGAGGTCAGCCATGCTAATTCCTTCTACTGCTCTCTTTATATGGGTCTCACTAACACCCCTAGTGGTGAGGAGTGTGATTGCAGTTTAAAAAACTAACTGTCTGTTACAACAGTATGAACTTTATGAATATATAATTATATGAATATAATTTAAGTGCTGCTTTTGTATTAATGAAACAGATATATTAACAAATTAACATGTTAAGAAATAGATAAGTTATACTTATAAGTTATGAATCGCCTGGTTGCTGTTGTATTGTGCTAGACTTTCATTAATAATGTGTTTATGTAAAATTTATATTTGTTTTGTTTGTTTGCAGCCTCACACATATGCTCCAGTATATCATGTAAACCCACCATCTCCATCAATATAAGCAGCGAGGAAACTTCTGTATCTAAATCTGCAGCTGTAATATAAAAGTGGCATCACTGCCATGTAATGTACGTCTGTGCTGCTGAAGAAACTTCAGGAAAGTGTTCAAACGTATTCCTGCGTTCTGACTGATGCTCCAGGGCCAGAACTATAAACTCTTTCTCCTAAACAATCACATTGTAACATTGATTCAATTCCATTACCATTGATTTTTGGATGTATTTTCAAAATGAATTGCGTGTGCGAATGTGATGTTGACTCAGTGCATTGTTTCGATGATTGCTTGCTATCTGGAAGGTTAGAATGTATCAAGTTCACATACAGTAAGTAGGACAGGAAAATAAAGTCTTCACACACAGCACATACATGTAATAATAGATATGCAGAAACTGTTTGTCCACCCATCAGAATAAACCACATTCTTCTAGACGTGTGTAACTCAGACCACAACGGAAGCTTTCACTTTCACAGTTACTGAGTGGAGCACGTTTATTTTCTCTTAAAACACACCGGGAGCTTCTGTGTGTCTGTGTGTCACACATTTCCCCTGTTTCTAAAATGTAAAACAAATATTAACATATTTCAAAACTTTTACAGCTTTTATTTCTAAATACAGTAAAAAATAAAATATATAAAAAATATAGTTGTAAATTAAATGTTACACCATTTAAACATCTCACTTCACTTACTGTAAACCTGTATACAAAAAAATATGCCAAACATAGACAAACTCTTGAGCCCTGGTGGACAGTTCAGCTTAAATACTGAAATGACATGAAAATCCAAAAATTATGAATATTATTGTAAGGATGGACTTTCCTAAGACTGAATTCAAGAATTCGAAACCTGCAATAAAACAATAAAAACTCACTAATCTGCAAAGGAGATCTAAGGGACAGAGGGCACAACACAACTGGCCCAATCTGATCTCTTCCCCCCATACTGTATTCCTGACTCTACACACTATCTTCTCTCCTTCAGGGATCATTCAATCATGCAAATCTCACAAACCTCCTGCCTCCAGCTGTGTTATGTGTGGGCAAAATAAATACTTCTGGTGCGAATGGTAAAGTTGGTTCATTCCCGCAGCAGCAGAACAGTCAGAAAAAGAAAACAATGCCTGTTCTTCTGTTGTGGGAGATGCCCCAATAAAGATTGTTGATAACCATTTGTTTTTCTTCCCCCAAACTCAGGCATGACCACTTGGGTCACGAGAAAGGGTCCAACGAAAGCTGAATAAATATTTGGGTGCTAGATGTTTATTGTTCTTTTGTTTCACTTGGGTATTTAAAGGGAATTGGCAAACCACTCAGGGAAGCATCTGTAAACAGAACTTCCCACACTATTTCACAATCATTTGACCTGAACTCATATAGAACCCAATTTCTGAGTTAAGTTTACCTTGTGGATTATAGCAGCACTGTCATTGTAGAGCATACCATTTTTAACCTTTTCAATGAAATCCAAATGATCAAATCAATAAAAAAAAAAACTTCTAAAAAAACATTTGTATGCAGGCACACACAGACATCAAGAATTAGCGTATGAATCTCAGCAATGGTGACAAACAGATCACCTCTGAACATAAGCTCATTATTTATTCATGCAGCAATGCATGATGGGAGCCATGAATGAGTTTTGATTGGTGGCACCCAGAATGCACTGCAACATGCTTTATAATTGTCACCATTGTTGAGATGCACAGTCTGATTCTTGATGTCTGTGTGTGGCTACATAAAATATATTTTTTATTGTAGAAGTTTCTTTTTTTATTGATTTGATCATTTGGATTTCATTGAAAAGGCTAAAAATGGTATGCTCTACAATGACAGTGCTGCTATAATCCATAAGGTAAACTTAACTCAGAAATTGGGTTCTATATGAGTTCAGTGATTCAGGTCAAATGCTTGTGATATAATGATTATGTTAAAACACAACCATCACATCACCTTTTCTATTTGTTCATCTGGCAGTTATAACTCATGTACAGCAGCCAAACAAAGTCAAGAGCCCAACTAAAACAAACAATGATCACCATAATGGTAACTTTAAATTCCGGTTTTCTCCTTCAGTGATTCTGCTTGTTAACATCAGGTGTCTTCAATAATGCTCAATCATCACTCAATTATTCACTTAACTATCTCATTAACTTTAACACTGCTTCAACGTAACCCAGTTATGTGCAGCCTGTTGACATAAAAAAGTTAATTAAAGCCAACATATCAGAACCTGTTGACGTAAAAAAGTTAATTAAAGCCAACATATCAGAACCTGATGACATAAAAAAGTTAATTAAAGCCAACATATCATTTATTTGAGTGTGTTGAAGTTACATGAACATATTATGTTTGTTTAACGTAACCCAGTTCTGTGCATCCTGTTGACATAAAAAAGTTAATTTATGGAACCTGTTGACATAAAAAAAGTTAATTTATGGAACCTGTTGACATAAAAAAGTTAATTAAAGCCAACATATCATTTTTTTGAGTGCAGGATAGATCACACCTAAGGCACTAATGAATGGAGCATGGGGCACATCATTGGACCTTCTGATTTCTGACTATCCCTGACTTAGCATGTTGTACGCTGTAACTATTACAAAAAAATTAGACCTACGGGTCAGCAGGGATAAAATAGTTCCACTGCATCCTCTGACTATTTCAGTGAGACGTGACGTCTCAAAGCGACACCAGGTCCTTAATGAACGAATATTTGAAATTATGAAATGCCCAGAATAATCTGTGGTCTAAATTAAATCGCAACTAATCTGAGGATCAGCCGTAAAGATAGAAAATTTGTAAATACAAAGAGTCAGAATTTGGAGTCAGATTAAATTCTTCATGGAGTCAGAATTAGAATTCGAGATCAACTGTTTTAATAAATTAAAGTGATTTTCCAGAAAACGTCTGAAAAAACATACACGCTGAATTCCTTCGACCATACCATTGGATTCCGGTGTTGGGCCAGTGGGTGGTGTAGGAATTGAGGGCGAAACAAACATATGAATCTTCCAGGTGATTTGTTTCATAATTCCACACAAAACTCAACATTCCAGACTCCCCAAATCACCAGTCTAATCTAGGCCATAAATGGAGTGGGCTCCAGCCAGTCCCAGCTAAGAACTTTACGACCATGAAAGTTTCAAAGAGATGTGCTCAACTAAAGGAAGAACGTTGTCACGTTAGATAGTTTGGAAAAGACTGATTGGTTCAGAGATGGCACGGCTCAGAACCCACCAAGATAACGGCAGAGGTTGTTTGATCCCAAGACAGGATTGAAAACAGACCTCCTCCTCTGAACGACCCCATGGTTGAAATCTCTTAAAACCACAGAGACTGAGACTTTAAAAATACATAAAATCATCCCAAAACAATTATTGACGGACTTCTAATCAAACATTATTCAACTACATAATCCTATATTGTATCTACAACCTCTGTATGTGTCTATTATGCTTAGATCACATACAAGTCATGTAATTGTTATAACTATTAGATGTTTGAATGAAAGTGTGTCTTGTTTCCTATCAGTACGATCATATGTTCTTAATTCAGAAGATGGCTTGATTGAAATCTGTGTAAAATGTTTGTTGTGTTTATAATAGGAATAATGTGTAAACTGTTCCCTCCGAACTCTCTGCTAGAGATGGAGAGTAAGGAGATCACAGATAACGCATGATTTACGATGAGAGGTGAAGAGAATGCCACCTCCCAAATAAAGACAGTGCCTAATTGGTCAGAACTCATCTAAGAGGCTGGACAAACCATTGAGTTTAAAATCTTAGGACCCGAAAAAGCCAGTAGAGTTTTTTAGTAGAGTTTTGTTAAGTTGGGTTGAGGTTTGGTTTGTGAATTTGTTCACTAGAGCAGATTTACAGAAGTCATGAAGCCATGACGAGTAACCGGACAGACGAGTAACCATGTAGACCAGCAGACAAAAGAACCCAAACAAGATCAGAAGAACATCCATGGGTTAAACAGCTTCATTCAAGCCATCTATAACTACTCTCGTCTCATTTTTCTTTCTGTTCTTAGCTTTATCTTTCTTTTCCGTTGAGAGTCTCGATTCTAAGTTAAGTTTTGCTGCAAAGTTTCGTTTAAACGATTCGACTGCAAAGCCCGCTTTCCAACTTCAAAGACTTTTTCATCCATCGCCAACACACCACGTGATTGGCCGCCCAAGACATCTATCCAGGCACGAGGACGAGAAGACCACCAGTCAACAACGGACCCGGGAAAATCCCTTTACGTAAACAAAAGGAACCCAAAGAAACGCACAGACAAACGCAAGTATACCTCCAGACTCTTAGCTGAACTGGTGCATTGAGATAAAATTGAATAACCCGCCTAAGAAACGATAGAAGGGTTAAATTAATGATTGATGGTTCGTTCAGGTCATGTCTTATAAGTGCATATAGAAACTTGGGATTTCACTATCTCACTCTTGAACTCATTTTCTTTCCTCACTCTCTTTCTTTCTGCAACTCGTATGAATGTGTGTGTGCGTGGGTTTGTGTTAGATATTAGTTTTATGTTTTAGAATAATCAATAAAGTCTTGTTTATATTTTAAAGAGAATTGTTCTTGTGTTATGTGCTTACAGATTTAATGTCTTAAACTGCTGATCTAAGTTACCTTGCTAATAAATAGTGTTTCACTATAGTTTGGATATTTATATCCGCTGCAGAGGTTATAGTTACGGCTCGGCCGTATAACTGATTCATTTAAGATTCCCTATAAATTCATTGATAATTCCTTTTGAGCTAAATTGACCTGTCTGACCAGACACGTTACGTTACTTACTTACTACAGTGGAGTTTACATTATTATAATGATTATGCTCAAGTGTGTGTGATAATGTTGTCGGATCTGTTGACTGAGTGCAAACTAATACAAATCTGACTTTGTAAGATCTTCCTTCCACATGCAGCATCACCCATCACTTACTGTACATTATTATGACATGTGGCAATGATGATGAAAGTGACAGGTAATGCTACTACTACATCACTTATAGGGCTGCACGATTAATCGCACGATGTTGTTATGCGCATCTAATCAGTAAAGCCGGTTCCTTGATTAGTAGTAAATCGCCTTCACCTGCTTTCAGATGGAGCGGCATTTACTACAAAGAGCCGTAGTTAACTGACAAGCTGAGCCAAATCGCGTTAAAATCGAGGACATATCGCCAACGATATTTAATGCGATATGGCTCAGCTTGTCAGTTAACTACGGCTCTTTGTACACAGCAAAAACTCAGTGTTAAATTAACACACCTGGGAGTGTATATGAGTCCACACTCAAGAGTGTTAAAGTTAATGAGATATTTAAGTGATTAATTAAGTGATCATTGAGCATTATTGAAGACACCTAAAGCAGAATCACTGAAGGAGAAAACCGGAATTTCAGGTCACCATTATGGAGATGAGTGGTTGCTTTAGTTGGGCTCTTGACCCTTATATTATTAACTTTAGATTTTGTTTGGCTGTTGTATCTGAGTTATAACTGCCAGATGAACAAAGAAAAAAATGTATCTAATGGTGATGGTTATATTATGACATTTATAATTTGAGCTAAATGTTTGAGATTAATGCTGTTGGTTACAGCATAACTGAGATTTTGCATAAATATCCAGAATTTGAGATATAATATAAAGGAGTTCTTAAAAGTTGTAAAAAAAAAAAAAAAAAAATCTTTATTTTAGGCACACACAGATATCAAGATTCAGTCAATGCATCTCAACAATGGTGACGAGCAGAATATTCAATTAGGAAAAGTAAATTACATAGACCAGGGGTGTCAAACTCAGTTCCTGGAGGGCCACAGCCCTGCGGAGTTTAGCTTCAACCCTAATTAAACACACCTGATCAGTTAATCAAGTCCTTCAGGCTTATTTGAAAATGGCAGGTGTGTGTGTGTTGAAGCAGGGTTGGAACAAAACTGTGTAGGGCTCTGGCCCTCCAGGAACTGAGTTTGACACCTGTGACATAGACAATTCAGATCATAGTTTACAATTAAAATGCATGATGGGATTGGTGGCAACAAGGATTATTATTGTCACCACGGTTGAGATTCACAGGCTGATTATTGATGTCTGTGTTTCTAAATAAATGCATTTGAAAGTGTTTTGATCAGGAAAATTTTTATTAAATGTTTTGGATTATATATGCTGTAGAATCACTAAACTGCTGCCATCAAGTCAAACCAGATCATCTGAATGAGTTTCATTTTTTAGATCACAGCATGATTATGTCAAAACATAACCAACACTATCAGATCACACTTGTCTTTGTTCGTTTGACTGTAATAAATCAATAACAGCCGACAAACAAAATATAAACCAAAAGTATAAGGATCAAGAGCCCAACTAAAGCAAACACTTATCGCCATAACGGTTGCTTACAATTTTAGTTTTTCTCCTTCAGTGATTCTGCTTGTTAACATCAGGTGTCTTCAATAATGCTCAATGATCACTAAATTAATCACTTAATTATCTCATTAACTTTAACACTCTTGAGTGTTAATTTAACACTCATATCTGCATCATATCGTCCATCTGAAAGCAGGTGAAGGTGATTTACTACTAATCAAGGAACCGGCTTTACTGATTAGATGCGCATAACAACATCGTGCGATTAATCGTGCAGCCCTAATCACTTATATTACATTAAATTATATATACTATTATTCTTCCCAGAAAACACATTTTCCCAATGCCATTTACAAGAACATGATGATTGTTGAGAACTAGCAGCTGTTGATGTGAGAATATCTGTGAATTCCCATGAGAAGTCTCAGCTGGTTTATGATCATCGAGAGGTGTTTCATTAGTCGTCTCTGAGAGAGCCAGATTGGTTTGGTGGAATAAGTATTTTCTGGCTTCTGATCTCTCACAGTCCACAGAAATAACCGACCTGATTTCTGCTTTTCCTTATTTTGTTTTCAAAGGCTTGCACTTCTCTAATATGACAAAAAGCAGAAACATGACTTTTGAATGCCAGAGTGGTTTCACAGAGGAGGAGTGTTTTCTAAAAAACTGCTGAAGCTCTATAAGATCAAAACTAATCTGGGTTGCCATTTCCAAAAGCATGTGTCTACATTTGATCAAATACTCTGAGCTACACACTCATTCACAGCTTTACAAAAACCCCTTTCCTGCTCACATCATTTTCTGTACTAAAATACTTCCTTAACTTTTGAACAGTGGATTAACTACAGGTACACTCTCAGAAAGAAAGGTACAGAAGCTGGTGCGGGGCGGTACCTTTTCAAAAGTACATCTTTGTACATAAAGGGTGAATACTGGTACCTTCAATATACCATGAAAGTACATATTGGTACCTAAAGTGTACCTTTTGAAAAGGGACCGTCCCAGTGACAGCTTTTGTACTTTTTCTTGAGAGTGTACAGAGAAAGTGTATCATCTTCTTACTGGTCTCTGCATAGAGTGAACTCATGCTGCTATGCATCTCTCTTTGTCAAACCACATCCTTTAAGAAGCATGTGTCAACTAAACAAAGCTACACTTTTTCTCAGTAGTGACACACAGCCCTTCGCTGGGGCAGATCTGGATGGATATATATAATATATATCAAAGTACACGTTAGAGAGTTGAACTTGGATTTAGATGTAATTTCGCTCAGATGCATTCAGTGATGCCAACATACACTCAAAAAAATGATATGTTGGCTTTAATTAACTTTTTTATGTAAACAGGTTCCACATAACTGGGTTACATTAAACAAACATAATTTGTTCATGTAACTTCAACATAATGGAATTAAGTAATTTTAAGCGACTCAATTAAACTCTGAGCTGAGTGTTAAATGAACACTGAAGCAGTGTTAAAGTTAATGAGATAATTAAGTGAATAATTGAGTGATGATTGAGCATTATTGAAGACACCTGATGTTAACAAGCAGAATCACTGAAGGAGAAAACCGGAATTTTAGGTTACCATTATGGAGATCAGTGTTTGTTTTAGTTGGGCTCTTGACCCTCATATCATAAACTTTAGATTATGTTTGGCTGCTGTATCTGAGTTATAACAGCCAGATGAACAAAATAAAAAAGGTGATCTGATGGTGTTGGTTGTGTTTGAACATAATCATTATTTCACAATCATTTGACCTGAACTTGTATAGAACCCAATTTCTGAGTTAAATTCACCTTATGGATTATAGCAGCACTGTCATTGTAGAGCATAACATTTTTAGCATTTTCAATGAAATCCAAATGATCAAATCAAAAAAAAAAAAAAAAGAAACTTCTAAAAAAAACATTTGTATGCAGGCACACACAGACATCAATATTTAGCGTATGAATCTCAGCAATGGTGACAAACAGATCACCTCTGAACATAAGCTCATTATTTATTCATGCAGCAATGCATGATGGGAGCCATGAATGAGTTTTGATTGGTGGCACCCAGAATGCACTGCAACATGCTTTATAATTGTCACCATTGTTGAGATTCACAGTCTGATTCTTGATATCTGTGTATGACGTACTTGATGTCTACATAAACTATTTTTTTTTAGAAGTTTCTTTTTGTTTAATTTTTATTGATTTGATCATTTGGATTTCATTGAAAAGGCTAGAAATGGTATGCTCCACAATGACAGTGCTGCTATAATCCATAAGGTAAACCTAACTCAGAAATTGGGTTCTATATGAGTTCAGGTCAAATGATTGTGATATAATGATTATGTTAAAACACAACCAACACCAACAGATCACCTTTTCTATTTGATCACCTGGCTGTTATAACTCATGTACAGCAGCCAAACAAAATCTAAAGTTAATGATGTGAGTGTCAAGAGCCCAACTAAAACAAACACTGATCACCATAATGGTGACTTCCGGTTTGGTAAATTCCGGTAAATTCCATAATGGTAAATTCCGGTTTTGTCCTTCAGTGATTCTGCTTGTTAACATTAGGTGTCTTCAATAATGCTCAATCATCACTCAATTATTCACTTAATTATTTCATTAACTTTAACACTGCTTCAACGTAACCCAGTTATGTGCAACCTGTTGACATAAAAAAGTTAATTACAGCCAACATATCAGAAACTGTTGACATAAAAAAGTTAATTAAAGCCAACATATCAGAACCTGATGACATAAAAAAGTTAATTAAAGCCAACATCATTTATTTGAGTGTATTGAAGTTACATGAACAAATTATGTTTGTTTAACGTAACCCAGTTATGTGCAACCTGTTGACATAAAAAAGTTAATTTATGGAACATGTTGACATAAAAAAGTTAATTAAAGCCAACATATCATTTTTTTTTAGTGTAGCCATTTTGTTGCTATTTAGCAACTTTTCTGAATACCTAAGCAACTTGTTTTTCAAATAGCACCTATAGCAACACATTTAGCTACTTTTAAAATGTATTCTATAGCAACTTTTGAAACATTGCTAAATCAAGCACTAAAAGGCACACATTTAAATGACACACTTATGATTTTCTCTGTCACAGTCACTCTGTATTCCAGGCTGCAAGAGTTCACTGTGAATGATGAGGTCTTGTTTATAAAACTGTACATAGGATCTTTACTAAGAGTGTACGTGCGTCCGAAAGCCAAAAATGGTGTACACCATTTTTAATCTAAATCTAAACTTTTAGCAAAAAAGTCCCTAAAGCAACTACCCAATGAAATGAGTTGGCAACAGTGAATTTAATCCTCCTCTGCTGAGATCTTCAGAGATTTCATGTCTTCTGCTTGTTAACAGCAGGTGTTCATCACTAATGCTCAACCATCACTTAATTGTTCACTTATAATGACTGCAACACAATAGATTTTTTTAATACTTACATGTAGTGACAGACATTATACATTTTGAAATACATTCAATTGAACTATAACTCAACAGAGCAAACATTAGATTAATTTCTTACCACTGAACTGTACAATGCACATTTTTTGGCTCTGTCTATATTTTAATAAACATGAATGTAATAATATACAGTAATGACAACAATATGTGTAAATCTATATTTAGTAAGCTATTGTGCTGCAATGCCAAATCAGTAGGTTACATATTTACGAAGAGCTTGTGTGCAAATCAGCAGTGTGATAACTTGAGCAATGTTAAGTAATACAGTATTGTACACATTCAATAAAACATGGGAACCAATACAAACTATAATAACAAATGGAAAACAAATACTTTTCCTGTTCTTAGACATTTTGTGATTGGGTAAATTGGTGATGGCATGGGTAATAATAAATGTCGGAAAAATTCACTGATGATGAACAAACAAAACATGATAAAGAGCAGGAGAGGGAAAACTGTAACAAGAGTAACACAACTTATCATAGGACCTTTTATGATGTATTTGCTGTCCTGTCCTGTCACACGTTTCTGGATCTGATGTCATAAATCAGTACAGCAACCGTAGCCACACCCACCAGGGCAGAGAGGACCAATCGGATCACAGCTTCAGTAAAACCGTGGGCATAGTCTAAGTAGAGAAGACACACTTTTTATTCTTATCTATTTACTTTTATTTACAATTACACTCAATGTTTTTTTTTAACAGACATTAGTACTTAGTACTCTGTTTTACAAGTACACAAAAAAGATGGACAAAAGTGTGTCAGGGTTGGGAATCGGTTCTTATTCAGTTCCGGTCATTGAAAAAAACAGAATAAAAAAAGGGAACTTAATCATTTGACTTTCTGTCAGTGACTTCTTCCTTAATAAACTTGAGAATGGTATGGTACTGCACTGCTTGATCATTCACATGAGTGCTTTACTGGCTGAAGATAGTCTACCTGAATATTAATCTAACAGGAATCATAAAGAATCAAAAAGAATTGTGCAAAAAGAATTGGAATTATTAAACCTAATAATCTGTGTTTTATTGGGATCTGACTTCAATTGTCTCTATGGACCAATAGACACTCTGAGAAGGAAAGAAATAATCTTTCACACTCACTTATAGAAGAGGTTGTGTGACAGAAATCAGAAACGTTGAGATGTCGAGCCTGGTGGCTGATGGGATTGTTCAGCACACAGCTGTAGGTGTTGTTATCCTCATAGTCCAGCTCCAGATGTAAAGAGATGGTGGTGTTGAGCTCAGGGATGCTGATAGAGGAGAGTAAACCGGTTCCTCTGTACCAGGAGAGAGTCACCTGTGTCACATTCATCACTGAACACAGCAACACACACCTGGAGCTCGATGGCGTTTCAGAAGATGAAGGATTTGATGGAGAGTAGCTGGTGATGACAGGAATGGACAGAGAAGCTGGAAAATGTGAGAGAGTAAAGTGCTTACCCAAGCAATTCTCACCGCTCGCCCTTCTCAAGTAAAGCATTTTTACTAAGCAGAGATCTGAAACCATTCAGCTGCACACAATTTCAGGATCATTTTATAAATTTCACTTCTGGAAGAGAGGCGAACTCACATTTTTTGTGCATATGTTCGTTCTTTGAATCACACACGCAGACATTTGAGAAATTATCGTAAGATCAAATATA
The DNA here is from genome assembly GCA_030770095.1 of Gila robusta. Classification (NCBI taxonomy): domain Eukaryota; kingdom Metazoa; phylum Chordata; class Actinopteri; order Cypriniformes; family Leuciscidae; genus Gila; species Gila robusta. The sequence continues at coordinate 197,378 of JAVALU010001625.1, forward strand.
GGACGGTTTCTATGAAACATTTTATAAATGAGGCTCCTAGTTAAATTAAAGGCATCTGAAAGAGGAGAGTGGGGTAAGATGAGCCTGTTTTCACTTGAGTTGTAATCTAGGAAAGGAGAAATGAGACAGAATGTGAAACTAAATTATGACTTTGCAAAAAAAAAAAAAAAAAAAAGTGCTCTAGTGGTTCGACTTGCGGCACATTCGAGTTAAGTTAACCCATGCAAAACCATTAGCTGAGCCATCTGGATTTAACCGAGTAATTTATAAAGAGAAGATTATAAACATAATAAAAAAATATTAAACATAAATAAGAATTATCGGGTTCAAGCGTTTAAGGCCTTTAAGCACATACATAAAAAGTTATTATGTTTTTATTTAGCAAGCCTGTTACCATCTCAATCATAGATGTAAAAGACCAATACAGCAAATACAGGAAATTTACCATAGGAAATATATGGATTTAAAGTTAACAGGGTTATGGTTAGTTAGGGTTAACCTAACCCTATAGCGCTATAGTTATAGCACCACCAGGTGACCAGTCGCGTGTCATTTTGAAGGTGACCACACAATGAGTTCTTACATACCTGTAGGAGTGCTGAGTTTGGTGAAAATATCTCATTCCGTTCTCGAGTTATTGCCATTTTAGCCATTATAGCCTAAACACAATGGATGATTGTTTTAGCGAGTTATAGCCATTTTGGTAAAAGTGGCTCCTCCCACTTTAAACGTTTTGGCGGCCCTTAGCGACCGTGAACTGAAAATTTTACTTTTTTAAAATAATAATTGATAGTCAGACTCCAGATAATCTTCCTGCACGACATTGGTTCCGATCAGACCAAAAACCTAGGGCTAGTAGGTTTTTCAAAAGATGCAAAATACCCCAAAATTCTTGCAGAACGACGAGAAAATTCCATTTGTGAAAAAATGGCAAAAATGGCATGATTCCAGAGCTGAGTGGAAGCTTTTAAAGCTATTAAATACTGCAGGAATGGGGGAAAGTGGGAAGCAAAAAGTCCCATCAGACTTCTACTATACAGTGAGTGGCTCATCTTACCCCATCTCAAACATAAATCTTAAAATATCATTGTGGGTGTTGAGTGCAATATTTTAAAATGAGAATATGAAAAGAACAGGACATATTACAGTGTAATGCTCTGCTTACCATAGACGGTAATGCTGAAAGTCTTGACTGAGACCTTATTTCCAGTGACGATTTCTACTGTGTACGGTCCAGAGTGTCGTGTGCTGGTGTGTGTGATGGTCAGCGATCCGGTCTGATTGTCCAGCTGAAGTCTGTCTCTGAATCTCCCATCAACACTATCATGAAAGATCTCATCATGTGCTCTGTGGATTTTAGCTATGTGTGTGTCTTTAGGTCCAAATGTCCACAGGATCAGATCATCACTGTGTATTTGAGTAACATCAGTGTGAAGAGTGACCGAATCTCCCTCCATCACTTCTGCTGACTTCATTTCATCCGTCTCAACACCTCGAGAACATACAGGAACTGATGGGTAGTTAGAAGTTATTTTAATCATTATTATGATCATTTCATAGTTATCACAGGATATTAATTAATAAAAAACATAACTTACCAACTAAGCGCCACAAACCCAGACAGAAAAAAACAAACGTGTGAGACATTTTCTTCAGCGAGACAATAAGCCTGAAAAAGCAACTCTGTGAGGTTAATCACACATCTCTCTGAGAAAGCCTGTCTCTAAACTACCAGAGGTGCAGTTCCCTGTTTGGTAGTAAAGGTTGTGTAGAGCAAAGAGGCAGGGCGTGTGAGGAGCTGAGGTGCTGAAACCACGCCCACGTGATTGAGTTAGCTCAGGCTAAAGGGCTAATGATATATGCTAAAGGCCTTGCGCTAAAGTGACAGCTGACTAGAAGAAGTAAAGCAGTAGTTAAAGTCCATGTTTTTGCCCTTCAAAATACTGTAAAAGTTAAAAGACAACTAAAAGTGAGACTATGTGTATCATGTTGCGTTATTATTCTGCTAGAAGAATGCTAAAAATGTATTATCATGCAGTAACTTACAATATTGCTCTGAGCGTGTGTGTGTATGACTGTGATTCATGCGCATACATGTCAGTTATGCATCGCACATCAAGTTCGTAGAGAACTTTATTCAATATATTTTAAATTCAGATTTGCCTTTCAAATGGGTTAAACGATATTACATAAGAAGTTACTTTAAGAAGATATTACGCTAGAAATCCACGCTCATTCAAGGATGTGCATCTATTGCATGCACAGAGAAAGCACGGTACTTGGATGCTACTTTTTATTTAACACAAAAAAGTTAAATAAGCATATAGTCTATCTGTTCCATGAGAGCAACAGCAGAACGAGTGTAGCCTTTGTTCACAGAGGAAAACAACTGAAATACAGCACTGGTTGTTTTCTCGATACTCGACGACGACGACGGAATACAACGGAGTGGGCGAAGGTATAACGGTTGGAATTAGCTGAGGTGACGTGACGCTAACGCTAGCAGACAAACGGCTAGTAGTGGCAATCCACCTGTCACTCAAGTGGCCACGCCCTTAATTACGCAGAATTTTAAGGCTTAATATTGAGTTATAATAAAATTCACCCCCTTCACAGTCGTCATGAAGGGCAAATTTAGCTCTATAGACAAAAAAACACTTTTTGCTCCAGGCTGTAAAAAAAAATTTCTGCTGTAAAGTTGAGCATTTTAACATGGGGGATATACAGATTTGACTCACTTTTGCATCCAGCCTCTAGTGGCCAGTCGATGCACTGCAGTTTAACTCACTTTTGTGTTGGTTTCAAGAGAGAGACAGGGAGGTTGCCGCTTGAACATTACACAATCTTCCTGTTCAAAACTAACACCTCTGGTTAAGGCGGTGTGTTTCCTCTGATCATCACTGCTTGCGTCTTCTGTGTCAGTTGTGTACAAGATCTCTAGTTGTCCTGAGTGAGATCTGGATCTCAGCATCACTGAACCGCTGTGAGGAATAATGGCAGAGAAACTAGACGTATTTTTTCTTGTACAGATACAGATATAGATATAGATACATATATAGATATAGACAGCTGCTGCAGAACAGTTCATAATGTAAATAAGTTGTGGGACAAAATAAGAAACTAATGTTGTCATTTGATATTTTACTAAAGTAATAATAAATATGAAGACCCTGATATATCATTCCATTATTTAATCAAACATTTATTGAATCCCTGTTTAAAATGTGGGCAGTCACATTAACATTAGGAATCATACAGACATTAAGTGCAACATGAAAACTTTTTGCCTTTCATTTCTCACTATGAAACTCTCTAGTTCATTTATCAGCTCATTTCTGCCCTCAGGAGCATAAAGATGGAAACTACAAACAAGAACAAAACATTACTGTTAACTGTTATTATTTGCATTTCCGTGTACGATCGATCTATCTATCTATCTATCTATCTATCGATCTATTATTATTTGATTTATTAATACTTATTAGTGCTGTCAAACGATTAAAATATTTAATCGCGATTAATCGCATTAATGTCATGCGATTGTCATGTCCCTTGATTTCTTTTTGTCTCATTATTTTTTCTCATTTTAATGCTCTTATCAACATGGAAAAGTGGATTGGCTTGCTTTGTGCAAATGTTTTTTTTTATTGAAAACAATATTGGCATATGCTATAGTGTTCAATTTCACACTAACATTCACCAGAGATGGGAGTAAGTCAAGTCTCAAGTAGGGCTGGGCGATATATCGCACGATATTGTTATGCGCATCTCGTCAGTAAAGCCGGTTCCTTGATTAGTAGTAAATCGCCTTCACCTGCTTTCAGATGGAGCGGCATTTACTACAAAGAGCCGTAGTTAACTGACAAGCTGAGCCATATCGCATTAATATCGCGGACGTATCGCCAGCGATAATTAATGCGATATGGCTCAGCTTGTCAGTTAACTACGGCTCTTTGTACACAGCAAAAACTCCAGTGTTAAATGAACACTCCTGGGAGTGTATATGAGTCCACACTCAAGAGTGTTGAAGTTAATGAGATAATTAAGTGATTAATTGAGTGATGATTGAGCATTATTGAAGACATCTGATGTTAACAAGCAGAATCACTGAAGGAGAAAATCTCAAATTGTAAGCCACCGTTATGGCGATCATTGGTTGCTTTAGTTGGGCTCTTGACCCTTATATTATTAACTTTAGATTTTGTTTGGCTGATGTATCTGAATTATAACTGCCAGATGAACAAAGAAAAAAGTGATCTGATGGTGCTGGTTATATTATGACAATCATCATTTCAACTTTATGATTTTGATTTATGCTGTTGGTTACAGCATAACTGTGATTCTGAGTAAATATCCAGAATTTTAGCTATAATAAAAATAATTTCTTAAAAGTTGTTTCTAAAAAAAAAAAAAATCTTTCTTATAGGCACTCACAGACTTCAAGATTCAGTCTATGCATCTCAACAATGGTGACGAGCAGAATATTCAATTAGGAAAAGTAAATTACATAGAAAATTCAGATCATAATTTATTCATATCGCAATGCATGATGGGAGCCATTAATGAGTTGTGATTGGTGGCAGCCACTGCAACATGCTTTATTATTGTCACCATTGTTGAGATTCACAGGCTGATTATTGATGTCTGTGTTTCTAAATACATTAATTTGGAAGTGTTATGATCAGAACAATGTTTATTAAATATTTTGGATTATAAGAAACATACTGATATTCATATATGCTGTAGAATCAAAAAGTTGTTGCAAACAAGTTAAAGCAAACTATCTCAATAAGATTCATTTTCCGATCACAGCATGATTATGCCAGAACACAACCAAACTATCAGATCACACTTTTTCTTTGTTCCTTTGCCTGTTATAAATAAATAACAGCAGACAAACAAATTTAAAGTGAATGTATAAAGGTTAGGAGCCCAACTAAAGCAAACACTTATCGCCATAACGGTGGCTTACAATTTGAGATTTTCTCCTTCAGTGATTCTGCTTGTTCACATCAGGTGTCTTCAATAATGCTCAATCATCACTAAATTAATCACTTAATTATCTCAACTTTAACACTTGAGTGTTAATTTGACACTGGAGTTTGTGCTGTGTAGTAAATGCCGCTCCATCTGAAAGCAGGTGAAGGCGATTTACTACTAATCAAGGAACCGGCTTTACGCCAGCCCTAGTCTCAAGTCCCTACCATCAACGGTAGTGAGTATAAGACATGCAGAATTGTACAACCGAAGGGTAAATGGACTACTCATCGAAACAGGTGACCAGGTGCTCTTAGCGAACAAAACCAAAAAGGGGTAAGAAGAAAGTTGCTGACAGGTGGGAGACAACAGTTTACACTGTTGTGGATCGTAAACCAGACACTAGGCTATATCAAGTTAGATAATTGTGTCATTGATCAAATATATTTAATAGTTATTGCTAAAGAAACATGGGATTCGGGCCTATAATGTTTTTTAAAATAATTGGAAGATAAACTTGAGTGAAAATTACTTTTCATGTAGTTTTAATTAACATTTTAATTTGTTGCGTTACTAAATTTCTATTAAATTTCATTAAGAAAAAAAGTGTGTACTGTACAAATTAGTAAAATGAAATTAAAATTGTGTAGGTCCACAGTTGTATCAGATTTAATCTAAAGAGGACTAGAGGGTCACAGGAGACTTTGGCAGTAGAATGTGTTTACTTCAAAACGCACATGAACATTTCTATGATAACTCGATGTTGAACCTGTCAATGATGTCAATACTTCAATGAAATGGGAACACTGGATAATCATCCGAAAGTTGGAAAAATGTGTGGGGAAATATTCAAAAAGGTAAAGATATTCCTCTTCGATATTATTGTTATACCATTAAAATACCAATATTATCTTGCAGTAGGAGGAAAATGTGCAGCTCATTCAGTCAAACTAACGGATAAGGAGTAGCCTATTTGTAGTGCAACTTTATGGTTTGAAAGGATCTGTTCCAGTCTTTTTGAGTGGAAATTCCTCAAACCGAAAGTACTTCGCCTAATGTGAAACACAGTAGACTCGTTAAGAGCTGGATCGGACACTGATGTGCGGAACGCGGAAAATACTGTGATGGATGGGTGTGAACAAAAGAAGAACCGTCATGAAACAAGGCAATCTTCCTTTCGTTTGTATGTTCTGCTCGACGGATCCCTCTTTAGGTTATATGCAATAATAATCAAGAACAGTTAGCTAGTCTGTTGTTCGGTTTTATATCAATGGTTCCTCCACCGCAGGATCATGTTTATTAACGCAGGGATCACGGAACTCTACAGCCGAATCAAGAACATTGTTTTTCTCTCGGGGATCCTGGTGTGTTTCTACGGTGAGTGGTACATTATCTTCAACAAATGGTTTCACTTTATTGTCCCACAAGCTGACGGGCTGCCCATTCTGTGAAGCTGTAAACCACATTAATGAACACAGACAACCGCTTTTAGACATTAACTGGCATGAAGTGTTCATAGCTTTACCTTTGACGTCGGTAATGTATTCGCACATTTAGGGAGCGTCTATAAAGTTACATACGATATTGGCATGTCTCTAACTTCGATAGCATTTGGAAAGAATTCTTACAGTCATAAAACAAACTGTAAAGTGTTTATGTAGGTGTCAGGTATAATGCCTAAAGGTGTTAGGTTGTGCCCCGCTCTCTACATAATATTTACATTTGATTTGACAGTTTACTTGAATAAATACCTAAAATATAAAAGGTGTGCAATTATGTTGTTATACTTTATTATTGATTTACTCTGAAAGAATGGAGGTGAAATGTGACAACATGCTAGGTGAAACATGACCATATGACAGATAAAAATGTTATCTGATCTAATCATAAAAATATACAAGACAAACTAAAATATTTTCTCAATAAAATACAATTATCAACTTTTTCATCTAAATAATGGCATTTTTTTAATAATTAAAAATAAATCTTTTTTGAGTTTGACAACAAATATACAGATACAACAGCTATAATAATAATTAATAATTTCTGAACATTGACTCTCAGTCTTTATTCACCTTTTTCTCATGTTTTTTCAAAAGAATTGATACAAGTATAGAATAGAATATCATAGTTCTAATAGCGGCTCATTGTAACGCAGAGTGTGACAAAATGCCCCGCCTGAGCGACTGGGGTTTAAACCCGGCGAGTGTTTCTGTGTTAGATCAGCATTAAACAACCATATCAACTGTTCAATAACAGATATCATACAACATTTATGACATACCTGGCACCTAGATAAACACTTTACAGTTAGTTTATGACTGTAAGACATTCTCTTCACATGCTATTGAGCTTTACATTATTGTATATTTAGTGTATGATCCCATACGGTAGTGAAATACATGGCAATTTTTACATATGATTTGACTGTTTACTTTATTAAATATCAGAAATCTAAAACGTGTGGATCATACCTGACACCTACTTGAACACTTTACAGTTGACTGAATTACTGTAAGTCATTATCTTTAAATGCTATTGAAGTTAGAAGCATGTGTGTAACTTTATAGACAATTCCTAATTTTGCAAATATTGAACATCAAACCAACTTTATGCCAGTTTTGGAACATGCAAATCCCACGAGAATCTTTCCTTTCTCTCATCTAGACACCGCGAGTGAACATGAGAAATATAATATTCATTATTGAGCTTACAAAGAAGTGTGTGCTAGTGGATTCCCAGTCTGGTTAAAAGGCTAAATGACAAATAACACTGCAAAATGAGAATTTGCTTCCCATGTTTTACAGTAAAAATCTAAAATCTTTTAAATGTAAATCTAATTGTAAATCTTCATAAGGCCTTAAACTTGTTTTCAGAGACAGAATTTTTTTTCTTTTTATCTGCCAGAATATAAAAATATGCCAGTGCTGTAAAACAAAATACACTTAAATTAATGGCCTTAAATTAAAATTTTCAGCTATTAGTATGAATATGTTAGCATTAAGATTAGTGTGTGCTCCAAAACAATGATAAAATTCACATTTAGGAGATATAAGCATTCAAAACTTACAGTCTCCCACTTCCGCTAAAATGGATCAGGGATTTTTATGTCACCGCTGACTTCAGCTTCTCATCACATCTTCTGTCCAATCAAATGCTCTCTAGAATCTGAAGCGTCCCGTCCCGCCCGTCACGTTACTTGGCTCAAACTGATACGGTCTGACTCCAAAGTCAGTTGGTTCATTTTATTTTCATCATCGATAGACATTTCTGCTGGTGAAGAATGTGGCAGAGAGGATTGAATCGCTCTGATTCGCTTCCTCGGCGCTGTCAATCACAACTTGCAGTCTGTGAGGTAAACTAAATGCTATTGGCTATTTGAAAAGGGGGAGGAGCCATTCAATATGACCCGCCTTAGCTTCCTGTTTCAGTGGAAATTACGTCAATGCATCAAACAAAGCTGCGCGTTTCAAGGCACTTCAGTGGGACTTTAACCTCCTAAGACCTGGTTGTCCACATACGTGGACATCACATCAGAGGTGGAAAGTCCAGGGGTCAGAAAGTAAAAGTCCTGCCATATTTTTATTCCACCCACAGTAAAAACTCCAGTGTTAAATTAACACTCCTGGCAGTGTATATGAGTCCACACTCAAGAGTGTTAAAGTTAATGAGATAATTAAGTGATTAATTGAGTGATGATTGAGCATTATTGAAGACACCTGATGTTAACAAGCAGAATCACTGAAGGAGAAAAACTCAAATTGTAAGCCACCGTTATGGCGATCATTGGTTGCTTTAGTTGGGCTCTTGACCCTTATATTATTAACTTTAGATTTTGTTTGGCTGATGTATCTGAGTTATAACTGCCGGATGAACAAAGAAAAAAAGTGATCTGATGGTGTTGGTTATATTATGACAATCATCATTTGAACTTTATGATTTTGATTTATGTTGTTGGTTACAGCATAACTGTGATTCTGAATAAATATCCAGAATTTTAGCTATAATAAAAAGGATTTCTTAAAAGTTGTTTCTAAAAAAAAAAAAATCTTTCTTATAGGCACTCACAGACTTCAAGATTCAGTCTATGCATCTCAACAATGGTGACGAGCAGAATATTCAATTAGGAAAAGTAAATTACATAGAAAATTCAGATCATAATTTATTCATACCGCAATGCATGATGGGAGCCATTAATGAGTTTTGATTGGTGGCACCCAGAATGCACTGCAACATGCTATATAATTGTCACCATTGTTGAGAATCACAGGCTGATTCTTGATGTCTGTGTGTGCCCATAAAGTAATTAGAATAGAATAGCTTTTAAGAAATATTTTGGATAATATTTAAATTTCTGAAAATGTTATCCTGTGTAATCAAAAGGTTAAACTCTACAAATGAGTTTTGTGACAAATGATGATTATGTCAAAACATAACCAACGCCAGCGCATCAGCTTTCCTTGTTGTTCATTTGGCTGTTATAACTCATGTACAGCAGCCAAACAACATCTAAAGTTAAAGATTTAAGGGTCAAGAGTCCAACTAAAGCAGACACTGATCACCATAATGGTGACTTAAAAATGTGACGTTCTCCTTCAGTGATTCTGCTTGTTATCATCAGGTGCCTTCAATAATGCTCAATCATCACTCAATTATTCACTTAATTATCTCATTAAATTTAACACTGGAGTTTTTGCTGTGGGTGGAATAAAAATGTGGCAGGACTTTTACTTTCTGACCCCTGGACTTTCCACCTCTGACCAAAACTCGGGTCTTAGGAGGTTAAATGTAGAAACTCACTAGCAGAGATGGGCAGTATTTCAATTACAAAATACTCAAAAGTAATTAAATACGTATTTCAAATACAAAATACAAAATATGTAATTTGTATTTTCTATGTGAGTGTGTTGCTGAAATCTGAGTACACAGCAAAAAGTGTTAAATCAGCACTGCTCAGAGCATATGGTCCCACTCTACAGAGTGTTAAAGCTAATGAGATAATTAAGTGATTAATTTAGTGATGATTGAGCATTATTGAAGACACCTAAAGCAGAATCACTGAAGGAGAAAATCACAAATTGTAAGCCACCGTTATGGCGATCAGTGGTTGCTTTAGTTGGACTCTTGACCCTTATATTATCAACTTTAGATTTTGTTTGGCTGTTGTATCTGAGTTATAACTGCCAGATGAACAAAGAAAAAAGTGATCTAATGGTGTTGGTTATATTATGCCAATCATCATTTGAACTTTATGTTTGTGATTTATGCTGTTGGTTACAGCATAACTGTGATTCTGCATAAATATCCAGAATTTCAGATATAATATAAAGGATTTCTTAAAAGTTGTTTAAAAAAAAAAATTCTGTCTTTTAGGCACACACAGATATCAAGATTCAGTCTATGCATCTCAACAATGGTGACGAGCAGAATATTCAATTAGGAAAAGTAAATTACATAGACAATTCAGATCATAATTTATTCATATCGCAATGCATGATGGGAGCCATTAATGAGTTGTGATTGGTGGCAGCCACTGCAACATGCTTTATTATTGTCACCATTGTTGAGATTCACAGGCTGATTATTGATGTCTGTGTTTCTACATAAATTCAATTGAAAGTGTTTTGATCAGAACAATGTTTATTAAATATTTTTGATTATAAGAAAAATACTGATAATCATATGCTGTACAATCACAAAGCTGTTGTTAACAAGCTAAACCAAACTATTTCAATAAGTTTTATTTTTCAGATCACAGCATGATTATGTCACAACATAACCAACACTATCAGATCACACTTTTCTTTGTTCATTTGACTGTTATAAGGCAATAACAGCAAACAAACAAAATTTAAAGTGAATGTATAAAGGTTAAGAGCCCAACTAAAGCAAACACTGATCGCCATAACGGTGGCTTACAATTTGTGATTTTCTCCTTCAGTGATTCTGCTTGTTATCATCAGGTGTCTTCAATAATGCTCAATGATCACTAAATTAATCACTTAATTATCTCATTAACTTTAACACTCTTGAGTGTTAATTTAACACTCATATCTGCATCATATCGTCCATCTGAAAGCAGGTGAAGGTGATTTACTACTAATCAAGGAACCGGCTTTACTGATGAGATGCACATAACAATGTCATGCGATATATCGCCCAGCCCTAATAAGTATTTTAAGTATTTTAAATACAAATGACAGTCCCTCAAAGTAGGCTATTTAATTACAAATTACATTTGATTTATTTTTGTTAAGGAAAATACAAATTACATGTATTTGAAATACGTATTTAATTACTTTTGAGTATTTTGTAATTGAAATACTGCCCATCTCTGCTCACTAGTAAGAATTAGTTTTTTCTTTTTTCTGCACCTGATCTTATGAGATCTTTTTCTTGTTGTTTTATCCAATAAATAACTTTCTATATTTGAAATGTGACTTTTTGCACTGTAATAATTTGTGTAGTTGCATTTAAAGAGTGAATATTGGATGTTCTTACTGATGACATTGACCGGATCAATCTTTGAGGAACTGCTCTTGTTCGCAGGTGAAGCAAAGAAAGTGTCTGTCTTGGAGGGAGATTCTATTACTTTACACACGAACCTCACTGAAATACACAAGGTTGATCTGATGATGTGGATGTATGGAGCTCAAAGCGCTATAATCGCTAAACTCAATGGAAAAAGTCAGACGTCTTCGTTTTATGACGTCGATGATGGAAGATTCGAAGACAGACTTCAGCTGGACAATCAGACTGGATCTCTCAGCATCAGTGACGTCAGGACCAAACACTCTGGAGATTATCAGCTAAAAATCATCAGCACTGAGACCTCATACCAGACCTTCAGTGTGACCGTCCACGGTGAGTAGAGCAAGTCTGAACATTTTATAGATCTGTGTACAAAACGATTACAGTGACACATGCAGAACTTTCAGTGATCAAGAAAACTAGTCCTGTTTGTTCTCCAGATGTGTTTTTTGCTGGGATAACAAACAGTAAAGAGGGAGAATCTGTCACTCTACAAACTGGTGTTAATGAAATACAGAAATATGATGTGATTCTGTGGACGTTTGGACCGTTGAGTCCACACTCTTTCATTGCTGAATTCAACATTATGATCCATAAGATCTCGTACAGTGATGATGGGAGATTCAGACTGGATGGTGAGACTGGATCTCTGACCATCACAAACACCAGAACCACAGATACAGGAGTTTATCAACTACAGATCACCAACACTAAAGAAACCTTCTACAAGAGATTCAACGTTTTTGTCTGTGAGTAGAGCACATTTTAATGATCCTTCTTACATTGCAATGTTTTATGCTTTGTTATTAATACTAACAATGATTTGTTCAAATTCTATGGTAACCTTATTATAGAATATGTGTGAAAAACATATTCATAACATAAAACATATAGATTTATATATTTTTTCGGTGGGACATACCTTGAAACTGTTGTCAGGATTTGCATAACAATGTTTAACTTTTAGGCATTTAATCTTCACAATTTTAACGACTTGCAGCTGGGAAAATGTGATGTCAATATCAATTCATCACTGTCATAGACACTAAAATAGTGTAATCTGGTGTAATTGTGTCACTTCCCAGCAAGCAATTTTGAATTTAAAAGACGTCTAATAGCCGTTTAATACACAGCAAAATCCCCAGTGTTAAATCAACACTGCTCGGAGCAAATATGGTCCCACTCTACAGAGTGTTAAAATAACACTGAAGCAGTGTTAAAGTTAATTAGATAATTAAGTGATTAATTAAGTGTTGATTGAGCATTAGTGATGCACACCTGCTGTTAACAAGCAGAATCACTGAAGGAAAGAGAAACACAAGAACTACAACTGACTTTAAGTCACAGCCTTAGATTAAATCAACTGAAGATACAAATAAGACATTACATCTCTGAAGATCTCAGCAGAGGAGGATTAAACAACTCCACAAACAGCATTACCAGCTTCACTTATTACTAACCAGACTGACTTTATTTCTGTCAGACGTCTACAGAAGTTCTTATTGAGAATTAACAGACGTTTAGATGTCGATGTTTTAGTCACCATTTAAAAATCACCATCATGGTGAACAGTGTTGCCTTTAGTTGGGCAATTTGATTCTTATTATCTTATTATGTAATTTCATGGTCCTTGTAACAGTGTTTACCAAAACACACAAAGGTTGCAAAAATAGCCAGAAACAAAGATGGTCAGGTGATAGGCCTATAGTTTTCAACATCATAAAGTACAAAAATTCAGAAGTTTGATCATGTACTAATAATGGTTATTTGGTATTAATAACATTGATTCCTTTCTACAGATCAGTCATCAAGCTGATTTTTTTTTTTTTTTTTTTTGAATTATTGGGAAAGTAATCTTTGGACAAACACACAGACATCAAGAATCCCCATATGAATCTCAACAATGGTGACATGCTTTATGCCGCAAAGCATTCTGGGAGGCACCATAGTATAAAACTCATGGCTCCCAGCATGCATTGCAGCATGAAGCATGTCACCATTGTTGAGATTCTGCTTGTTAACAGCAGGTGTGCATCACTAATGCTCAATCAACACTTAATTAATCACTTAATTATCTAATTAACTTTAACACTGCTTCAGTGTTATTTTAACACTCTGTAGAGTGGGACCATATTTGCTCCGAGCAGTGTTGATTTAACACTGGGGATTTTGCTGTGTAGCTAAGTCGTGACTACTTGTAGATATCATAGCTGGTCTATCGGGTCTATAGTACACCTGACGGTTAAATGACGGCTATTGCTTGCTGGGTAGTCAGTGTTTGGTTGTTTCACATCAAAAAAAGAAATCTGTACGACCACCAACATAATAACTAATCATATTTGAATTAGTGTCATGCTAACGATTAATACATTATGAAGAAAATAATCAACTTTGAAGTGTCATGAAACCCTGCTGATTTAGCTCAAGTCTTCCTCACATCATTTAAAAAAAGTAATGAACCATTTGAAGGCACTCCGCTTCGGGTCGGGTGGCTCTTTGACTCCACATCCTACATTCAAATAATTGAATGCAAAGCTAGCCATGGATTATCCCTTACTTATCTAATTCATAGTTTTCATGTACGGTCAGACTTTCAGGACACATTTACACTTATGACTGTCTTTCTCTAGCGGTTCCTGAGCCAGGTCTGTCTTCAGGAGCTTTAGCCGCACTGATTTGTTTCTGTGCGCTGCTAATTGTGTCTGCAGTTGTTACCGCTGGTGTGTGTTACTATCGCCGCAAGTACTCGAAACTAAAGCGTAAGTATTACAGAGTCAAGTTTCCTATGTGATTTACTTAAGTACTTTTCAAGGATATAATGTAGCACCATAAGAGTGAGAAACTGTTACTGTGTGCTATTCTGAGAGATTAAAACTGGACAATTACAAGCTATTAAACTACACATTTCTGGAGTTTCTTGAAGTTCTGAAATTTAGAGCTGCAAATCACAGGCTTATTAGTCAAGTACACTTAAATTTGTGTCCGTTTACTGATTTTACTGGCAGTTATATCAGTTAAATTTCTGAGAAACAAGCTTTTTATTCTCTGGGTGCAATGGACAGATGAAACGAAGACAAAAGAAGTGACAGAGGGAGTTTCTGTCACTCTACACACTGGCATAACCGAAATACAGAGATATGATAAAATACTCTGGAGGTTTGGACCTCAAGGCTCTATCATCGCTCAAATTTCTGTAAAGACCAACGAGACCTTACTTGAAGATGACGAGAGATTCAGAGACCGACTGCAGCTGAACAGTGAGACTGGAGATCTCACCATCAGAGACGTCAAAATCACACATTCAGGAGATTATCAGCTGAAACTCATCAGCACCAGAGACAACAAATCCAAAAGATTCAGGGTTATTCTCTATGGTGAGTAGCTCAATCTTTCAATGGAAACAATATTATAAGTGATGCTACTCTAGCTTTCTTGCTTTTAGTGCAGGTTATTAGAGGCCAATCACTGAAGGTGTGTTAGATTACTTTTTAAAGTCAGGATACTGTGTTCACAGCTCATTTTTACTAATGTGATTTCTAGGTGAAACAGGATGTTTAACTCTTTCTCTGCCAGCGTGTTGTTAATAAAGAGAGGCCCCCATAATATTTTGTTGTATTAATATCTGAACAAAGAACAGAGCCTCTGCTTTTTAACAAACCATCCCTTCACTGGTGTTGGGTAGGGCTGGGCGATATATTGCACGATATTGTTATGCGCATCTCGTCAGTAAAGCCGGTTCCTTGATTAGTAGTAAATCACCATCACCTGCTTTCAGATGGAGCGGCATTTACTACACAGCACAAACTCCCGTGTTAAATTAACACTCAAGAGTGTTAAAGTTAATGAGATAATTAAGTGATTAATTTAGTGATGTTTGAGCATTATTGAAGACACCTGATGTTAACAAGTAGAATCATTGAAGGCGAAAATCACAAATTGTAAGCCACCGTTATGGCGATAAGTGTTTGCTTTAGTTGGGCTCTTAACCTTTATACATTCACTTTAAAATTTGTTTGTCTGCTGTTATTTAATTGTAACAGTCAAATGAACAAAGAAAAGTGTGATCTGGTAGTATTGGTTATGTTCTGGCATAATCATGCTGAGATCTGAAAATGAATCTTATTGAGATAGTTTGGTTTAACTTATTGGCAACAACTTTGTGATTCTAGAGTATATAAGTATATGTATGTTTCTTATAATCCAAAATATTCAATAAACATTGTTCTGATCAAAACACTTTCAAATGGATTTATTTAGAAACACAGACATCAATAATCAACCTGTGAATCTCAACAATGGTGACAATAATAAAGCATGTTGCAGTGGCTGCCACCAATCACAACTCATTAATGGCTCCCATCATGCATTGCGATATGAATAAATTATGATCTGAATTTTCTATGTAATTTACTTTTCCTAATTGAATATTCTGCTCGTCACCATTGTTGAGATGCATAGACTGAATCTTGAAGTCTGTGAGTGCCTATAAGAAAGATTTTTTTTTTTTTTAGAAAACAACTTTTAAGAAATCCTTTATATTATAGCTAAAATTCTAGATATTTATGCAAAATCATAGTTATGCTGTAACAAGCAACATAAATCAAAAACATAAAGTTCAAATGATGATTGTCATAATATAACCAACACCATCAGATCACTTTTTTTCTTTGTTCATCTGGCAGTTATAACTCAGATACATCAGCCAAACAAAATCTAAAGTTAATAATATAAGGGTCAAGAGCCCAACTAAAGCAAACACTTATCGCCATAACGGTGGCTTACAATTTGAGTTTTTCTCCTTCAGTGATTCTGCTTGTTAACATCAGGTGTCTTCAATAATGCTCAAACATCACTAAATTAATCACTTAATTATCTCATTAACTTCAACACTCTTGAGTGTGGACTCATATACACTCGCAGGAGTGTTAATTTAACACTGGAGTTTTTGCTGTGTACAAAGAGCCGTAGTTAACTGACAAGCTGAGCCATATCGCATTAAATATCGCTGGCGATACGGCCGCGATATTAATGCGATATGGCTCAGCTTGTCAGTTAACTACGGCTCTGTGTAGTAAATGCCGCTCCATCTGAAAGCAGGTGAAGGCAATTTACTACTAATCAAGGAACCGGCTTTACTGACGAGATGCGCATAACAATATCGTGCGATATATCGCCCAGCCCTAGTGTTGGGTCGTCTCTTCACAGGTGTTGGGTCATCTCTTCACAAGTGTTGGGTCGTTTCTTCACAGGTCTTGGGTCGTCTCTTCACAGGTGTTGGGTCGTCTCTTCACAGGTGTTGGGTCGTCTCTTCACATGTGTTGGGTCATCTCTTCACAAGTGTTGGGTCGTCTCTTCACAGGTGTTGGGTCGTCTCTTCACAGGTGTTGGGTCATCTCTTCACAAGTGTTGGGTCGTCTCTTCACAGGTGTTGGGTCGTCTCTTCACAGGTGTTGGGTCGTCTCTTCACAAGTGTTGAATCGTCTCTTCACAGGTGTTGAGTCGTCTCTTCACAGGTGTTGGGTCGTCTCTTCACAGGTGTTGGGTCATCTCTTCACAAGTGTTGAATCGTCTCTTCACAGGTGTTGAGTCGTCTCTTCACAAGTGTTGAATCGTCTCTTCACAGGTGTTGGGTCGTCTCTTCACAGGTGTTGAGTCGTCACTTCACAGGTGTTGAGTCGTCTCTTCACAGGTGTCGGGTCGTCTCTTCACACGTGTTGGGTCGTCTCTTCACAGGTGTTGAGTCACCTCTTCACAGGTGTTGAGTCACCTCTTCACAGGTGTTGGGTCATCTCTTCACAGGTGTTGGGTCATCTCTTCACAGGTGTCGGGTCATCTCTTCACAGGTGTCGGGTCATCTCTTCACAGGTGTTGAGTCATCTCTTCACAGGTGCTGAGTCATCTCTTCACAGGTGCTGAGTCGTCTCTTCACAGGTGCTGAGTCGTCCCTTTACAGGTGTTTGGTTGTCTCTTCACAGCCCTAAGTGGGGAAGGGTAGTGTCATAAATCAGTGGTTCCCAACCATATTTCTGGAGCCCACCTGATTCAGCTCATCAGCTCATTAGTAGTCCAGCCAGCACAGCCATGTGGGGCCCACATGGGTTTGACCTGGGCTATCTAACTGGGACCCAGCCAGTTTTGTCCACGGTTTCCATGTAGGCCCCACATGGGTTTGCCCAGATGAAATGAACACTGCTCAGTGTGCACACTACAGGCTGTTAAATCTAACACATATCAGTGTTGGAGTTAATGAGATAATTAATTGATTAAATAATGATTGAGCATTATTGTTAACAAGCAGAATCACTGAAGGAAAGAGAAACACAATAACTACTTCCAGCCACAGCCTTAGATGAAATCAACTGAAGATAAATTACACAAAATCTCTCAAGATCTGATTAAACAACTCCGCAAACAGCATTACCGGCTTCACTTATTACTAACCAGGTTGACTTTATTTCTGGTAGATGTCTACAGAAGTTCTTATTGAGAATTAACAGAGGTTAAGATGTTGATGATTTATTGAAAATAATAGTTTGGTTTGGTGTCACCATTATGGTGATCAGTGTTTGTTTTAGTTGGGCTCTTGACTTTTTAACATGAGTTTTTCTCTGCTCAGTTGTATCTGATTGTTATGTTGAGAACAGCTAGAGAAAATGCAATCAGATGTTGTAAGCTGATTGATGATAAGAATATAATCATCATGTAGTGGCTTAACTCACTAATATTGTGTGTCAGTTTTATACGGGTGATATGTTATTCATTTTGTTTTATTGTTGTGATTGTACAGCAAAAGATCCAGCATATTTTTATCAGAACATCAAATGATTTCTAAAACACCATTTAAGCATTTTGGACTTTTCACTCACACACAGACATCAAGAATGAGCATATGAATCGCTACAATGGTGACATGCTTCATGCTGCAATGCAGAGGCATGAATAAGTTTCGTATGATGCACCCAGAATGCATTGCACCATGAAGTATGTCACCATTTTTGAGATTCATATGCTGATTCTTGATGTCTGTGTGTGAGTAAAAATCACAGAAGCCCAAAATGCATAAATGGTGTTTTAAAAATCATTTGATGTTCTGATAAAAATGTGCTGGATCTCTTGCTGTAGAGTCACAACAATAAAATAAATAACATATCACCCGTATAAAACTCACACACGATATTAGTGAGTTAAGCCACTACATGATGATTATATTCTAATCATCAATCAGCTTATAGCATCTGATTGCATTTTCTCTTGCTGTTCTCAACACAACAATCAGATATAACTGAGCAGAGAAAAACTAATGTTAAAAAGTCAAGAGCCCAACTAAAGCAAATGCTGATCACCAAAATGGTGACATCAAACCAAACTATTATTTTCAATAAATCATCAACATCTTAACCTCTGTTAATTCTCAGTAAGAACTTCTGTAGACGTCTGACAGAAATAAAGTCAACCTGGTTAGTAATAAGTGAAGCTGGTAATGCTGTTTGTGGAGTTGTTTAATCAGATCTTGAGAGATTTTGTGTATTTTATCTTCAGTTGATTTCATCTAAGGCTGTGGCTGGAAGTAGTTATTGTGTTTCTCTTTCCTTCAGTGATTCTGCTTGTTAACAATAATGTTCAATCATTATTTAATCAATTAATTATCTCATTAACTCCAACACTGATATGTGTTAGATTTAACAGCCTGTAGTGTGCACACTGAGCAGTGTTTATTTCATCTGGGCAAACCCATGTGGGGCCTACATGGAAACCGTGGACAAAACTGGCTGGGTCCCAGTTAGATAGCCCAGGTCAAACCCATGTGGGCCCCACATGGCTGTGCTGGCTGGGAGAGTATCCAAGACCTGAAATGGGTGTGTCAGACAAAGGAGATATGCAAAATATGCTGTGCTGGATCTTTGTAAAGATCATCAATTATCAACTTAGTTCCATTTCCACCATCTCACTCTTATTTGTTCTCATGTTCACTTTTCTTCATGTTTTGGGTGCTAATGCAGTGGACTCACTACGATTCTCAGAGGGAGAAAACTTCACTCTAGACACCGGTGTTAGTGAACTACAGATGGAGGACCAGGTGCTCTGGGGGTTTGGATCTGAAGACACCATTATAGCTAAAAGAGATGGAGACACTGTTGATGACGGGAGATTCAGAGGCAGACTGCAGATGGATGATCGGACTGGATCTCTCAGGATCACAAACACCAGAAGCACAGACTCTGGAGTTTATCACCTACAAATCAGCAGCAGAAATAATGTCTTGTATAGGAAGTTTAGAGTTACAGTATGGTGTAAGTAGCTTGATTGTTAATTAAATGATGATGTTAATACCCCTTATATTCAGTATTCAGTGAACCCGCATGCTATTATGATCATATTTTTCTGTATTTTTCTGTTGCATGTTTTGGCGTGACATGAAGTGGATACACTAAAAGTGACAGCGGGAGAATCTGTCACTCTAAACACTGGTATTCATGAACTAGAGGGAGACATTAAGATATTGTGGACACATGGAGATAATGACACCTGCATTGCTGAAATCAACAGAGCCACCAGTAAGATCTCAGTGTATCATGGTAATGATGTGAGATTCAGAGACAGACTGCAGCTGGATCATCAGACCGGATCTCTGACCATCTGGAACATCAGCATCGCTCATTCTGATGTTTATAAACTCCAAATCAGCAGCCGCACAAGGAACAGATGCAAGAGATTTGTGATTGTTGCAGACGGTGAGTCTCTCATGACTTTTAACATAACAATAATTTATTTTTTAGATCTACAAAACTTGTAGATCTACTAGATCTAGTCTAGACTAGATCTAGATCTAGATCTAGCCTAGACTAGATCTACTAAATTTATAGATGCTCTGAAATGAACTAACCCTCGAAGGGTTATCTAATTGTGTTTCACTGATCTTATGAGCACATTTCTCTTCTATATGTTTCTGTGACATGAAGAAATCAAAGTGCGAGTGATGGAAGGAGATCGTGCCGAACTAAAAACTGATGTTCCTGAACTACAGAGAGATGCTCTGATACTCTGGATGTTTGGCCCCGAAGACAAGCTTATAGCTAAAGCTGATATGGAGAACAATAAAATGTCAACATATGATGGTGTTAATGGCAGATTTAGAGACAGACTGGAGCTGGACCGTCAGACTGGATCTCTCACCATCACAAACATCACAAACACTGACTGTGGACTTTATAAACTCAAGATCATTAGCAGCAGCGAGACCAAATACAAGCGGTTCAAAGTTACTGTTCGTGGTGAGTAGCACAAGTTATTGATTATTATAATGATCTTATTTAGGTCAGATCTCTGTGCAGGTGCTATAAAAGGCACACAGCTTTCTAGTAGTTAAATATAAAATGCGCAAGTAATAAATGCCTTAGTTAAAATGTTTAGTAAAAATTATCAAATAAAAATAATTCAGTTTAAAGTAAAAAGTCCTACATCCATGCCCCAGTATTAAAATGCGAACATATATAAGCACTCTTTAATAAAAAGACTTAATGTGTCTTTGATGATGTTTACACTCTGTAATTCCCTCGAAGCACTGGCAGACACAAGTGGTTTTCTTGCTACAGGTTTATTTGAAGCTTATTCTCCAAGTCCACCGTGAAAACTAAACATACAGTATAACGAGAAAATAAAGACCACATTAGCTTAATATGAACATACAATGACATGCGCAGCATGTAAATAACATTCACCAAAGTAAAATACAGACACAAAACAGCATACCTCGTTGGCTGCATGCTGTACACAAGGGAATAAAGGTTTCCTTAGATAGCTGAAATCCACTATAACAACCTTAACACTTTAATCAGAGCATTAAATTGTCCGTGCTTCACTTGCTGTTAGCTTGCCGACTCTCTCACTCACGAGCGTCCCCAAAAGGCCTTGCGCGGAGACTTCAAAATAAAAGCACTTTACTCTTACCAAATAAAATCACTAAATAATACTAAAGGCAATTTATAATTCTAAATTATAACATTGGTTGAAAACAAAGTATACATTATTATAATGTTGCGACAATTACACACTCTGTATGGCATTCTGTGTATTGTATAGAAACAGTAACGCACTCTATGCTGTTGCAACATGAATAGTCATTACTGTCTTTTCACCATCTGTGATTCTTTCTGTTTTCTTACAGGGAACAGAGGGACAGAGATCAACAGAGAAGATGCTGAGGAATCCCATCAGAGAGAAAACTCAGAGGGAATAGCCTTGCTTCCAATGAACAGCGGCACTAGTGTTTGATAGATTAATCTCATTCCCATTTAATATGAACCAAAAAAACTATTTTTTATTGTATAAACCACTAACTTCCACCCCACAAACAGACACTTAAGCCCTATTTTAACAATCTAAGCTCATGGTCTAAAGCGCAGGGTGCAAGTGCATTTAGGGCGTCCGAATCCACTTTTGCTATATAACGATGGGTAAAATGGTCGGTGGTCCCGGCGCATGGTCTAAAAGGGTTGTCCCTATTCTCTTAATGAGTGATGGGTGTGTTTTGTCTCTATTCTCTTAATCAGTAATTGGTGTGTTTTGGGTGTAACGTGAAATAAACCAATCAGAGTCTCATCTCCCATTCCCTTTAAAAGCTGCGCTTGTGCCATTGCGGATTCACTATTTACACGCCCTTTAAATACCAAAAAAAAAAATACTGCGCCATTGACTTTAGACCAGTTTCAGTTGGTCAATGGCTCAGTCTATTTCAGTCAGGGGCGGCTGGCCAATAGAGGGCGCTAGGGCGCCGCCCCCCCATGAGCCAGACCACAGTTTATGAGCCACGTACATAAATAAATACATGTAAATACATAAATAAATAATATATACAAATTGTCAATATTTGTGTGTTTGAGATATTAAATGCACCCAGTATATGTGAAAAATATGATAGAAATTCAAAATGTCTGTTTATTCTACACGTCCCCTCCAGCTCTGTGCACGTGATCAGCTCTGGGGCGCTGGAGAAATCGCCCCAGAAAGGCGGGTCTCTGGAGCAGTTTAGCCAATTGCTGATTTAAGATATAAATGTTTGACATAATCTGTAGCCAATCAGCGAGCTCCAATCAGGTCAGCTATGGGCGATTCTTTTAGCGCCCCAAACTGCACGCGCATCTCTATCAGACAGCAACACTATCGGAGCTGTACCTATTTTTTACAGTCTATGAGCTGTACACTAGAAAGGCCTGGCTAGCTGGATGCGGTCATGCTAATGCCTTGTTTTGGTGATTACTTTTTAATACAACAATGACAGATCCAGCATGGACAGTTACCGGAGTGAGGGAAGCAGCACCTGTCTGAGAAAGTAAACAGTTTGAGTTCAATTACAAATGCAAATGGAAAGTTTGTGCAATTTGTTTGTTTTTGTGTAAGAATGCCTCAGCCTTATAATAAAATGGCATTAAATAATTACTGACTTTATCACAAAGCACTGGTATCATGCAGTTTGTGTTAAAATGTGTTTGGGTGGTTATTAATAATAATAATTATTGTTATTTGTATTTATATAGTGTCTTTCCAACACCCAAGGTCGCTTTACAAAGATATGTAAAGGCAGTGGTTCTCAAACTGTTGTACGTAACGTTACGTAGCTACGTGAGGTGACAGAAGGGGGTACGGGAACAAAATGCTGAATTTTGCCGTTCATTTAAGTCGACCTCACCTTAAAATAAGATTTAAACTGAGCATATTTTTCTTTCAGGTAAAATTATGTAAATACATGACATCCTCGTGCAGATTGCTGCCTCGGCAAATCGCACTATACTACCGTTCTAATGTACCTTTGTAAAATAAGAGATTTAGCACTTACTAGCATGCAGAACAAATATAGACACAGGCTGTGCATGGAGATCGATATAAGATTCAAACTCTCTTCGATACAGACACATTCCCTGTGTGAGTTTCTGTGTTTAATGTTGATCACATTATATGAAGGTCCACACGACTGCAAATGTGACATTGATTTTATACAACAGTTCAACAAGTGATGTTCATTTAGGCTACAACACAGTTGTCAGTATTTTTTACAACAAAATAATAGCTCCACCGAAAGCCACAGCAGAACTGCAGCACACAGCAGTGTTTGTGAACAAATCTGCCGCTTTGAACGAATCATTAGAGTCAATGATTCAATTATTAATTCATAAATACATCCACTTGCTTCTTACTGAATGAATGACTCGATGACTCACCACCTATTGGCAGTTTTAATTTAACATTTAAAAGCATCACTTTGTTTTTACCATCATTGCACATTTCTCAATTGAATTTTAGTCCCTTTAATGAAATATTGTCCCTTACTGAGAAAGGTGTGACTGAAGAGTGGGGGTACGAAGTAAGATGTTAAAAGCCTCATGGGGTACAACTCTAAAAAGATTGAGAACCACTGGAACTGGGTTAAGGAATAGAACAATCAACATCAAAGCACAATACACACACCAAGGGCAGAAAGTAGGCCTAATATACAGAGGTCACTTACAAAGTTAGGTTAAAGATACAAACATAGAGGGATTGCAAGATCCCCATTAGCCAGTACATAGGCAGAGGCTTCTCTTCCTGGGGTCCCAACCCAGATAGCAGACCAATATTGAATCTACATTGAATCAATGTTAATGCATTAACCAAAAGATCGTTGAATCAATGTTGAAATTTAACATTGATTTTTCATCAGGTTTGCACCCTGAAATAATGTTATTTCAATGATGAAAAATCAATCAATATGGTCATAAAATCAATATTATTTCAACCATAATTAAATCACTTATTTAACATTGAATCAACATAGAAACAATATAAAATCAATCTTGCTTTATGTACAGCAAGATTCTATGCTAATTTATTTGTACTATGCTTGAATTTTTAAATGACTCCTTTCAGACAGAGACCATGTAGGGTTGCAATTAAATATGGGTTTTAATCAAAATGTCATTCAAAGTAAACTACATCCTTCAGTTCACAAGCAAATGAATTTATTTATGCCCTCAAATCTGAACAGGAAATATCACATTCAGAAACAAAAATGGCATTTCTTGGTGACAAAGACAAAAACAGTGCAGTACTCTGATAAATATTTCAAGTTCAATTTTATTTACAACAGACCAAAGTGCTTTACAGAAGAACAACATCAGAAGATATAGCATGCATTAAAAGATAAAACAAGATATAACATGCATTATATATATATAAAAAAAAAAAAGATATAACATGCATTATAAAATAAAACAAAAATAAGAGCAACATAGTTAAGAGTAATCATAAATCAGGAGAACCAAAACAGAAATCAGAACTCAGATATACTCAAAAAAATGGTTTTGTGGCTCTGTTATTTTTACCCAAGTATGTTTTGTTAAAGTAACACACATATATTTCTTTTACCACCAAAACACTATTGTATTGCATTTAATTAACTTAACCTGTCACTCAAAAAAATGACTCTTTAAACTTACTCAGTTTAATTATGGACAGTGGTTCCACACAAGCACATTATTTTTTATTAACATTAATGGAATTTGTTGAATCTATGTAAGCTCCTTGTGTTGTGACAACACAACTGAATCAGAAAGAATCTATGTGAAATAGTAATGTCCAAACAAATCAATGGAATTGCTTCCCTGTAACTGATACAGACTTAACTGAACCGATAGACTTTCATCGAACCTTCGTACAAGGTTAAAAACTAGTTCAAATGTGGCCATTGTGGACATATTTTCAACATCATTTATGGTCTCATTTAGACAGAATTACTTTGACTATTGCTGTCAGATGATCTTAGTGAGAATTAGCAGAAGTTTAGATATTTAGATTATTAGATATTTAGATATTTGTTTCATTTGAAGTGTCACCATTGTGGTGATCAGTGTTTGCTTTAGTTGGGCTCTTGGTCCCTGTAGATTGTACTTTAAATTTTCATTGGCTGCTGTAACTGTGTGTTTGTATAACACAATTGTTGTGGCAGAGAAAGCCAAGAAAAAGTTAGATCAGGAGTTATCAGCTCAATGTTGATGATGACATAATCATCGCAAATCAAGTTTCAAATTTTTAGTTTAAAATTGTATTTATGTTTGGCATTACCAACCTTGTGGAAGTGCAATATTGGTGCCAATAGAATAAGAAATATTTTTAAAATATAAAAAGCATGTGCACATGATGTAGTCACACACAGACATCATGATTTTGGATATGAATCACAACAACGGTGACAATCAAAACAAAAAAGCTTGGGAATCAATGATGAGTTTTGAACTATGAAAGCTACCCATCATGCATTGCAGCATGACCATTTTTTTATTGTCACCATTGTTGTGAATCATATGCCAAATCTTGATGTCTGTGTGTGACAACATGATATGTTTGCTCTGAACATCGTATGCACATAATTTTTATCCATCTCTAAATAAGTGATCATAAAAATGCTATTGGTGCCAGTATTGCAGATCCACATGGTGGCGGCTAGAAATGCGAAAGTGTCTGATAACATTAGATGCATGTTTTGTGAAGCTTTCATCATCAACATCAACATGAAGCTGATAACACCTGATCTTACTTATTCTTGACTTTCTTTGCAACATTGACTGTGTTATACAAACACAGAGATACAGCAGCCAAAGAAAAGCTAAAGTAAAAATTAAGGGGACCAATTTACTAGCCTATCTCATAGAGTTGGAGCCCCCTTGAAACTTATTTTTGGAGAAGCAGAAAACACTTCACTAAGAACAGGATCACTCTTGACAAGATTCCAATTTGAGTGTATAATCCTTTTTATTGGATTGGCTATATAGAGCTATATTCTGTTGTAGCAACATTGGGTATTGCATTAACATTAGCTCAAATGATATATCGGGAATTTTAATAATTAATCAGGAATATGATTAATATATATCACATATTACAGTTACCTTAAATTATCGAAGCTGCAAATAGATCGATTGTATACATGAATGATCACCACAATGAGTTATGGTTCGTCATTAATATATCAATAGTCCCACTACAGATCGATTATATGAGATAACTTTTAATGGAATTAATTTAGTTATCAAACAATCTGTTTGTCCAACAAACGGCCGTAAGATTAACTTATACATTTTTCAACAAAAATTATCTCTTTCTTATAATTCAAAAAAAGCTATTTTCTGGCCACGAAAAATTTCAAGATATTTGCATTTATAATTGTTATATTAAATAAACTAAACCTTTAAAATGTTATGGACGTGACAGGACCCTGATGCGTCGAGACCTCTTTATTCAACAGGCAGTGCTGTTATGACAAAATGAGTGTATTTATTTATCAGGCATGCCTCCATTTTTCTGCAACATGCTTACTGTTGAAATAAAGTTTAAAAAGGGGGGTCTTTGATACCTCTTTTGAAAGCATGAAATATGGCTGGTTAAAAATGTAATTTAAGCATTGTTGCTCACCCCATATCTGGTGGATAAACAAGGCAATTTTCTTAATTTTCGTTAAAACATTAACACAGTATATTACATACCTAAATGGACAACTTAACCTGTTAACCTGCAAGCCCACTTTTGAAAAATCCCCAGAAATGACATACCCAAACTGAAACAGATACAGTTCATGAACCCTTTGCACTAAAAGCACAAGTATGATCTCATCTTCTGAGTCATCTATTCAGTCTATTGTCTCTATTGTTTTGTGGTGCAAACGAGCCCCATTCAGTGTCAGTCTCCCCTGCACACATTTACACCTCTCCAGACTGGTTATGGCTCTAAATATGCATTTCTTTTGTCTGCATTATAGCTACTAACGACTGGCTATTCACAGGCTATTCATAGGGTTTCAAGCCCTAATTTCTTTTATCAAAGTTCTCACTAAATATTTGAAACTGGTATCAAATGCACTGAAACATTTCAGTAAGCATTCCTATTTAGAAAAAATCATAAAACAATAACTGCTGGTGGCAGGTGCACCTGGGCTAGCTAGCATGTTAGCTTAGCACACCATCAATACACGACCATTTATGAGATTAAAACCATGTTTGTGCTCCAAACTTACTTTATAACGCAAGTCGAGTGTTTTAAATAATCTTCTGTGATCTAATTTGGCTTCAGATAAAAAAAAAAAAAATCCGACAGAAAATTTATTATTTATAGTGTTCTGCACGATGACGAAATCTATATCGATTAGCATTACATTATAAATATAATCTATTATTATGAAATACCTGGCATGGCTTGAAGAACACAGGTAACTCAAATATCATTGCAATCATGTTTATTGTCTTCAAAACATCTTTATCTGCATGTTACAGCGATCTCTGTCAGCTACTTTCTGTATCAGTGACGTCTGGAATGTCACATGACTATGGGTCTTCTTCATGATCCATATATGGACTATTATTGTGCATATAGCGCCCTCAGGCTATTGGTATGAATTGAAAACACAGCACATCTCAGTAAGAAGCGATCATAATGATTACATCGACGCATTTGGGTATAAATTCAATAAATATTATTCCTGTCTATAGAAATATGATGTGAATCTATGAGAATATATCAATATTTCTCCAAGTCTGCACATTTTTGAGCTAAAGCCCTGAGGGACGTTGTTTTGTGAATCGCTGTCATGACGACAGCACGGAGTGTTTTTAATGAATGGACCAGCTGACGCTCATAATTCATATTAAAGGTATCGACTCATTTTTTCATTTCATAACTCCTGACACAAATTAAGACATAACTGTCACTATAAGTTTCTCAGAATACAATAGTGGTCAAATACTGAATCTTGAGTCTTGTATCTTTTTAATGATGTATAGTTTGTCAAGGTATAACATTAAATCTGATAGTAAATTTGAACTAAATAAAAAAAAAAAAACGCTTCAGTGCGCCGACGCACTGGTGAACGTTAAGAGGTTAAAAAGGGTTTTGTTCTTTTGATAAAAACTTTATTTTTTCATGGTAAGGATGACCTTTGATGGAACTGCCCTCTGGCGTTCCTCCCCAGCTCCACCTGCATAATTTAGGCATCTTGCTACCACACTCATCATCCAAGCATTATTAGTCCCACTGGGTGGTTTATCTAAGCTCGAGTTGAAGCTGCTTCCATAGAAAAACATTTCTATGGACAAAACGCAGTTGAAAATTAATGGTGCATGGTGAGAACACGAACCACGTTCTTGGAAAATGTTGTTGTCATTATTGAACTTTGCACACGGTTAGCCAAGTGTGCTGAGAGTTCAGGGCCGAGAACGGTTTGTAATTGTGCCGTGCCGTACCAGGCTCAAGTGGAAACACAACTGGAACCTTTTCCGAAGGTGGAGAAGCAGCTTTTGGTTCTCACCACATAAAGATGAATTCCTTACCGTGATCTCAGACTGTGTTGATGTGGTTTCTACACTGCATGGATCTTCATGTGTCGCTTCAGGACACTTTTAAAAGAGAAACTCTTTCCACATTGATCACACATGTGTGGCTTCTCTCCAGTGTGGATCATCTCATGTGCTTTCAGAGATGATGAAACACTGAATCTCTTGTCACAGTGTGAACACTTGTGCGGCTTCTCTCCAGTGTGGATCATCTCATGTTTTTTCAGAGATGATGACAGACTGAATCTCTTGTCACAGTGTGAACACTTGTAAGGTTTTTCTCCAGTGTGGATCCTCTCATGTGTTTTCAGATTTAATGAAAGACTGAATCTCTTGTCGCAGTGTGAACACTTGTAAGGTTTTTCTCCAGTGTGAATTCTCTGGTGCAGTTTTAAATGGCTTGCTGAAGTAAAAGTCTTCCCACACTCAAAGCACATGTACTCTCTCACACCAGTATGAGTTTTCTCATGTCTTTGTAAAGTGTGCCGCCGTGAAAAACTCTTTCCACACACAGAACATGAATGTGGCTTCTCCTTCGTATGAACTCTCAGGTGTGTCTTCAGGTCTGATGCCCTAGGAAATGTTTTTTCACACTGATCACATGTGAACGGCTTCACTCCAGTGTGGATCATCATGTGAACATTAAGGTGTGATGATCGACTGAAACTATTCCCACATTGATGGCATGAGAACGGCTTCTCTCCGGTGTGGATCATCATGTGTTTCTTAAGGGATGATGATTGACTGAAACTATTCCCACATTGATTGCATACATGTGGCTTTTCTCCTGTATGAACTCTCATGTGAATCCTAAGAGACCGTTTGTCTGAGAATCTCTTCCCACACGGATCACACTTAAATGGCTTCTCTCCGGTATGAATTCTCATGTGAATCTCAAGACATTGTTTGGTTGTTAAACTCTTTCCACACTGAGTGCAGGTGAAAGATTTCTTGGCTCTTCTTTTCTTTGAAAATGTCTGTTTAGTCTTTGAGCGACTCGGGGGTTTTCCTCCAGGTTTGACATGATATTCCTCCTTCACTTCACTCAGTTCTTCAATCTCCTCGTTCTCTTCCATCAGGTCTGACATGAAAGAAAAACTCTCATTTTAGTATTTTCTAAATAATCAAAATAATTCAAAGAAAGAAATATGGAGTTAATGAAGATTAAAATTATCCCAGATGTAACAGACTGCAATAAAATAATACAATATTTTTTGTATTTTTATAAATTAATTATACGTCCCTGAATCTTTCCATGAATGAGGTACACTGATCTTCCAGTTATTTTTTTAAAAACATTATGGGCACAAATCCCATGTTTCTGTAGTGGGAACTATAAAATGTGTTTGATCAATGACACACTTATCTAACATATGAACATTAAAATATACAATACTGCCATATTTTAACACCAACTTTTAGATTGATATTTAGTTATGTTAAAAACTACTAAAACGTTTTAATTAAGGGCCGTTCACTCTGAACTTCTTCTTCCGGTGATTTCACATGCATGTGAAAGTTAAAATATTTAAATTTAGTTTGACCTGATGTTAACAATCAATACGAATCCTCCCTTTACTGACCATTTGTTAAAAAAGAAAACACAAACTTTTGTAGCCATGTCATAGATTAACTGTTTATCTAAATGTGATGAAGTGCTTGAATGTTTCTAACATGAATGTTCTCCAGCATCATGAATGAATGAAGAATAAACACCAACCTCTTTGTTCTTCAGGATCTTCAGTGCGTTTCATTCTGCAGGTTCTGGATCACTCGTGTTCTCACTGTCCTCTTTAATAAACTCAGTCTTGGCAGATTTCAGCTCTTCCTGATGCTTTCATGCTCGTCTTCACTTGTAGCTGATGGGAATTTACAGCATTTATTGGTGAATTGCTGTGGGAGGAGCTTCACTGATGATGTGACTGCTGTGGGAGGAGCTTCACTGATGATGTGACTGCTGTGGGAGGAGCTGATCTTTCCAAAATCTAAAATATATAAGTTACTAAGTTTGTTTGTTTTTTGCTCATGGACAACAAAATATAATAATGTAAATTCTTTAAAATATATATAATAGTAAGAAAAACAGTTGAAAGCATAAACAGAAATAAATATATAGTACATATAGTAGCCAACAAATACCCTCAGTCTGCTGACACCAATGAAATGAGCTTTAAGTGTCAATTTACACGAGATCTGAAGACAACAGCATAATAAATGAGGTGTAAACAGGAACTATTGTCATGAAATCAAGCTAAATACTATTTTATTTTATATCTGGTATAATAATAGTTGGAAGATAAATTTTCCTCATTCATGGAAAGTTTCAAGGACATAATGGGCCCTATTTTAACGATCTGAAACGCAAGTATCAAGCCCAAAGCGCAAGTAACTTTGTGGGCGGATCTCGGCGCTGTTGCTATTTTACCAGCGGGATAAATGACTCTTGTGCTCGACGCAAATCCAAAAGGGTTGGTCTGAAGTAGCTTAATTATTCATAGGTGTGGTTTGGGCGTAATGTGAAATAAACCAATCAGAGTGTCATCTCACATTCCCTTTAAGAGGAGGCTTTCATGGCGGATTGTTATTATAACGGCGGATTTGCCAGATGCACGCCAGGAGCGGTTCACAGCCGAGGAGACCGACGTTCTCGTCAGGGCCGTAAAAGACAGAGAAGTGACATTGTATGAGGATGGGAGAAACCCACCCAAATCAGCATCGGTTAAACAGGCGTATAATAATTTGGGAAAATGTGTAAGCTAGATTTATGCCTATTTTTTTCACATCTTCATGGACACAACAATGATTTCCCTCGTGTGTTAATATTTTTCCTTGTAATAATGTATGATTTGAGTGAAGTGGAGGAGGAACATCATGTCCAACCTGGAGAAAAACCAGTGAGTCGAACAAAAACTAAACAGACATTTTTAAAGAAAAGACAAGACAAGAAATCTTTCACCTGCACTCAGTGTGGAAAGAGTTTTTCACTGCTGCAATATTTACATAGACATCAGAAAACTCATACTGGTGTGAGAGAGTACATGTGCTTAGAGTGTGAGAAGACTTTTACTACAGGAATTAATTAATACAAGAATTTAAAACTACACCAGATGATTCACACTGGAGAAAAACCTTACAAGTGTTCACACTGTGACAAGAGATTCAGTCAGTCATCATCTCTGAAAAGACATGAGAGGATCCACAGCAGAGAGAAGCCGCACACATGTGATCAGTGTGGGACGAGTTTTTTCTGTTAAAAGTTACCTGAAGCGACACATGAAGATTCACACAGTGGAGAAATCACTTAAACACAGTCTGAGATCACGGTAAGTAGTTTATTTCCATGTGCTGAGCAACAAAATCTCTTCTGTGTAAGTTAGACACACATCACCATATAGCCAAATCTCTCCTCTCCACCTATAGCTGGTGTGTGGTAACACAGGACATTTTGTTGATTGATTGGTATATTAACTCCTAGGTGTATATGACATTCTTCTTTCAGACGAATAGTCAGAGTTATATTAAAAATGTCCTGGCTCTTCCAAGCTTTGTAATGCAGTGAATTGCTTTTTCCATAAAAGTGCATCTATGCATGATAAAAGTGCATCTATGCATGATAAAAGTGCATCTATCCATGATAAAAGTGCATCTATGCATGATAAAAGTGCATCTATCCATGATAAAAGTGCATCTATGCATGATAAAAGTGCATCTCTCCATGATAAAAGTGCATCTATCCATGATAAAAGTGCATCTATGCATGATAAAGTGCATCTATCCATGATAAAAGTGCATCTATGCATGATAAAAGTGCATCTATGCATGATAAAAGTGCATCTATGCATGATAAAAGTGCATCTCTCCATGATAAAAGTGCATCTATCCATGATAAAAGTGCATCTATGCATGATAAAGTGCATCTATCCATGATAAAAGTGCATCTATGCATGATAAAAGTGCATCTATGCATGATAAAAGTGCATCTATCCATGATAAAAGTGCATCTATGCATGACAAAAGTGCATCTATGCATGATAAAAGTGCATCTATCCATGATAAAAGTGCATCTATGCATGATAAAAGCGCATCTATCCATGATAAAAGTGCATCTCTCCATGATAAGTGCATCTATGCATGATAAAAGTGCATCTATCCATGATAAAAGTGCATCTATGCATGATAAAAGTGCATCTATGCATAATAAAAGTGCATCTATCCATGATAAAAGTGCATCTATGCATGATAAAAGTGCATCTATCCATGATAAAAGTGCATCTATCCATGATAAAAGTGCATCTATGCATGATAAAAGTGCATCTATGCATGATAAAAGTGCATCTATCCATGATAAAAGTGCATCTATGCATGATAAAAGTGCATCTATCCATGATAAAAGTGCATCTATCCATGATAAAAGTGCATCTATGCATGATAAAAGCGCATCTATCCATGATAAAAGCGCATCTATCCATGATAAAAGTGCATCTATCCATGATAAAAGTGCATCTATCCATGATAAAAGTGTATCTATCCATGATAAAAGTGCATCTATCCATGATAAAAGTGCATCTATCCATGATAAAAGTGCATCTATCCATGATAAAAGTGCATCTATCCATGATAAAAGTGCATCTATCCATGATAAAAGTGCATCTATCCATGATAAAAGCGCATCTATCCATGATAAAAGTGCATCTATCCATGATAAAAGTGCATCTATCCATGATAAAAGTGCATCTATCCATGATAAAAGTGCATCTATCCATGATAAAAGTGCATCTATCCATGATAAAAGTGCATCTATCCATGATAAAAGTGCTCCACACGTCTCCAGGGGGTTAATAAAGGCCTTCTGAAGTGAAGCGATTTGAAGAATGTCAGAAACACAGTTGACAGTAGCCATTGACTTTTTTTTTCTACTATGGAATTCAATGGGTTCCGTTAACCGTCTGGTTTCTGACATTCTTCAAAACATCTTCCTCAGTCTGCTGACACCAATGAAATGAGCTTTAAGTGTCAATTTACAGGAGATGTGAAGACATCAGCATAATAAATGAGGTGAAAACAGGAACTATTGTCATGAAATAAAGAGTGTTTTCAGCAGATCTGTTAATATTGATGAGCCTCAGACTATCAACACTCATTCAACAAGACATTCAGGATCATCAGCAGATCATCTCACTTTATTCTGAGTGTTTGCTGTTAGAAACATATAAATGACAGCAAATGACAAAAGCCTGTAAATTAGTAAATGACAAAAGCCTGTAAAACTACTCTACTGAAATAAAATATTGTAATTTCTCACAATATGACATGGATAAAACAACAACAACACAAAAACAATCACTGATGACTCATCTTCATCAACCACTACAGATAAATAATTACAGCAGCAGCAGTCCACATTAAGTTTGATCTTATGATATATCTTGGAAAACAGTCTCGACTAGTCGAGTCACGAATGCCATTCTAAGTGAGCTGATCGATAGGAATTATGTTTGTGAAATCTAATTTGTAGATTTTTTATTTTTTGTTTATTTTCTCTGTTGCGTTCAGTGCTTTCTTCCGGAAACAACGGACCATATGATATTCCAACCTCCCCCATCACCCCCACAAACTACGCCCCTAGAGGAGGTGTTGTGTGCGCTGTGTAAACGAACATGATGGTTATTTTGGTCCTAAACTAAATGTGAACATTTACTCATCTCACTCGCACGATAACTTTCAGTATTCCTCAAAATGAATACAAACAGTAAAATGCAATCTCAGAATTTTTGATTTTTACAATTTTATAATTCACTATATTAAATTATACAAATATACGTTATATACTTAATCTCACTTTGTTAACCAATGTCTTTGCTGCTGACCTTCAATGATCTAATTCAACCATACTAATAAGTGGCTAATTGGGCTTAAAGGCCACACTGTAAAAAATTTCTTGTCAAATTAACAGTAACTTACTGGCAACAATTATCCAGTACTTGCTGTATTTCATTCAACAGTAAAATTACTGTAACACTAACTACAGTAGTTTTAAGCATACTGTAAAATTAAATAAATTATTTTACTGTAATTTCTTACCATATTGAAGTACAGTATTACACCGTTTATTTTTAATAAAACTGTATAGTATTATACAGTTATGAAATGTTATTTTATTTACTTTATAGTGCTACTGTGTAACCTGTAGAATATGTAGAAAATCCGTAGAAATATTATTTTAACTGTTAATGGGAAATAGAAAAAAGAATTGAATTGAAGCTTTAACTGCACAACAAGGTTTATTGTGTATTTTTAAACAATACATTAGTAATAATAATTTAATATAATAAAACAATAAAAATCTGTTTAAAAACAAGACTATGATTTATAAATAAAACCAGTGAACAATCATGCATTTCAATTCATGCAAAAATGATCACGAACAGGTAAAATAGAAAAGATTAAAGGGGCGCTATCTGATCAATCTATCATCCATATCAACTCAACCACCCACTCCCTGCTGGGGGAAAACAGCTTAAACTAGTCTAAGATGGTCTACTGGTTTGAGATGGACTGCCGTCTGTTGTTGATTTTAAAGGGTTTTTGGCTGCTTTCTATCTAGAGGACCAGATTTGCAGGGCTGGGAGACATGTATAAACTAGGTTTGATGGCTAAACCACCAATCCAGATGAGTATCACAAAATGACAAGTTATTATCCAGTGTCCTTTTAAAAAAACTAAACAAAAAACAATCTCATCATGCACATGTGCCATGAAAAACAGATGAAAAACTTGCATTACATTAATAATCATTTATATGCAGACTTATTGTTATAACATTTGCAATAGGAAGTTTTCTATCCAAGCTTTTATGCAATTGAACCTTAAACTGCACAACAAGGTTTATTGTGAATACATTAGTAATAATAATTTAATATAATAAAACAATAAAAATCTGTTTAAAAACAAGACTAATGAACAATTTCTAATTAATAATAATTAAAATCAGTGAGCAATTAATTTATTTCAATTCATGCAAAATGTATCTTGAACAGGTAAAATAGAAACTTAGCAAGACAGGTGAAGATGAAGGCCAGGTGAGAAAAAAAGTGGAAGAGCGACAGCACTTCTGATAATCCTGCAAGAAATGATAAGCACAAATCAATCATAGGCAAAACATACAACTAATAATCAAAAAAACCTAACTCACATTTATCAACACCTTTTTAGGGGAATTTTTTT
This sequence comes from Gila robusta, assembly GCA_030770095.1. Taxonomy (NCBI): domain Eukaryota; kingdom Metazoa; phylum Chordata; class Actinopteri; order Cypriniformes; family Leuciscidae; genus Gila; species Gila robusta. The sequence continues at coordinate 233,461 of JAVALU010001625.1, forward strand.
TGCCTATGGTATCCACCTTATTTTTCACAGAAGAGTGGGCACGGCCATTTGTAAATGAAATGTGTCTGGCTTCCGGTGTCATCCGCTTACAGTTATTTCTAGCTGTACAAAAAAGCTTGTTATGCTTCTTCACTGTAAAAAAGATTAGTTGACTCAACTTAACTAAGTCAAGTCATCTTGTTGCTTTGACTGAGTTAGTCAACTTATAGTGTCAAGTTTATTGCACTTCAAAACACGAGTTGACTCAACTTCCTGTATCAAGTAATGTGGACTGGAAAACATTACTTAAGAGAACTAAAAAAAAAGATGTTGGTTGAACTTATGTTGGTAAATGGACTGCATTTATATAGTGCTTTAAACAGACCCATGGCCACAAAAGCGCTTTACACATTGCCTCGCATTCACCCATTCATTCACTGACAGCGGTGTCAGCCATGCAAGCCACCATCCAGCTCGTCGGGAGCAGCTGGGATTAGGTGTCTTGCTTATGGACACTTCGACACTTGGTCAGGTGGAACCGGGGATTGAACAACCAACCTTTCGGTTTGTAAATGAACCACTGAGCCACTGCCGCTCAGATTTGATCAAGTTAGGGCAACATTATTATTATTATTTTCTCATGCTCTATTGCCAAGTTACTTGAGTTTACAGAAATTACTAGATTTCAAAAATTTAAGCAAACTAATATCTACAAAGAATCTACATGAGAATTGAGAATTGGCCAGTCAAACTTAACAATGACACTCCGGCGGCGCTAGCCAGCAAGCGCTACATGCTAACGTATTTCCAAAAAACGAACAAACATGAAATATTCATCACAGGTTTTGTTGACGGATAATTTAAGATGGAGAGACATTAGACAACTGCACATTACCAACACTGTAAAAAATTGCTGTAAAAAAACAGCCAAATCTTACAGTATCATGCTGTTTTCCATTAAAACAGCAATATACCGTAGAACAAATGCATTCGGGGTGATATTTGTCGTTTTCGAGAAAGTAGCCTACAGGAATATACTGTGAATTAACAGCGCTCAAAGTCGACACTCAGAGGCTGTGTTCAAAATCATATCCTATACCCTCATTCACTATTCCCTACATTAGTTCACTAATATAGTCCACTTGACTGAGTGAATAATTCAGTTAATTTTCTAAGTTAATTGAGACCCTGATGAACACCTGCTGTTAACAATCAGAATCACTGAAGGAAATAGGAACAAGAAGAACAGATAAAAGACGAAATCAAGATAAAAGACATTAAATCTTAGCAAAAGATCTCAGCAGAGGAGGATTAAACATCTTCACAAACAGCATTACCAGCTTCACTTATTACTAACCAGACTCACTTTATGTCTGTCAGATGTCTACAGAAGTTCTTATTAATAGGTGACAGAGGTTTAGATGTCATTTTATTTTCATTTGATGTGTTCGATTCACATATGAATTACGATTCCATCTTCTGTGGATTCGAACCGATTCACAAATTTTAAAAAATCGATCTAAATATTTAATAATGTGATGATGTCGTTTCAAAGAAGGACAGTTTAGAGAGTGCACAAGCTTGCCACGGATGAAGCATTATGAATGAAGCTTATACTTGACTACAGAAATTCATATCAATATCTTAACAAATAGAAAATAGTCTTAAATAATGTTTAGTTTAGTTAGTCGAGCACACGTCAAGCTTTTCTTGCGATCTTTCCATGTACAGGTAGGCTACTTTAGTTTTTACATACAAGAAACACGTTCAATGTCCTGTATCAGAGGCTAAAGTAATAAATATTGAGAAGGCAATGGCCCGTATTCTATATCTCTGACTCCAAACAATCGGCCCCTTATCAGGACTGCGTTTCCCCAAAGCATTGTAACCTCAAACTAGATTAAAAAGTTTGTCGAGACAAACTTTAAGTTGGCTTGAGAAAGTTTGAAGAAGTTTACAGTAGTTTAAAGTTTAAATTAGTTTAAAGTTTAAAGTAGTTTACAATGCTTTTGGGAAACGCAACCCAGATCCTGATGATAGTCAGCTCCTTTCATAGATATGTCCGTCGACTTCACAGCAAAATCACCAGTGTTAAATTAACACTGCTCAGTGTTTATATGAGTCCACACTCAGAGAGTGTTAAATGAACACTGAAGCAGTGCTAAAGTTAATGAGATCATTAAGTGATTAATTGAGTGATAATTGAGCATTATTGAAGACACCTGATGTTAACAAGCAGAATCACTGAAGGAAAGAGAAACATAAGAACTACAACTGACTTTAAGTCACAGCCTTAGATTAAATCAACTGAAGATACAAATAAGACATTACATCTCTGAAGATCTCAGCAGAGGAGGACTAAACAACTCCACAAACAGCATTACCAGCTTCACTTATTACTAACCAGACTGACTTTATTTCTGTTATATGTCTTTGGACAAAGGTTTAGACGTCGATGTTTTTAAAAATTTGGTCACCATTATGGTGATCAGTGTTTCCTTTAGTTGGGCAGTTTGACTCTTGTCATTTATAGTGCAATTTTGGTCTTTGTTATAATGTTTACCAAAGCACATAATGTGTTACAAAGGTAGCCAAAAATACAAGACGTTCAGGTGTTATAGTTTTCATTGTTATAAAGTTGAATGATTCACTAATCTTATCCCTGACAAAAGTTGTCATTTGTTGTTAATAACTATCACTTTTTTTGACACCGAGCAGACATTCTGAATTAAAATATTTTATATACATTGCAGAATTTTTTTGAAAATCATTATTATTTTTGAAACAACAGACATCAATAATCAGTGTATGAATCTCAACAATGGTGACATGCTTCATGCTGCAATGCATGCTGGGAGCCATGAGTTTTATACTATGGTGCCTCCCAGAATGCTTTGCGGCATAAAGCATGTCACCATTGTTGAGATTCATATGGGGATTCTTGATGTCTGTGTGTTTGTCCAAAGATTACTTTCCCAATAATTAAAAAAAAAAATTAAAAAAAATCAGCTTGATGACTGATCTGTAGAAAGTAGAAAGTAATGTTATTGAAAATAATCTATTAATTCCAAATAACCATTATCAGTAAATGATCAAATTTGTGAATTTTTGTACTTTATGATGTTGCAAACTATAGGCCTATCACCTGACCATCTTTGTTTCTGGCTATCTTTGCAACCTTTGTGTGTTTTGGTAAACACTGTTACAAGGACCATGAAATCACATAATAAGATAATAAGAATCAAATTGCCCAACTAAAGGCAACACTGTTCACCATGATGGTGATTTTTAAATGGTGACTAAAACATCGACATCTAAACATCTGTTAATTCTCAATAAGAACTTCTGTAGACGTCTGACAGAAATAAAGTCAGTCTGGTTAGTAATAAGTGAAGCTGGTAATGCTGTTTGTGGAGTTGTTTAGTCCTCCTCTGCTGAGATCTTCACAGATTTAATGTCTTATTCGTATCTTCAGTTGATTTAATCTAAGGCTGTGACTTAAAGTCAGTTGTAGTTCTTGTGTTTCTCTTTCCTTCAGTGATTCTGCTTGTTAACAGCAGGTGTGCATCACTAATGCTCAATCAACACTTAATTAATCACTTAATTATCTAATTAACTTTAACACTGCTTCAGTGTTATTTTAACACTCTGTAGAGTGGGACCATATTTGCTCCGAGCAGTGTTGATTTAACACTAGGGATTTTGCTGTGTGTTCATGCTCTGCAGCATTGTTAGTTAAAAACTTCTCATGGGAATACACAATAGTATGAATCTAGTCAAAGTATTTACATTTTACTAAGGATTAAGATTCAATTGACATGGATAGATGAATTGGAATTGTACGACATGGTTTTAACCAACATGCTATTTTTACGTTTGACAAACTGCAGGTCAGATTAGGATGCAAAATGAAAAATGAAAAGGCATAGCCAAGTTCTTTCAACCCAAGAAAAAAAGGGGGGAACTAGACACGGGTGGAGAAGACAGGGAGAGAAGAAGGGAGACTGGAGAGAAGTTAGACAAAGATGAGCAGCACAAGAGACTGGAGCAGACCGAGGGCCAGAAGCAGACCATGGTTCAGGAGCAGCAGGAGACATTAAGGCGGACTGAGGGCCAGAAGCAGTGCAAGTTTCAGGAGCAGCATGAGAGACTGGAGCAGACCGAGGGCCAGAAGCTGACCAAGGTTCAAGAGGAGACCAAGATTCAGGAGCAGCAGGAGACACTAAGGCAGACTGAGGCCCAGAAGCAGTGTGAGGGGCAGGAGCAGCATGAGAGACTAGAGCAGACCGAGGGTCATGAGCAGGACAAGGGGCAGGGTCAATATGAGGGTCATGAGCAGCATGCGGGGCTGGAGCAGCCCACTGAAGAAGAGGGAAATGTACGACGAGAGAGAGGGCAAATCAGTGAAGAGTGTGAAAGTGAAACTGGAGTGATGGCTAGGAGCAGCGAATGTCAAGCTGGCCCTCATGGTACGTTGAATCACTATTGTAATAAAGACATGTCCAACTCTAGGCGGCAAAATTAAAACTGATCTTGTTTAGATAAATGCAACAAAAATTGTAACATGTTGTCAGTGCTGTGATTGTTTTTTTGTTTTCTCTTCTCAGATATATCAAAGCTGAAAGCAGATGATCCGACACAACCTGTGTTAAAGGTATTTCCCAAAACCATGCAGGGAGGGGCAAGGAGGAGCTTCCATGGACAGTGGTATGAGGAATATCCTTGGTTGGAATATTCAGTGGCCATGGACTGCGTATTGCTTTGCATGCCGGCATTTTTCGTCTAGCAAAACTGTTTATACCTCTTCTGCGGGATACAAAAACTGGCGCAAGGCCACTTTTAAAGATGGTGGCTTTAGTGTACATTCCAAATCTGAGGCGCATTTGAATGCAATGACCACATGGCGAGATCATCAAAAGATGATGAAACGCAACATATCAGTATTAGGCATGATGAATGATGAGAATCGCAAACAGATAAAAGAGAATCAACAATACATAAAGACTATAGGTCAGGTATTGTGTCTTACTGCAATACAAAATATAGCTCAGCGTGGACATAATGAAAATGATGAGTCTAGGAACAGAGGCAATTTCCTTGAGATTTTGCAAGTAGTAGGAGATCATGATTCTTTTATTCAAAAAAGACTATCAGAAGGCCCCCGCAATGCGATGTATACTTCCAAAAATATCCAAAACGAAATATTACAAATCCTGGCAGGGATGGTCCAGGCGGACATACTAAAAGAAGTCAAATCGAGTCAGTACTTCTCTGTTACATCTGACGAAACAAAAGATCTCAGCAAAAGGGAGCAATTGTCCATAGTCTTAAGGTATTATTATGAGGGAGCTGTACGGGAGGGCTTCTTAGGCTTTTGGGAAGCCGAACATTTGGATGCAAGCTCCTTAGCTAACAAAATCATCTCTTCTTTGGAGCAGTATGGCCTTGAATACAAGGAGAATTTAGTGGGCCAAGGGTACGGCGGCGCTGCAGTTATGAGTGGCCGGTGCTCAGGGGTGCAGACAAGAGTTAAACAGGTGGCCAAATATGCTTTTTATGTCCACTGCAATGCTCATTGCTTAAATTTGGTCATTGTCGATTGCGTCAAAAAGGTCCCTGAGGCTGGGGAGTTTTTTACTTTGCTCCAGCAATTGTATGTGTTTCTTTCCGGCTCTTATGTCCATCAAAAGTGGATGGAAGTACAAGCGGAGATGTTTAGTGGCCCCCCTAGAGAACTTCAAAGCCTCAGCAACACCAGATGGGCCTGTCGCGGCATTGCCTGTAGGAACCTTTTTGATAGATTGCCTGCAGTACTCAAAGTGTTGGATGACATATCATATGAGGTTGATCCTGAAAGATCTACGAAGGCCCGAGGGTTAATGTCTCAAATTGACCTGAACTTCATTGGGCTACTTGCCATATTTAGACAGGTGCTTGGTGATGCAAAGTTTTTGTCTGAGCTGCTACAGTCCAGACAAAAACTGGACTGTAGCCACTAAATGAGCACTAAATGACAGTTATGTCACATCCTTTTTCGTATGTTTTCTGCATACAGTATGGAGCCTTACAAATGCCTGGCATCTATAAATGTTTATCTTGGGCTGAAATGCCCAAACTATAGTTAATATGAATTCCATTTTTTTTTCTGTGGATTTAGAGGTCTTTGTCTCAGAAAATTGTGTTTTTGATGTTTGCCCTCAAGTGATCAGCAGTTTAGAGAGAGAGAGAGAAAGAGAGAGAGAGAGAGTGTGAGTGTGTGTGTGTGAGAGCGATTAAATGTACATAAGAATGTCAATTGTTGTATGTTATATTGTAATAAATCCAAAAATAATGTTTGACTAAAAAGGTACTTCACTGAGTCTTTATTGAATCTGAGGGAAATGTTTTGACAGTCATGGTTATCATTGTAACAATCCTGCATTATAATCTTGTTTCAATCCAGATAACCTAAATCTATTGATGGCTTATGGTGAATGATTAAATCTGTCCATATTTCCTCAAAACTTACTAGAAGACATCATTTGAGGGTTTTTTTTTGTTTTGTTTGGTTTTTTTAAATCTCCTGGGGAGCATACCCCCAAACCCCCCAAGAATTGCTTTTTCACAAAGTACAATTTAAGTATAGACTACACAGACTGTTGATAGTGATTACACAGAGAAAGGGTTCACAATTCACAAATTAAGACCCACGCCATCCAAAAACCCAGCTACATCTCTGATTTGACTCCCACTCTGTGTAATGTAGTGTAGAGAACACATTCAATGAAAACCATTTTAAATTATGAATAATGTCCATGGCCCCCCTCCTGAAACCTCATGCCACCCCTTTGCCACCCCAGGGAAAAATCTCTAGATCCGCCACTGCATGTGTAAAGCCTGGAACACACCAAGCCGACGGTCGGCCGTCGGGCAGTTTTTGTGCGTCGGCCGACTGAGTTTCCTCGGTGTGTTCCGCACGTTTCCGTGCCGTCGGCTGAAATTGGTCCTCGTCGGCTTTGTTTCGACCGATTCGACATGTTGAATCGGCGTCGGGCCGTCGGTGAAAGAGGGAACTCTGATTGGCTGTTCAGCTTAGTGAAAGAGTCCATGCACGAGAATAATAGCAAAACAGCGAGCAAAGAAGTCAAGACTCTACAGATAGAAGGCTGTTCTTATGTTACGACATCTTACCTGGGTGTTCCTTGGCGAATATTTCAATATTAACACGAGCGGAGTGGAATAAAGAAAGTGTTTAGCAGGATTGATATTTAAAACGGTAAGCACGCACTGCTTTGTTTACGGTTTGTGTATCTGCAGCCGGCAGCGTCGGTTTCCCCTTTTTGAAAGACGAATATAGAGAATATATCTGCAGAAATAGACAGTTGTCTCATTTACACGCAGGCGCAGAACGCGCATTCTAGCTGACAGTCGGCTGTAGTTCTCTCGGTGTGTTCAAGTGCAGCTTTTTACCCCGACGAGAGGCGACGAGAGATCGGCGCTAGTTCGTCGGTGTCGGCTTGGTGTGTTCCAGGCTTAAGGTTTCTCTCTGGTTCTCCCATCAGGTCTAAAAGAAACATTAAATCATGTGACATTTCAAATGAGAGAAAAAATGTGAAATAAAAAGTGAAGCCACAAGTCAAGATCACTGATGAGTTCAATAGTCATTTTAAACCAATCAAATCTGGTTTGAGGAAGGTTTAAATTCACATTTAGGAAACTGGACATTTGTATGTTCTTGGAATGTTACAAATCAACGTTCCTAGAATTTTGAAATTAAATTGAAATTAAGTTGAAAGAACGTTGAGGAACATTATACCTTTCAATTTGCATTCCTATAACTTAAAGAAAACTGGAATTTTTGTACGTTCCCAGAACCAACATTCTGAATATTTGGAGAAAATATTTTGTTCTGAATATTTGGAGAACGTTCTTATTAAAAAAAAAAAAAGTCTGTAAGCTGGGGAACTACTTACCGTGACTGCTGTGATGAGGTTTCTCCACTGTATGGATCTTCATGTGTCGCTTCAGGTGAGTTTTAATAGAGAAACTCTCTCCACACTGATCACACGTTCTCTCTGCTGTGGATCCTCTCATGGGTTTTTAGATATGATGACAGACTGAATCTCTGGTCACAGTGTGAACACTTGTAAGGTTTTTCTCCAGTGTGAATCATCTCATGTGCTTTCAGATGTGTTGATTGACGAAATATCTTGTCACAGTGTGAACACTTGTAAGGTTTCTCTCCAGTGTGGATCCTCTCATGTGTTTTCAGAGATGATGAGTCACTGAATCTCTTGTCACAGTGTGAACACTTGTAAGGATGTTCTCCAGTGTGGATCCTCTCATGTGTTTTCAGATTTGCTGACACACTGAATCTCTTGTCGCAGTGTGAACACTTGTAAGGTTTTTCTCCAGTGTGAATTCTCTGGTGCCGTTTTAAGTGGCTTGCTAAAGAAAAAGTCTTCTCACACTCAAAGCACATGTACTCTCTTACACCAGTATGAGTTTTCTGATGTGCATGTAAATATTGCAGCTGTGAAAAACTCTTTCCACACACAGAACATGAATGTGGCTTCTCCTTCGTATGAACTTTCAGGTGTCTCTTCAGGTTTGATGCCCAATGAAATGTTTTGCCGCACTGATCACATGTGAACGACTTCACTCCAGTGTGGATCCTCATGTGACTCTTAAGGGATAATGATTGTGCGAAACTCTTCCCACATTGATCACATGAGAACAGCTTCTCTCCAGTGTGAACTCTGATGTGAATCTCAAGATATTGTTTGCTTGTGAAACTGTTTCCACACTGAGTGCAGGTGAAAGATTTCTTGGCTCTTCTTTTCTTTAAAAATGTCTTTTTAGTCTTTGAGCAACTCACTGGTTTTTCTCCAGGTTGGACATGATGTTCCTCCTTCTCTTCACTCAGTTCTTCACTCTCCTCGCTCTCTTCCATCAGGTCTGACATGAAAGTATTTTAATTGTCAGTACAAAAATATAATAATTCAACAAGAGTAATATGAAGTTAAAGGACATAAAAAGAGCTCTGATGTAATAACAAATAGTAATTTCCATAAATGAGGTACATTGATCTTTTAATAATTATTTTTAAAACGTTATAAACAAATCCCAGGTTTCTGTAGCAAGAACTGTTAAATATATGTGATCAATGACACAATTATCTAATGTAATATTAGCATTATAGCATATACAATAGTGTAATAATGTTGATACCAATGTTTAGATTGATATTTAATTTATTTTACTTAAAACCTTTTAATTATTACAGTCCAGTCACACTAGAACTTTAATTCCAATGACTCCCATTCATTTGCGTGGGACATCAGAAACACGAGTGGAATGCCAATTAATTATTGGTCATTTATATCATAATTTAAATCATATTTGATTATTCTATTTAACTCTTTACATTATATTTTACTGGTTCATTTGGATTACAGTGTCACTTGGAGTTTCACTCTGGCCAATAATGCTGATCTCACGGTCACAAACTCGTCAGTCTGATTATTAGTTATGACTACTGGGCGGTAAACCAGTTTAAATTTCGAGACGATATGTATTTTTCATAAACATGTCAAAATAAAAGTTTGGTTTAACTTGAAATAACAGAAATAGACGCTTACTATTGTACATTAGAGTGTATCACAGTTTTTCTCAATTGCTTAAACACTATAACCAGGCTTTTGAACTAAAATTTCAAAACCATAACGCCATTTATCAAAAACCACACCCATTTCACTGAACTATAAACACTCACACTAGTGTGTTGCTGAAACAGCTGCTGTGTCTATTCAATGGCCATGAAGAGCGCTATGTAGAGTCAGAGAGCGGACCGCTATTAAATACATACCCTTCTTACACTAATTGTAACAGCTTTAAAACACAACAAAAAATAACTCACAAAACTAACTCTCTTTAATACTGCAAATAGCATGTAGAGCATTTGATTCCCGAGATGCAGAAAACAGGGTGGAATCACAGAATCCAGTCACTAATGGAGCTTACTGTATAAAACTGAACGACACAGAATTGTGGGATGAATAAATCAAAAGTAGGGCTGTACAAATAATCAGATATAGATACGGACTAATGACTGTGAATATTAAAGCTCAGAAAGTGTAAGGCTGAAATAACCTCAGATACTTTGATCTTCTGAGATACGTTGACAGTACGCCAAATATGCATACCATTTATTCCAGCTAACCACCCCTTGCCTACAGAGAGACACGTCTCAGCTCTCTGAATGTTCTTCAGCATCATGAATGAATGAAGAATAAACACCAACCTCTTTGTTCTTCAGGATCTTCAGTGCGTTTCATTCTGCAGGTTCTGGATCACTCGTGTTCTCACTGTCCTCTTTAATAAACTCAGTCTTTGCAGATTTCAGCTCTTCCTGATGCTTTCATGCTCGTCTTCACTTGTAGCTGATGGGAATTTACAGCATTTATTGGAGAATTGCAGTGGGAGGAGCTTCACTGATGATGTAACTGTAGTGGGAGGAGCTTCACTGATGATGTAACTGTAGTGGGAGGTGCTTCACTGATGATGTGACTGTAGTGAGAGGAGCTGATCTGCCTAAATAAAAAAAAATGATCAGTTACTGAGTTTGGTTTTATACCAATTGATAACAGAGTATAAATAAATGTAAATTCTTCCAATTATAAATAATGGTAAAACATTTTTTTTTTTTTACAGAATATTATACACTTACAGAAATATACGTAGGGGAGAACAGAGCACAACCTAACACGGGTCTAGTTGTAACACACTTGTTTTAAATATTTCCACACATGCTAGCATGAGTAAACTTAGTGTAACTAACTTAGTGAAAATTGCACCTAAATTCAGAAATCTTTGGAAGATATCCAGCAAATCTGGGAACTTAACTGTCAATATCGTCACCACCCCTTTTTAGTGGAAAATAAACTAGACTTCCCGTAGACTTCAATACAAAATAGCAGCACAAAACTAGCCTGGCTGTGCCCTCCTACGCCCTTCCGTTCAATTTCATTTTCCTTCAGTACTACGTATGGGACTGCTGTATATTCTTAGGTTTCCAGAAATCAATTTTTTGTAGGACCAAACAGCGAACAGAGGGAGTGGCTGAGAACAATGACGCTGATGTAGTGCGTCAGTTTGAGTTGGAGTTCAGTAACGCAGCGGAGAAAGACGTGAGAAAAGCTATTCGGTCCGTTGTTGCAAAACTGCCGATATACAGAAGTTAAAGCCGGAGCAAGAACAATGTTTGCTAAGTTTTGTCGGTGGCCATGATGTTGTGGCCCTCCTCCCCACGGGGTTCGGGAAAAGTTGGATTTTCCAGCTCACTCCGCTAGTGGTGAATGAGTTAGCATGACCACACGTTAGCGATTGGCTATGGCAGATCCTGAGTGACTCTGGGCAGATCCAATCGTTTTGAACTTTAACAGAGAACCCGCCTACAAGGAAGTAAACGTTTCTCAATGGAGAGAGGCCAGACTTTCTGTACAAGTGAAATGTACGAGAATCTGGTAGAACCAGGCTAGCACAAAACGGCAGGCGTGAATAACTCCCTTCATTGTCCCAGCGTCAAACTGGTGTAACAACCCCACCCAGTGGCCAGAGGTGTCTTACCCGGACATTTACTCGTACCTCATTGAGTCACCAGGTACAACCATACAACTAGCCTGACTTAGCTTCCCATAGCATCATCCGTAATTCATGATACTTCCACAACAGCAAGCTATGAATGATGATGGCAGTAAGCCTGGGCTAGTTGATAACCGACATACACATTATCTATCTAAAATAACACGATGATCATGATAGGTCTTTCTAATAAAGCTTGAGATGTCATGCAATACATTATTATTGAGATAATATTGTTTAATAATGTATGTAATGTAATCCTATAGGCTTGTTTTCCCCTAAAAGTGGGCGTAAATCTGTTCAGGGACATTCTATGACGTTGCGCCGGTTGTGAGTAGGCTATAGCAAAAGTAAATTTCTTATTTATGTTAATTTTTTATCTCTATTTTTGGTGTTTATTTTTAATTAGACAAATCTGATATTTGAATCTCAATATGTTTTTTTAACAGTTGATATGGTTCTTTGATGCTTCGCTAACTAGCAGAAGACACTAGCAGGGTTTAGATCACAGATGTGCAGGCGGGGCATGTTGTCACACGGTGTTACAATGAGCCCCTATTAGAAATATGATATTCTATTCTATACTTTTATGAATTCTATTGAGAAAACATGAGAAAAAGGTGAATAAAGACTGAGAATCAATGTTCAGAAATGATTAATTATTATTATGTTTTGAGCTATGTTGTATAGCTGTGTTTTCAGGTGTGTTCGTTGTCAAACTCAAAAAATATTTTATTTTTTATTATAATTGTATTATATTGAGAAAATATTTTAGTTCGTCTTGTATATTTTTTTTTATTAGATCAGATAACATTTTAAACTGTCATGTGGTCATGTTACAATGTACTCCATCTATGGGGCATTTTGTCACATTTCACTTCCATTCTTTTGGGGTATATCAAGAAATAAATATACACTGTATTAATAAAACAAAACCACATAATTCTACTAGACGAGTGAAATTAATGTGGGAAAAAATAAATAATATGAACCCTAAGTAGATTTACGCAAACTGAGAAAGTCAAAAGCTTTAGGTTGTGCCCCGCTCTCTCCTACAAATCCCCTCAGTCTGCCTGACATCAATGAAATGAGCTTTAAGTGTCAATTTACAGGAGATCTGAAGACATCAGCATAATAAATGAGGTGAAAACAGGAACTATTGTCATGAAATAAAGAGTGTTTTCAGCAGATCTGTTAATATTGATGAGCCTCAGACTATCAACACTCATTCAACAAGCCATTCAGGATCATCAGCAGATCATCTCACTTTATTCTGAGTGTTTGCTGTTAGAAACACATTATTGAGTCAGGATTAGGGTTGCAAAATTCTGGGAATTTTCAAAGATGGAAACTTTCCATGGGAATTAATGGGAATTTAAGGGAATTAACAGGAATTTATGGGAATAAACGGGAATAAAGTGGGAATTTTCAAAGTTGAGGGTTGGCTCTTCATTGGGAACTTAAATATAGTTGAGGAAAGTATATTTTAGCATAATCTTGACTAAAACAAACAGATGCCATTCAAATACACTTGAATATCCATGCCATTCCTCAATCACATGCACATAGAACACAGCTCACTGCATGGCTATTGAGAACACACCCCCTACTGGCACTGTGCATGCCTCCATCACATGTACAGAAGCCCAAAGCACAAGACTATTGAAGGCACACATTTGAGCCTGTGGACTAATAGGGCTGAACGATTAATTGCATTTGCGATAATATCGCGATATGATGAAACGCGATTTTATAACCGCAAAAGCTGCGATTACACTGGTCACGTGACACGCGAGAGCAAAGCAGTCTGCAGATCAAGCATCAACTTGGCACGCTACGCACATACAGGTCCTTCTCAAAAAATTAGCATATTGTGATAAAGTTCATTATTTTCCATAATGTAATGATAAAAATTAAACTTTCATATATTTTAGATTCATTGCACACCAACTGAAACATTTCAGGTCTTTTATTGTTTTAATACTGATGATTTTGGCATACAGCTCATGAAAACCCAAAATTCCTGTCTCAAAAAATTAGCATATTTCATCCGACCAATAAAATAAGTGTTTTTAATACAAAAAACAAAGTCAACCTTCAAATAATTATGTTCAGTTATGCACTCAATAGTCAATACTTGGTCGGGAATCCTTTTGCAGAAATGACTGCTTCAATGCGGCGTGGCATGGAGGCAATCATCCTGTGGCACTGCTGAGGTGTTATGGAGGCCCAGGATGCTTCGATAGCGGCCTTAAGCTCATCCAGAGTGTTGGGTCTTGCGTCTCTCAACTTTCTCTTCACAATATCCCACAGATTCTCTATGGGGTTCAGGTCAGGAGAGCTGGCAGGCCAATTGAGCACAGTAATACCATGGTCAGTAAACCATTTACCAGTGGTTTAGGCACTGTGAGCAGGTGCCAGGTCGTGCTGAAAAATGAAATCTTCATCTCCATAAAGCTTTTCAGCAGATGGAAGCATGAAGTGCTCCAAAATCTCCTGATAGCTAGCTGCATTGACCCTGCCCTTGATAAAACACAGCGCACCAACACCAGCAGCTGACATGGCACCCCAGACCATCACTGACTGTGGGTACTTGACACTGGACTTCAGGCATTTTGGCATTTCCTTCTCCCCAGTCTTCCTCCAGACTCTGGCACCTTGATTTCTGAATGACATGCAAAACTGAGCAATAGTCCAGTGCTGCTTCTCTGTAGCCCAGGTCAGGCGCTTCTGCCGCTGTTTCTGGTTCAAAAGTGGCTTGACCTGGGGAATGCGGCACCTGTAGCCCATTTCCTGCACACGCCTGTGCACGGTGGCTCTGGATGTTTCTACTCCAGACTCAGTCCACTGCTTCCGCAGGTCCCCCAAGGTCTGGAATCGGTCCTTCTCCACAATCTTCCTCAGGGTCCGGTCACCTCTTCTCGTTGTGCAGCGTTTTTTGCCACACTTTTTCCTTCCCACAGACTTCCCACTGAGGTGCCTTGATACAGCACTCTGGGAACAGCCTATTTGTTCAGAAATTTCTTTCTGTCTTACCCTCTTGCTTGAGGGTGTCAATGATGGCCTTCTGGACAGCAGTCAGGTCGGCAGTCTTACCCATGATTGCGGTTTTGAGTAATGAAACAGGCTGGGAGTTTTTAAAAGCCTCAGGAATCTTTTGCAGGTGTTTAGAGTTAATTAGTTGATTCAGATGATTAGGTTAATAGCTCGTTTAGAGACCCTTTTCATGATATGCTAATTTTTTGAGAATTTGGGGTTTTCATGAGCTGTATGCCAAAATCATCAGTATTAAAACAATAAAAGACCTGATATATTTCAGTTGGTGTGTGTAAGAAAAAATGATGTGGACGTCGAAGATCTCAAAAATGAAGTTTATTACAGCATAGCAGTGGCAAGGCACACGAAGCACCTTGGGTTCATCGGCGTCAGACTGAACCCCGAAATAATCTCAGCTCAAACATTTTATACTGTATTCCATTCGTTTTCCCCCTCAGCATGTAAATGAAGTACAAGAGTCAGCCCATTTCCCCAGTCCTGATCTCACCAGCATAACAGTCTCATTCACATCTTGATGATAATCCAATCAGCCCAACTGATTCATTTAACTTACAATAGAGAGAACAGGACTGGCAGAACTTTCATGCTTAACAGGTGACATCATCACAACTCCAAAGTGCAAAACACAATGTACATCACTTCAGTGTAGAACGGTCAAATGTTAAGGTGATAACATTTATTTGAAGTCCCTGTAATCAAGATGGTTCCCGATTGCCTGCTGTCACCCCCATGCTATAGGTGATAACCGTAACTCTGTGCATATTACTTACATATTGTAAGGAATTAATTCTATGATAAATAAGCTCTTTTAAGTGAAGGAACATTTCAATATATCTATATTGGAGTGGAAGTTGGATCGGAGCAGACTATAATTTCTTACATGTGCAATGAATCTAAAATATATGAAAGTTTAATTTTTTTCATTACATTATGGAAAATAATGAACTTTATCACAATATGCTAATTTTTTGAGAAGGACCTGTAGGTATGGCATACAGGAAATAACTGTTTATGTTTAATGTATGTGATATTGTGTTATTTATTTTCTCTCCAACAATTCTGTATTGATGCAGAGAATTTCAGAATCGAGTCTGAGCTTAGTTTTTAAACACAGATGCGTGATGACGCTGCGCGTGCTTTAGAAACAACCCTATTCTGCTTGCTTCTAATTTCTCTCTCTCTCTCACACACACACACACATGCACGCGACACCGCTAGAACCTTCCGAAAAATAATCTTTCATAAAATTCGGGGTTGAACCGAATTACAAGGACATTCGCGGGCTTCATGGCACAGGTTTTGCCGCTTTGCTTGATGTTAGTCTTGCAGTGCGCGATCTTGCCCGCCGGAATTTTCCTTACAAATGCTCCACGAAGGCATTATTTATGTCTTTTGGAATGCAGTTGGCTTATATATTAAAAATATGAAAATCACTGAGAAGGCTGCTTTCATTTTAAAATACTTGAGCGCGCTTTGTGAAGAGTGCCCGTTAGGGGTGTGACGGTATTTATATAACCGTGAGACCGACGGTTATAGTTGAACACCGTCATTAGAACTCTATAACCGCCAAAACCGTGTTATTAAAATATTTTTTACAAACATTTTTTATCATACATTTTTTAAATACCAATATCAGCTTATGAGGGAAACGGAGGCGGAGTTAGTGGTGCGTCGGAGGCTGCTGCAGGAGATGATTCGGGAGAGGTCTGTGCCCCTTTACCGATCAGAGCGCGCGCTGACACGGAGTAAAGCCTTGTTTATACTCGACGCGTCCGCACGAGCGCGAAGGTGCGCGCGGCAAAAATGACGCGTTGGGTGCGTGCGCAAGACCGGCAAGACCCCATTTTCGCTTGACTGTGTGCACGGCTTTTTATTGTAACAGCGCGGGCGGCATCCGAGTATGACCGACTTCAAGCCGAATCTGCCCGAGCATGTACGTCTCACCGCACCGACACGCAGTTTGCGCGTCTAAATGGCAAAGTTCATTGCAAAGTTTTTTTTGTTAAGGTTTTGTTTACTGTGTGTGATTCATTTAATGGAAAGCACATTCACTTCTAGTTGTCGACACTTCAGCGTGAGAGATCGGAGGTGTGGCGTGAGCGTGTGAAACCAATCAAAGGAGTGTGTCTCACGGCCAATGCGTGAGAGTTGGCAGCTCTGTATTAGTAGTTTATTAGTATATATATATAAAGTTACTACATCGTTCCAAAATATATACAAAAAATATTAAAAATGAAGAACATGTTAACATTTTTAGTTAGTAACAAGTTTGTTTTAGTTGATGTAAATAATTATTTTAAAAGATCTGCTCCTTTTTATCAAATCTATAGTTACTTAATTGATACAAGATCTGTTAAGAGGTCAAAAAAATATTACAAATGCAAAAAGAGAGAATGTAAAAATAAACATGTTAAACATGTTAATCTCTATATATATATATATAAAGTTACTAAATAGTTCCAAAATATGTACAAAAAAATATTAAAAATGAAGAAAACACAAACACAACAATAACAAACAAACAACCCTAACAATTGCCTTAAATGCATGATATTAAAATTATATCAACAGACATGTGAGACTAAAGTATTATATTCCGAAGCTTCGAATATTCGATGTTCATTAGCCTACTACCAAAGCTTCGAAGCTCAAAAAATGGTATTCGGACCAGCCCTAAATGAAGTATTTATTTCTAGATACACTCACATGCCATCTAGGTGGATAAAATCAGAGGTGTAAAAAGTACTCAAAAATGTTACTCAAGTGAAAGTACAAGTACTGAGGGAAAATTTTACTCAATTAAAAGTAATGTATCTGGCCAGAATCGTACTTGAGTAAAAGTAAAAAAGTACCACATTAAAATTGTACTTGAGTATTAAAGAAGTAAAAGTAACAGCAAGAATGAAAACTAGAGATTCTTGTTTAAGCTTTAAATGAACCACATACAAGGTTGTATCCTGCTTTAGACTGTTTGTATTTAATTGTATTTATCAAATTATAAGAATACCATCTTTTGAAGGCAGATATTTCCTTATTAAACGGGAGACAAAGGACACATTTCATCTTGTATGGATCCTTACTAATTCCACTAAAAGAAAATAATTCGCTAAGGTACGGCCACGGGTGTTCTTGATCCTGGGGCTGATTTTGGATTGTGTTCGCAGCTGAATCACGTTTTTTCCTCCATTTTCTTCCACTGACTGTTATAATTTCTCTAATTTCCAGGTCAAGGTGCTATGCATTGTGGTAATAGATGCAACATGACATCACTTCCAAAGGACCAATGAACATGTCTGACCAATTTCAAGGAATGTGAAAACGAATCTCATTAGCAGAATAAATAACATTTAAATGAAACTGGGCATCAGCGCAATTCAATTGTTTGGAAATAGCAAGGGAAATAGAATGAAGTGATCTCCAAAAAAGAAGTACTTTTTGACTGTAAATAAAATTGTAAGGTGTAAAAAAGTACTTTTTTTCCTTAAAATTTTTAATTAAGTAAAAGTAAAAGTTTTGATTTTTGATTGTACTCAAGTAAAGTAAAAATCCCCCAAAATAATACTTAAGTACAGTAATCAAGTAAAATTATCAAGTAGCTACTTTACACCTCTGGATAAACTATTTAATATTTCTCATTATTTGGCACAGTTACACAATTTGACCTGACCATTCTGCCTTAACTTTTGTAGAAAATGGATCAAATGTCATTTTTAATTACATAAAATCAAATTTTAACATACTTGATGCATGCTTTTAAAACACGATTTTCGAATTTCTCATCTTGACAAACCTTGGACCTAAAATTGGAAAAATAGCAACAGCAAACCTTGAGATCGTTCCCCATCAATTCCCCTCACAGATCTCAAACTTTGACTTTTGTCTCAGTTCTCACAACAAACATCGAGACAATCACACAAACGAACACACACTCGCTCAGGTCTGAATGAACTCAACATATTCTCCTCATGCTCGCTGCTGCTGCACTAAATGTGTATTTCAGGAGGAAGACGCCAGAAAAGACGCACAAGTATCGCTGTGATCGGTGAAAACAATACAGAAATGAGTCTGTCGCTTGATCAAACTGTATAAGGTGTGTGTGATGGTTGTGTAAATATGAGAAATACCGTGAACTGCTCTCCTCAACTTCTTCTTCTTCTTCTTCTGTTGATATTTGCGGCAGACTGAGACTAGACGCTACAATGGCGTATTGCTGCCCTCCTCAGTTCATTAGAAGAATTAATATATTTAACAGATTATATCCTTATAGTCCAGTACGCTGCAAAAAAGTTGAGAACAAGTTTGTTGTCTCCTAGTCCTTAGTACAAAGTAATGATTCATAAATAACTTTAAATTTAAATTAAATTATCAAACAGTATAATGCCCCCATCACTATACTAGGGCGTTAGGACCCACACAGACCACAGGGTGAGCGCCCCCTGCTGGCCTCACTAACACCTCTTCCAGCAGCAACCTGGTTTTCCCAGGAGTCTCCCATCCAGGTACTAACCAGGCTCAACCCTGCTTAGCTTCAGTGGGCAACCAGTCTTGGGCTACAGGGTGATATGGCTGTTGGATAAAGTTCCCAAGGACATGAGAGGGGAACATGTGGTGAAGACCAAATACTCTACTGGTTAGTTCATTCTCAATTGTCTTTTGATATCTCCATACTAACATATACATGATTCTGCGTTTGTGCATTGACCCCGCTGGCAAGATTTTGGCACCACCTGAGTGACAAGCAGTAAAAACACAATTTCTATTGCAGTTACTTTGTTAACAGTTTGTCAACAGTTGAGACCATATGAATGACTCAAACTATATGCTTTGTGTTTTAGAATATGACTGAGCTTACGGACATCCTCTTTAACGAGGTCATCCAGGACCCTGCACCCTTTGTGGCTGATCTGAAAGCAGTGGCTGTTCCTGGATTGCTGTGTTCACAATACGAGCGACCTGGGAAATGCGACGCAATTGCTAGCCATGTGTCCAGGTTCGGCTGTGCAGGTTATGAGGGAACAGCTCTAACACACGGTGACCCGACACCCATCTAAGCCCACAATCCATTTCTTTATCAATCAGCTGTTTTCTGCCATGTAAGTCACCATCTCCACAGTACTATTCTTGCCCTTACTCAATTTAGTTATTTGGGTAATATATACAGTAAATTAGGTCAGTCACAATAATTACATTATCAACTTGTTGCACAATATATATGGACAGATTTGACAGTAAGTTGTGACACATTACTCAAAAACTGGTTGACAGCTGTCCAAAATGTCTATGAAATGCATTGTGTATTGAATAATTATGTACATAGCACATTACCAAACAAGTATAATATATAAAGATTGTTTACATTTAAATGGAAGGTTTAAAGCTGCTGTAGGTAGCTTTTGTAAAAAATATTTTTTACATATTTGTTAAAACTGTCATTATGTCCTGACAGTAGAATATGAGACAGATAATCTGTGAAAAAATCAAGCTCCTCTGGCTCCTCCTAGTGGTCCTATTGCCATTTGCAGAAATATACGCTCCCAGTCAGAAACAACCAATCAGAGCCAGGAGGAATGTCTTAGCAGTGTCAATCACGCTCGTGTACGCGCTGATCACACCCCTCGCTTGCACAGCGCGAGCGCCGGAGCGCGTACCGTCGTTCAAACTCAAGATTGCCGGCGAGCTGCAGCTGTGCTTATGACGGAGAAACAACCTAAACTGCCAATTCTCAAGTGACACCTGCTCATAAAACAAAGAGGTAAAGGGAAAAAGACCGATGACGATAAACAAGCGAAAAAGAAAGAATTACACAGAGCCCATTGATTCGGTGTCAAAACTCTAGCCGCATAACATGTAGATAAAATGTCACGCACTGTGCTAAGCAACAATTGAAACCTGCTAATTCACTGGCTTGTCATGTTGCTGAAATAATGTACTAGCACAGCTTATCTAGCATTATATATCGTTATATTAACGTTATCTTACTAGCTATTTATAACTTATAGAAAGAGTGCAACGTTATAAAGTTACATGTAGGCTATTGCAAAATACATAATGATTTGAGGACCAAGTTTGTATAGTATGGGCAGGCCATAGTCAATGTAAAGCATATTGTTGACGTTTAGTCCCTATTAGTGAATGTGCCATATAACTTTTTATCCGCTGTTATCGGTGGCCCTGTTTACTAGCCTGCGCGTTCACGACAGGCTCCGCTGTGGAGGGCGAGCTGTGGAGGGCGAGCTGTGGAGGGAGGGCTGTAGCGCAGCAGAGAGCAAGGGGGTTGGACCTGTAAGTTGTGCTTGTTCAAATTTTCAGGCTAAGTCAACGTTTTCTCAAAACTCCCTACTGCAACTTTAAAGCCTCTGCGTACTCCCCATCCTCATCCGGGTCCTCCTGGTGAACACAGAGCACAACACAAGAAGGAATGGCAACCCTGTTGTGCAAAATGTCATGTCACATGATACTATTATATTATATAGGTTTGTTTTGGGTCGGTGGTTTTCTGTCTGATAATTGCAATAAAAACTGCCATTGTGAAGTTGTTATCAATATCTTGTGTCTTTGTACAACAAAAACATCCATGGTCTTATTTTTCCTCTCCTGTTTGATCAGGTCTAACAGAACGGGACCCCAGAATATGACCGTTTGATTCATCAACCTGCAGTCTGCCTCAAATCATTCATGTATACATTAATAAACATCATTTCATGATACGATTGCATAAATAATGTGACTTGGTTCTTGTGTCCTAAACCTTAACAGATTTAAAAAAAAACACACATGCCATTTGATCAGCACAAACGTAATTTCTACACATTCATCTACTAGTTGTGTATTCATACTTTTAATGATCATTGTGGGAGACACATTTGTTTATCTCTATCTTATTTACAGTTTAATTCAGTGTGACTAAAGATATTGTCATACATTTGAGTTGTCAATTCTATATTATGAACGATTGTAGAGAAAATTTATCTGAACAATTTAGAGCATATTCTGTTTCTCAGCTCTTTTCAATAATGATATTCAGCAGTTCATTCTCTCATATGCAGTTATGCACAATGTTTTCATACTTAATATAACAACCATGATGGCTGTTAGTTTGATCTGTGAATATAAAGGGTAAAAATATGTTTTATTCTGTTATTTATTGCTAGCCTAACTTAACTTTGAGCATTGTGACTTGGCAGATGTTGTTAACTAACTAAAGTTAAAAAAAGTGAAATCATTATCAACCACCGCTTTAAAGAGGATAGTTCCCCCAAAAATGGAAACTGTCATTATTTAACTTTTGAACAAATTGAATGCATATTTACTACTGTATTAGGCTACTGTCACTTTACCGGCTCGCATCTAATATACACGCATATGACACACGCACCATTTCCTCTCAAATGTTTGCTTCCACTTTAGACATACCCAACTCTGTTTATGTAAACCTTGTGTGTATTTGACAGAATTAGCGCAACGAGACTCGAAAGATAACTTAGTCCAGTATCCAGGCACTGTTTAAAAGGCGATTAGTTCAGCCTTTAGTTAGAACAGCGCATCAGCACGCAAATGACATGTTTAACCGGCAACATGAAGAATCACAGGACTAAACACATATTGTGTTATCGTAAATGTGAGACTGAAACTATCGCATTAAACGAGTTCTATGTCGATAAATTAACATTTTAATTGATTTCTGGATATCTTGATGTTATTTTTGTACACACACGTGTTTTCATGTTTTATGGGGGCTTTCCATATAAACAATGGTTTTTATACTGTACAAACAGTATATTATCTCCCCTTACACTAAACCTACCCATCACACAATTTTTTGTTGCATTTTTACATTTTCAAAAAACTGACGTCCCTCATGGGACCAACTCTTTTTTTTTTTTGTGAGAAATGACAGTATGTTCTTCCAATAGAGCAGTTTTATAGGCTTTTATCATATATCCTGACTCTGTTTCTAACAGCAAACACTCAGAATAAAGTGAGATGATCTGCTGATGATCCTGAATGAGTGTTGATAGTCTGAGGCTCATCAATATTAACAGATCTGCTGAAAACACTCTTTATTTCATGACAATAGTTCCTGTTTTCACCTCATTTATTATGCTGATGTCTTCAGATCTCCTGTAAATTGGCACTTAAAGCTCATTTCATTGCTGTCAGCAGACTGAGCTTACCATTATTTATATTGGTAATAATATACACTATTTATATTATATTGTCAATGAGCATAAAAAACATACTGTAACTTATATATTTTTGATTTTGGCAGATCAGCTCCTCCCACACTGTAATTATTCATCAGTGAAGCTCCTCCCACAACAATTACACCGGCCGTTTCTCAAAACCAAGAATGCAAAGAACGGACTTGTGTTCTTGGGGAGAACGCTCTTGCTAGTTGTTCTTGGAAGAATGAACTTACAAGGTGACGAGCACACAGAACGCTGCTGACAGTTTGAGGCGATGTGTTCTTGCTGGTATTGCGCAATACCCCCGCACAGCGCCGTCTTCAGTACCCAAACATAACAAGAATTATTGATTATAACAGCCAGGTTTTTAGCATGACTGGCCGGTTGGCTCGCTAGCTACACCCGCGTGCGCTTATGGAGATTCTTCACTACCGAAAATGTTTGAGCATATTTTCGATTCGCAAATAAATTTTCGTAAAAATGGCAATATTTGAAATCTACACAGTAGATTTCTCGCATCAAATGTTCTCAGAAGCCTTTCTGCTCCCCGCTCCTTCCTTGAATGCCGAAATGAATGCTGGGATATTTCTGCCGTCAAGTTCACACAAGTTACCAACCGATGCATCCTCGGTAAAATGGGCGTGTCAAGAACACTTCCGGGATTTTTAACCGTTCTTGCCAAAATGCAAACTTGTGTATTGAGACAGTACTTGGGCAGCGACTGATGACGTTTCACAAGTCCACAAGAACACAAGTACAGACAAGAACGCATATTGAGAAACGGCCAAGGTCTGTAAAGGACCATTAAATCTCCCTATCTCTGAAATGAGCCGTCACCTTTACCTCCAGCCATAGAGGGCGGTGTGGTCATGGTATAACTGAAGGTTTTTTTACAAAAAGGGGACTCTTATTAAACCTTAACTCTTCATTTGTTTATATTTTGGTTTATTAATGTTTTTCGCTGAATACAAAATGTTGACATTGTATTTTTATTTTTGTTTTACAAGAGCGTCTGTCACTTACCACACATGCTTTTATTCTGAAGTCCGTGTAAGGAAGTGCAGTGGCGCGCTGTGTGTATGTTGGTGCACTTTTTATGTGACGCGTCATTCTGATTAAAGTTTCCAGAGGAGTGAGATGAGAGTTTTCCGAAGTGTGAAAATATTGATTTAAAAAGGGTTTATTTCTACCTCTTAGCACCTGGCTGACGAAGGGCACAAGGTACCGTTTTAATTTTATGTTGTATGCTACATTTTGAGAGACTAAAGTGTTTGTTTCGTTATCATTTAAAGCACTGCGGTCAAGTGGGCCGCGCGTTGAAAATACACGGTCAAGCCAGCCGCACATTTTTTGTATGCGCATCTAATTGTGCACTTACGGTATGGGTGCTGAAAGAGGCCAAAATAGATGTTAAGACTCTATTTTCTGCTATTTTCCATCGTATTAGGACACAACTAATACTATTTCATTATTTTTTCTAAAACATGACTTTAAATTTAGTTTATTGTTTATTATTTTAATGTTTGTAGGCCTTTATATTAATTACATGAATTATTACATAATTTATTCATGTTTTATTATATTAATTATTATACATCTTTTTTTACATTTTTATTGTTAATTTGAATGTTTTTATATATTATATACATTAATTATTATACTTTATTAATTAATGCTAATTAAATGTGATATTAATGTTAATGGTAATACATAAATTTTTTGCATATTTATTATTGATTTTAATTTTTGTATATATAAAGTATTCATTAAAGTTGCAGTAGGGAGTTTGAGAAAATGTTGACTTAGCCTGAAAATTTGAAGAAGCACAACTTCCAGGTCCAACCCCCTTGCTCTCTGCTGCGCTACAGCCCTCCCTCCACAGCTCCTCCCCCACAGCGGAGCCTGCCGTGAACACGCAGGCTAGTAAGCAGGACCACCGATGACGGCGGATTATAAAAAGTTATATGGCACATTCACTAATAGGGACGAAACATCAACAATATGCTTTACATTGACTATGGCCTGCCCATACTTTGACTACAAACTTGGTCCTCAAATCATTATGTATTTTGCAATACATGTAACTTTATAACGTTGCACTCTTTTTATAAGTTATAAATAGCTAGTAAGATAACGTTAAAGGATTAGTTCACTTTTAAAAAAACTTTTGCTGATAATTTACTCACCCCCATGTCATCCAAGATGTCCATGTCTTTCTTTCTTCAGTCGAAAAGAAATTAAGGTTTTTGATGAAAACATTCCAGGCTTTTTCTCCATATAATGGACTTCAATAGGACACAAACGTTTCAAGGACCAAATGACAGTTTCAGTGCAGCTTCAAAGGGCTTTAAACGATACCAGACGATGAATAAGGGTCTTATCTAGCAAAACGATCGGTCATTTCAAAAATAAATACAAAACTTTAAGTTTTATAAGCACAAATGCTCGCCTTGCTCTGTTCTGTGATGCACGTTCGTGATCCTGTTCGAACTCGTTCATCAAAATGAACAAATATTTTTTCGAGTCATTTCATTCGTTGAATGAACGAGATGACTCCAAAAGAGACTCGTTCAAAATGAACAAATCTTTTTTCGAGTCATTTCGTTCGTTGAATGAACGAAATGACTCGAAAAAAGATTCGTTCATTTGGATGAACGAGTTCGAACAGGAGAGTCACGAACGACGGTACGCGCTCACGCTGTGCAAGAGAGGGGTGATCAGCGCGTACACGAGCGTGATTGACACTGCTAAGACATTCCTCCTGGCTCTGATTGGTTGTTTCTGACCGGGAGCGGTGTATTTCTGCAAATGGCAATAGGACCACAGGGAGGAGCCAGAGGAGCTCGATTTTTTCCACAGATTATCTGTCTCATATTCTACTGTCAGGACATAATGACAGTTTTAACAAATATTTGTTTACAAAAGCTACCTACTGGAGCTTTAATTATTATACATCATGTATTGATGTTTATTTATTTACTTTCATTTTTTATGTTAATGTAAATGACAAATATGTCATATTTGTCATTTACATTAACATAAAAAATGAAAGTAAATAAATAAACATTAATACATGATGTATAATAATTAATGAATACTTTATATATAGGCCTACAAAAAAAAAATGTAATGCCTTTTAGTGGCTTTTAATCTGTTAAGTATTATTGAATTGCATATATGAGCCATAAAAACCTGATGTATGAAATATACATTCACACCTGATGTATGAAATATGATACTCAAAACACACACACACACACACACACACACACACACACACACACACACACACACACACACACACACTACAGTGGTGTGAATAAGTTAGGACACCCATGCTAAAGTTGCCTAAAAAGAGGAATAAAAAATCATCTTTTGGAAATTGATCTTAATGCCTTAATTAGAAAAATGAGGAAAAATCCAACCTTTAAGGACACCAATTTTCTTTGTGTATGAATAATGTATCATAAATAAATAAATGTTCTTCCTTAAAATACAGGTATGGTGTATACAGGTAATCTCTAGGTATGGTGAAGGGAATGTGATGATGTGGGATATTTTAATTCCAAAGGCCAAGGGAACTTTATCAGGATGCATATTATCCTGGATCCATGAAACAACTGGCCTTTAAAAATAAAAATCTGCCTGACTCTATGGGAATTTAACATAGGGGGGGCCTGACTTATGCACCCTGTATTTTAAGGAAGAACATTTATTTATTTATGATACATTAATCATTCACAAAGAAAATTGGTGTCCTTAAAGGTTGGATTTTTCCTCATTTTTTAATTAAGGCATTAAGATCAATTTCCAAAAGATGATTTTTTATTCCTCTTTTTAGGCAACTTTAGCATGGGTGTCCTAACTTATTCACACCACTGTATGTGTGTGTGTGTATATATATATATATATATATATATATATATATATATATATATATATATATATATAAAGGGCACAGTTTTGCCATTTTACTTTAACTTCTAACTTACATCATGTCCCATTTTAAAACACTCATAACAGTGACAGTGACCCTGACTATTACTATATTTATTTTTAAGTCATTTTACTGTATGTGTTTGGAGAAAAGTAAAGGCAAACTCACCTTAAACATCAGTGTATTCTAGCACTTACACCATGTCCCATGTTCAAACACTCATAAAAAGTGTTCCATCATGGGTTTGTTCATTATTTCATTGGATTCCTGTTCAGAGTGACCCTGACTATTACTGTATTTATTGTTGAGTCATTTTACTGTATAGTTTTGGATAAAAGTAAAGGCAAACTCACCCTAATCATCAAAGTGCATTCTAGCACTTACACTATGTCCCATATTCCAACACTCATAGAAATCTTGCTATTATAGGTTTGCTCATCATTTTAATATATTCCTGTTCAGAGTTGCCCAGGCTTTTACTGTATTTATTTTCATGTCATTTTACTGTACAGTTTTGGATAAAAGTAAAGGCAAACTCCCCCTAATCATCAAAGTGCATTCTAGCACTTATACTATGTCCCATTTTCAAACACTCATAAAAATCTTTTTATTATAGGTTTGCTCATTATTTGAATATATTCCTGTTCAGAGTGGCCCTGACTATTACTGTATTTATTTTACTGTCTAGTTTTGGAGAAAAGTAAAGGCAAACTCACCCTAATCATGTAAGTGCATTCTAGCACTTACAACATGTCCCATTTTCAAACACTCATAAAAAGTGGTCCTTCATAGGTTTGCTCATTCTTTCAATTGATTATTATTCAGAGTGACCCTGACTATTACTGCATTTATTGTCGAGTCATTTTACTGTATAGTTTTGGATAAAAGTAAAGGCAAACTCACCCCAATCATCAGTGCATTCTAGCACTTACACCGTGTCCCATTTTCAAACACTCCTAAAAATCCTTCTATTATAGGTTTGCTCATTATTTTAATATATTCCTGTTCAGAGTGGCCCTGACTATTACTGTATTTATTTTTATGTCATTTTACTGTCTAGTTTTGGAGAAAAGTAAAGGCAAACTCACCCTAATCATTTAAGTGCATTCTAGCACTTACACCATGTTCCATTTTCAAACACTCATAAAAGGTGTTCCTTCATAGGTTTGCTCATTATTTCAATATATTCCTGTTCAGAGTGACCCTAACTATTACTGTATTTATTGTCATGTACATTTACTGTATAGTTTTGGAGAAAAGTAAAGGCAAACTCACCCTAATCATCTAAGTGCATTCTAGCACTTACACTATGTCCCAATTTCCAACACTCATAAAAATCTTTCTTTTATAGGTTTGCTCATCATGTTAATACATTCCTGTTCAGAGTGGCCCTGACTATTACTGTATTTATTTTCATGTCATTTTACTGTCTAGTTTTGGATAAAAGTAAAGGCAAACTCACCCTAATCGTGCATTCTAGCACTTACACTGTCCCATTTTCAAACACTCCTGAAAATCTTTCTATTATAGGTTTGCTTATTATTTCAATATATTCCTGTTCAGAGTGACCCTGACTATTACTGTATTTATTGTCATGTACATTTACTGTATAGTTTTGGAGTAAAGGCAAACTCACCCTAATCATTTAAGTGCATTCTAGCACTTACACCATGTCCCATTTTCAAACACTCATAAAAGGTGTTCTTTCATAGGTTTCCTCATTATTTCAATATATTCCTGTTCAGAGTGACCCTGACTATTACTGTATGTATTGTCATGTACATTTACTGTATAGTTTTGGAGAAAAGTAAAGGCAAACTCACCCTAATCGTCTAAGTGCATTCTAGCACTTACACCATGTCCCATTTTCAAACACTCATAAAAGGTGTTCTTTCATAGGTTTGCTCATTATTTCAATATATTCCTGTTCAGAGTGACCCTGACTATTACTGTATGTATTATCATGTACATTTACTGTATAGGTTTGGAGAAAAGTAAAGGCAAACTCCTCCTAATCATCTAAGTGCATTCTAGCACTTACACTGTCTCATTTTCAAACACTCATAAAAATCTTTCTTTTGTGAATGTATTAACATGAGCAAACCTATAAAAGAAAGATTTTTATGAGTGTTTGAAAATGAGACATAGTGTAAGTGCTAGAATGCACTTAGATGATTAGGAGGAGTTTGCCTTTACTTTTCTCCGAAACTATACATTAAAATAACTCGACAATAAATACATTAATAGTCAGGGTCACTCTGAAGAGGAATATATTGAATTAATAAGCAAACATATTAAGAAACACCTTTTATGAGTTTTTGAACATGGAACATGGTGTAAGTGCTAGAAGGCACTTTGATGATTTGGTTGAGTTTGCCTTTACTTTTCTCCAAACCTATACAGTAAATGTACATGATAATACATACAGTAATAGTCAGGGTCACTCTGAACAGGAATATATTGAAATAATGAGCAAACCTATGAAGGAACACTTTTTATGAGTGTTTGAAAATGGGACATGGTGTAAGTGCTAGAATGCACTTAGACGATTAGGGTGAGTTTGCCTTTACTTTTCTCCAAAACTATACAGTAAATGTACATGACAATACATACAGTAATAGTCAGGGTCACTCTGAACAGGAATATATTGAAATAATGAGCAAACCTATGAAGGAACACTTTTTATGAGTGTTTGAAAATGGGACATAGTGTAAGTGCTAGAATGCACTTAGATGATTAGGGTGAGTTTGCCTTTACTTTTATCCAAAACTATACAGTAAAATGACTTGAAAATAAATACAGTAATAGGCAGGGTTACTCTGAACAGGAATCCAATGAAATAATGAGCAAACCTATGATGGAACACTTTTTATGAGTGTTTGAACATGGGACATGGTGTAAGTGCTATAATAATAATTAAAAGCCACTAAAAGGCAGCCTGTCATATTTGTCATTTACATTAACATAAAAAATGAAAGTAAATAAATAAACATTAATACATGATGTATAATAGTTAATGAATACTTTATATATACAAAAATTAAAATCAACAATAAATATGCAAAAAATGAATATATGACCATTAACAGTAATATCACATTTAATTAGCAAAAAGTAAAATAATTAATGTATATAATATATAAAAACATTCAAATTAACAATAAAAATGTAAAAAAGATGTATAATAATTATCATTAATATGAACATGAATAAATTATGTAATAATTCATGTAATTAATATATAGGCCTACAAACATAAAAATAATAAACAATAAACAAAATTTAAAGTCATGTTTTAGAAAAAATAATGAAATTGTATTAGTTGTGTCCTAATATGATGGAAAATAGCAGAAAATAGAGTCTTAACATCTATTTTGGCCTCTTTCAGCACCCATACCGTAAGTGCACAATTAGACGCGCATACAAAAAAAAAAGTGCGGCTGGCTTGACCGTGTATTTTCAACGCGCGGCCCACTTGACCGCAGTTGATAACGATGGGATGGCCGTATCCTTCAGCACACGTTTCATGGTCCTTGTGGCAAATTCCATTTTTTCGAAATAGTCGTCCTCCGTGAAATGTAACGAGCAAACATAATGTCCCTTGATAATTTCTTTAGGTGTGTTTGGATCAATATCCAGAGCAAGTAGCCATTTCTTCATCCGGTCAGCGTTTTTAGTTGGAATTCTGTGAAACATCATGGTATTACCTGGTCTCCCCTGTTTATTGTCGCAGCTCTTTACAATACAGCGAAAACCCATGATTGTAAAGTACGCTTTTACTATTTATAAACTGCTGACTCGGTTACGCAAACTCTGAACGAACTCTCTGCTCCTCACCACGGCGCGTCTCAGGTGCTGCGGTTATCACTCCGCCCAAGTAGCAGTGCTTCGCCTTCAGAGAATATAGTTCCCAGTATTTATACGTTTAAAATATGTCTGTGTCTCATATGACTTTGTTTTTTGTACACTCTGTGACTATACAAATCACAACATGTAAATAGGAAAATGTTTGCATTATTTTGTCACTTATTTGGATTAGTATGCTAGCTGCAACCATTTATATCCAGTCTTTCTGCTAAGCTAGGCTAGCGGTGGGTGCGTCAAACAGACTTATAGCACGCACGGAGATGAAAAAGGTATGTATGGACTTATCTAACTCTGGGGGATAAGATGAATAGGCTAAAGTCCCAAAAAGTCGGAGTGTTCCTTTAACACAACTACAAAATTTTTGCCTCAATTATTGCAAAACGTTTAAAAAATGTTTTAGACCCTATTATTGATGAAGTCCAATCAGGTTTCATGAGAAATAGACACATCTCAAACAATATTCGGCTCGTCTTAGATATAATTGATTATTCATTTTTATGTCCTGATGATAGCTTTATCTTTTTCTTGGACTTCTATAAAGCCTTTGACACAGTAGAACATAATTTTATATTTAAAACTATTGAGAAATTCGGTTTTGGGGATTTTTTTTGTAATGCTGTTAGAACAATGTACTGCAAAGGCAATAGCTCTATCAAATTAAAAAGTGGGACATCGCCAAGATTTGAGCTGCACAGAGGCATCCGACAGGGCTGCCCTGCCTCCCCTTACCTATTAATTTTGTGTAGGCCTACTCAACTTCTTTCCACCCATATTAAAAATAGTGCTTTAAAAGGAATTTCAATTGCAGAAAGAGAAGTTATTTGAACGTGGTGGTCTAAACTTTCTTGATTTTACAACCCTCAATAATACTTTTAAAATAAATTGGATAAAGCATTTTCTAAAAAATCCTACATCTACCTGGAATTTTATACCTAATTATATTTTTTCTAAGGTTGGTGGTCTAGAATTTTTACTTTTATGTGATTATAAAATAGAAAAAATTCCCTTAATTTGATCTGAATTCCATAAACAAATGCTCTTAGCATGGTCATTAATCTACAAACATAATTTCTCCACACATAGGTGCTTCATATGGAATAATCGGCTTATTAAATTCAAGAATAAATCCTTATTTTATAAAACCTGGTTCAATAATAACATATTTCTATCCCAACTATTAAACGATAATGGATCATTGCTGAATTATTCTGAATTCCTTCACACTTTTGGCATTCCAATCACCCCAAGAGAGTTCTCAATTGTTATGGATGCCATCCCATCTGGTATTTTAATTCTCTTAAAAGGGACTGGAAAACCTGATTGCCTACCAGCTTTGGACCCTAAGTTAACCTCAGTTGGTAATGTATGTTTCGCAATCACAATGAGGAATAATAATAGGAATATTCGCTCTTTATTCCAGAGAGATGTCACCTGCACCCCTAATGTTGTTCCCTATTGGTCTAACTTTGTTGATAACCTGAATTGGGGGAATATATGGAACCTTCCTTATAAATACCTCCTTACGAATAAAGTAAGAGAAATCTCTTTCAAAATGATACATAGGTATTATCCTGCTAAGCAATATCTCCTAAGGTTTAAGCTTGACATATGTGTTAACTGTTCTTTATGTGGAGTATGTCCAGAAACAATGGTACACCTGTTCTGGCAATGTCCCTACACCATCACTTTCTGGAAAGATCTGTCCCGATACATTACTGTTAAACTTATCGCTGATTTTTCTTTGTTATGGAGGGATGTGCTGTTTGGTCTCCATGTTGACAAAGGTAAAAAACAGAAAGAAATATACCTAATTAATCTATTGATCATTTTAGGGAAATATCATATTCACAAAGCCAAATTTAGTAATTCTAAACCTTCCTTTATTGCTTTTGGTAGGGAGATGGAACAGTACATCAAATCCATTTATGATTCACAAAATGAGAAGGCTGCTAAAATCTTTAATGTATTTATTTGAAACTTCCCCTGGCTCTGTTCTTGTCTAATTTTGTGTTTTTTGTATTAATGACTTTATTTGTGTGTCTTACTGTTTGTATTGTTAAGATTTAATTAAAAAAAAAAAGAGAGAAGTGCAGCCGCCATTGTCCCGATATGGCGCTGACATCTTGGGACTTGAGTCTGCGCAGTTGCGGTTTCGGGACCAGACATGCGCAGTAGTGAGCAGGAAGTAAAGCCGCGAAATCAACGTCCCGCTCTGGTCCCGCCCTCACTCTCGCTGAGTCAAGCGTAAGCACGCGCCTCTGCTGCAGAACAAACCATTATGTCGGTGTGAAATAATTAATTATAGAAATTTAGATATTAAATTTAAAGCTCCAATCTCCTCAGTCCTCCAAAGATCCCGAAAAAAAGTCTGTTGGTGCTTCAGTGACTACTCTGCTCAGAGAACCTGTCAATCACAGCTGTCAATCATGTACGCCACAGCACCGTTTTTATAGCATCAAATAACTAACTAAAAACAAACTTATTTTAAAAACAAACACTTGAAATTACATCAGCGTGATGAAAACTACAGTAAATGACAGAAACTATCTTTTGAAAAAAGATATGTGAAGTGTAATTTAATTGTTTAGATGGTCTCACGTCCCATTGAATAACTTGGGGGAGGCGGGGTTTATGAGCTATACTAGGACCGGTCACCGGGGGGGCGATCGAGGTGCTTTGGCTTCACTTTTCAGGGCTTGTGCGGCACGCTTGCTACTTACCAACATCTGGCACACGTGACCTGATGCCAAACATCGCGATGTGTTCGGAATGAGACTTCTTCAGCGCTATTTCCTACTGATAAAATTCGCGTCTGTTATTGACGCCACAGGTTTCCCATTGAAAGCAATGGAGTTCCTAATGCGTCACAGAGTGACCATGCTTCAGTTGTTGACGCCTTGGGAGTGAGAATGGGTTGGCATTTACTGAATGAGCACTGTGCCACTGTTCTCTGACTGTTTGTACTGTATTTTATTTTATTTATTTATTTATTTTTATTCAAAACTGTTTTAATTACTCTGATTTCTTTTGATTATTTTAATTTCTTCTATGTAAAGCACTTTGAATTACCACTGTGTATGAAATGTGCTATATAAATAAACTTGCCTTGCCTATTTATCAATTAAATAAGTTATTTTTGTTTTACCAGGTTCAGTTCAAACTGGGTTCAGAGATGATCAGTTCTGTGTGGGTTAAGATGTCATTTCCTCTTCTTTCTTTCTTTCTTTCTTCTTTAACCACACGTGTTTCTCTAATAACATGTGTGGTTAAACTAACTGAGCTCTCACACTCAGAAATAACATGTTTCCAAACCTCAACAGTGAGTTCATCGCTCTAAAAATACTACTGAAAATGTGTAGTATGTAAAATATGTACCGGTAGTCACACTAGCTCCATATTGCTAAATTAAAACTAGACCAAAGGTTATTAAAACAGTTCTGAAAGTGCTAGAACTCAAAGCCAGAACACAAAGAGGACAAAAGACAACAATTCATTACAATTTGTTTGTTAACATGTAAAAGACATTAAAACATCATGCATTATGTATTAACAAAAAATGAAACCATTAGGATTCAGGTATACTAGATTGATATTCCTCTGCTCATGTGGGGTTTGTATAATTATTTGACTGATTTGTTCTTGTTCACAGAGGCATAAAGTTGACTGCAGTTCTTCTGAGATCCAGCTTTTGCTCCTCTGATGGAAGCATACGTCACTTTATCATCACAGCGAACCTGAATGAACATCACAGTTGTTTTAACCCACAATTTTTACAGCATGTTGTTTGAGCTCAATTCGTGAAGAACTGCATATCATCACACAAATCAAGAATAACTGCATAGAAGAAGAAAATACAAACTATCATGTTGAGTGAAGCTGAACAATATCAAGGAATTGTTTGCTTACCTTGTTCTTTTTTCCTTGTTTTTAACTGTACGCAGTAATTAAAGTATAAATCGCATCATCTGCCTGCTCCTAAACATCAATGGACATATGGAAAAAATCAAATCAAGCTATTAAATACCATCCATCAATAATATTTTACTCAGGTGCTGCAAATGTTCAGGTAATATATGTGTAAATCGTGTGTCCTGGCAATTTCACATAAATGTTTTGTGAAAATCTATTATACAGCCATGACGTTATGATGACAGATCCTATTGTAACATGACAGGATGGTTGACTTGACTTGACCCACACAACAGGAACAACACATGATGAAATCCACAACTAGGGCTGTAGTCAAGACCACTTTTGTCGAGTCCAAGACCAGGACTAGTCGAGTCCAAGTCAAGACCAAGTCCAAAGAGGTTTGAGTCCAAGACAAGACCGAGTCCAAAAAGGTTCGAGTCCGAGTCAAGACCGAGTCCAGGACAGGAAAAAAAATTCTTATGCATGACATTATCAAGACAATCATTTTGGGTTATTATTTGTTGATATAAAAGCAAAAACAGTGTCACAACACCCAGGATTTGTAAGTATAGACATTCCCCTTGATATCATATAATCTTCTAATCTAAAGAAAACAGAATGATGACATATGGTGATACCTCATAATAGCAATGTTTCACTGTGGATCTGAAAGACGCACACTTTCACATCCAGATAGCCCCCCCATCACAGGCCATTCTTGAGATTCGCCTTCGAGGGGCAGGCTTATCAATACACAGTTCTGCTGTTCGGTCTGTCCCTACCACCCCGTACATTTACGAAGTGCATTGACGCGGCGCTTTCTCCCCTGAGACTCCAGGGAGTGCGCGTGCTGAATTATCTCGACAACTGGCTGGTTCTGACGCAATCGCGGCTCACACCAGAGCAAATAAACGGCGCGCAAATAAACGGCTTTTATGTGTGCTTACTGGGAACATAATGAAGACACCTGGACTCGGTTGAGACCAAAAGCCATATTTGGCAAGACCAGTGGCCGAGACCTAGACAAGTCCGAGTCCGAATACCAGCGTGTCCGAGACAAGTCCGTGACCATAGAAAAACGTTCTCGAGTCCGGACTCGAGTCCAAGACCGGACTCGAGTACTACAGCCCTATCCACAACTAGAACAATGGGCAATTAGTAACAGGTAGCACAACACACTCAGGGTACGTTTACACAAAAACGATACGCTTAAAACTGAGAAGTTTTTCCTTTGAGTTTTCCGTGTACAGACGACACCATTGTCAAAACAATCCCCATTCACACGGATCCGCGAAAACAACTAAAAACGCTATAATCTGCTTCCAGGCCACTAGATGGCGATGAAACACTATAGACTGAACATGTATTACGCATGTGCATGCCGTCATCATCTTCACAGATTCACGTTTTTGTTGTTTACATGGAAAATGTTTTCAAAAGCACTTCAAAAGCATTAGCACTAAACTTTGAAACCCATTTTCAAAACTTTGCGTTTTTCAGGCACCCAAAACGCTGTTGTTGTGTAAATGAATGGCCAAAATGCATAAAAAGTTTTACGTTTTTGGTTGAAAACGGTGTTGTGTAAACAGCTCCTCAATTACAACGAACTGGCAAAGCATGAGCGAAAAAAAACACAATGGCTGCACACGAAGGTTCCTCACGGATCTGATTTCAGACAGACTTCTGAGGCAGCGTTACGGTTTAATGATCTACAGCAAAATAGAGCAAGCTTTGGTGAAAACTAAGTGAATATTTAATTACTACAATAGTAGGATGAATTTCACTCAGACAAAGAACAGGTGAACAGACAAAGAACAGACGAACAGACAAAGAACAGATGAACACACACCCAGACAAAGAACAGGTGAACACACACTCAGACAAAGAACAGGTGAACACACACTCAGACAAACTACAGGCGAACACACACTCAGACAAAGAACAGGTGAGCACACACTCTGACAAAGTACAGGTGAACACACACTCAGACAAAGAACAGGTGAACACACACTCAGACAAAGTACAGGCGAACACACACTCAGACAAAGAACAGGTGAGCACACACTCAGACAAAGAACAGGTGAACACACACTCAGACAAAGAACAGGTGAACACACACTCAGACAAAGAACAGGCGAACACACACTCAGACAAAGAACAGGCGAACACACACTCAGACAAAGAACAGGTGAACACACTCAGACAAAGAACAGGTGAACACGCACTCAGACAAAGAACAGGTGAGCACACACTCAGACAAAGAACAGGCGAACACACACTCAGACAAAGAACAGGCGAACACACCCTCAGACAAAGAACAGGTGAACACACACTCAGACAAAGAACAGGTGAACACGCACTCAGACAAAGAACAGGCGAACACACACACTCAGACAAAGAACAGGTGAACACGCACTCAGACAAAGAACAGGCGAACACACACTCAGACAAAGAACAGGTGAACACACACTCAGACAAAGAACAGGTGAACACGCACTCAGACAAAGAACAGGCGAACACACACACTCAGACAAAGAACAGGTGAACACGCACTCAGACAAAGAACAGGTGAGCACACACTCAGACAAAGAACAGGCGAACACACACTCAGACAAAGAACAGGTGAACACGCACTCAGACAAAGAACAGGCGAACACACACTCAGACAAAGAACAGGCGAACACACACTTAGACAAAGAACAGGTGAACACACACTCAGACAAAGAACAGGAGAACACACTCAGACAAAGAACATGTGAACACACACTCAGACAAAGAACAGGCGAACACGCACTCAGACAAAAACAGGCGAACACACTCTGACAAAGAACAGGTGAACACACACTCAGACAAAGAACAGGCGAACACACACTCAGACAAAGAACAGGCGAACACACACTCAGACAAAGAACAGGCGAACACACACTCAGACAAAGAACAGGCGAACACACACTCAGACAAAGAACAGGCGAACACACACTCCGACAAAGAACAGGCGAACACACACTCAGACAAAGAAACAGGCGAACACACACTCAGACAAAGAACAGGTGAACACACACTCAGACAAATAACAGGTGAACACACTCAGACAAAGAGCAGGAGAACAGACACTCAGACAAAGAACAGGTGAACACACTCAGACAAAGAACAGGTGAACACACACTCAGACAAAGAAACAGGCGAACACACACTCAGACAAAGAACAGGTGAACACACACAGACAAAGAACAGGTGAACACACACTCAGACAAATAACAGGTGAACACACTCAGACAAAGAGCAGGTGAACAGACACTCAGACAAAGAACAGGTGAACACACACTCAGACAAAGAACAGGTGAACACACACTCAGACAAAGAACAGGTGAACACACACTCAGACAAAGAACAGGCGAACACGCACTCAGACAAAGAACAGGCGAACACACACTCAGACAAAGAACAGGCGAACACACACTCAGACAAAGAACAGGCGAACACACTCAGACAAAGAACAGGTGAACACACACTCAGACAAAGAACAGGCGAACACACACTCAGACAAAGAACAGGCGAACACACACTCAGACAAAGAACAGGTGAACACACACTCAGACAAAGAACAGGTGAGCACACACACTCAGACAAAGAACATGCGAACACACACAGACAAAGAACATGCGAACACACACTCAGACAAAGAACAGACAAACACACACTCAGACAAAGAACAGGTGAACACACACTCAGACAAAGAACAGGTGAGCACACACACTCAGACAAAGAACATGCGAACACACACAGACAAAGAACAGACAAACACACACTCAGACAAAGAACAGACAAACACACACTCAGACAAAGAACAGGCGAACACACACTCAGACAAAGAACAGGTGAACACACACTCAGACAAAGAACTGGCGAACACACACTCAGACAAAGAACAGGCAAACCCACTCAGACAAAGAACAGGTAAACACACACTCAGACAAATAACAGGCGAACACGCACTCAGACAAAGAACAGGCGAACACGCACTCAGACAAAGAACAGGCGAACACACACTCAGACAAAGAACAGGCGAACACACACTCAGACAAAGAACAGGCGAACACACACTCAGACAAAGAACAGGCGAACACACACTCAGACAAAGAACAGGCGAACACACACTCAGACAAAGAACAGGTGAACACACACTCAGACAAAGAACAGGTGAACACACACTCAGACAAAGAACAGGCGAACACACACTCAGACAAAGAACAGGCGAACACACACTCAGACAAAGAACAGGTGAACACACACTCAGACAAAGAACATGCGAACACACACAGACAAAGAACAGGCGAACACACACTCAGACAAAGAACAGACAAACACACACTCAGACAAAGAACAGACAAACACACACTCAGACAAAGAACAGACAAACACACACTCAGACAAAGAACAGACAAACACACTCTCAGACAAAGAACAGGTGTACACACACTCAGACAAAGAACAGGTGAGCACACACACAGACAAAAAACAGGTGAACACACACTCAGACAAAGAACAGGGGAACACACACTCAGACAAATAACAGGCGAACACACACTCAGACAAATAACAGGCGAACACACACAGGCACACTCAGACAAATAGCAGGTGAACACACACTCAGACAAATAACAGGTTAACATTGGAATTGGAAACTAGGAGGCGGGACAAGAGGAACACATGGCCAACACAAATAAAGACAGAGTCATGTGCTCAAACACAACACTAACAAAGACACATTAAACTAAGACAAGACTGACAGAACTTTCTGCTGAGAACCCTGACATTTTCTAATCTGACTAATAAGAGTGTCATATTTCAGGGTCAGTCCTTATGGACATTAATAACTCATGGTTATTAATACTTACCACAGAGTCACCAGTCCCTCTTCTGTTCCCTGAAACATAATGTCACGGAAAGTTTAAGATCAAACACACACACACACAGTCTCTAATGCAGATGACAATTTTTTTTAAAAGAGTCTAGAAGAATTCTAGTGTTGTAGAATAGAAACATTATTTTTGTTAACTCATTGATTACTCTTCACGTTTAGAGAAATAAATTTGTCTCAATTACATATTTATTTTATCAGATGTTTTTGTCTGTTGTTACAAAATATGAAAAACTCACCTGCTCTTTTTTTACGAATCACACAGAGAATAAGAGCCAGAAGGAGAAGAGCGAATGAAGCGGCAACAACAGTCACAATCACTGCAAGTAAAGTGATGCTTGTGATGATGATTTTATAGAAATTGATATTGAAATTGATATCAGTACACTAACAGACTGTACCTCATATGTTAACTAAATGATTGTGACATGATTGTTTAGGATTGTCTGGATGAGAATGATGTGTCTGACATTTAATGACAGGTACTTTTTACATTACGGGATTGTAGGTGATGTACAAGAGAATGGAATTAGAAAGTGATGTAGATTACAAACTAAACACATTTAATGACAAATACAATTTGTGATCAGCTGTTCGAACAACTCCAGAGAGGATTCAGAAACTGATTCTAGAAAACTCCATGAGTCGTTCAATTGAGGATGATGTTCATACACACCTGGAGTCAGAAAGTTTGCTGTGGTGTCTGGAGTCAGTGCTGTTGCTGTAGTTGATGTTTCAGATGGAAATAGAATAAATAAATCCTCACTGTGATTTTATTAATTTATCATGGGATGGCGTGAGATACACTAGCTGGATAATATTTATAATTATTTTGCATCAGACAACAGAAAGTACAAGTCATGTGCATGTATCAAAATGTCATAGACTCACTAACAAATCTGATTAAAGAGATACTTTATGTAGATAATATTTGTGATGATAAACCAGTCTGTGAGAGCCAGTGTAAACCACTGAAGCGAGAGTGATGATGTGTGTGACAGTGATCATGTGATCATGAAGTGTGTGTAGGAGCTGCTGCTGTAGTTCGTTCATACACACCTGGATTCAGAGAGTTTGCTGTGGTGTCTGGAGTCAGTGCTGTTGCTGTAGTTGATGTTACAACTATTAAAAACAAGATGGAAATAGAAATATGATTACACAATGTCAAGGCATTTATTTCACAAACTGCTATAGTGTAGAGCGGCTCCGTATCAGTGTGACGCTCAGTTCTGGGGCTGGGATGACATACTAACATGGGATGAGTTGTGTTTAATAAATCCTCACTATGATTGTATTAATTTATCATAGGAGTGGCGTGAGTTACACTAGCTGTATATTATGATTATTTTGCATCAGACAACACACTGAACAAGACCACTGTATCAAAACTCACTGACAAATCAAACCACTGACAAATTAGTTTGACCACTAATATTTTACAATTGCCAAACGTATGAAGTCATCAGAAAGAGTAGATCCAGTCTGTGAAAGTTTTCACAAATCTGTCAGAAAAGAGTGTTTTCTCACCTGAATACTTGACAGTGTGTGTGACTGAGGTCTGGAGTTGATTTCTGTGAGCAAGCTGACATCTCCACTCTCTATTGTTATCTTCATTCAGGAGTGTTGTAGTCAGAGTTATGATACAGCGATGTTGATCTGATGATGATAATATCTGATATCTGGAGTCTGTCTTCAGATCAACACCAGCCTGATTCACCCACAACAGCTCAAATCCCTCAGAACTGACCCGATCATCACAGGAGAATACAGTATATGAATACAACTGACAGGAGAGAGTCACAGAGCGGCCTGGACTGATCTCAGTCTGTGAGGATGAAGATGATGATGATGATGGAGACACTGAAACTGAACACAAGACACAAATCACAGACTCTTCAATCATCATCTGAGTTTAAAGGAATAATTTTACAGTAAATTGACCACATAATCATAAACTTACCATGAAGAACATGCAGAAAAACATGTGCATCAGTTCCTTGTTGTCTGTCATTCACATATTGTCTGCAGATGTAAAATCCATAATCTTCTTCTGTGACGTTCTTGATGTTCAGAGAGCAGTCAGACTCCAGACTCAGTCTCTCATGTCTCTCTGTGTCTTTCTTCTTTATCCCTCCAGTAATCAGTTCAACTGCTGCTGAATGTCTGAATCTGTTATAGAGCCATGTAGTTGATTTGCAGTCAGAAAGAGCATTATTACAGGACAGACGCACATTTACACCAGAACTGATGAACACATGATCATCATCCACTCCACTGATACCTGAAACACAGTATATCTCAGTGATCATTATGATATTTATTAATAAATTAAACCATAAACCATACCAGCATAACAAGCAGAAGATTCAAATCATACAGTCTATTTCTGGTAACGCTTTACAATAAGGGTATATGAATAATCATGTACTAATACCTGAATTAATACTTAATTCAACATGAACTAATGATAATAAAAAGCACAGGTGTAAAGTCCAGGTTCAGAAAGTAAAAGTCCTCCTCAGTATTTTAGTATCAGTGGCAATTTTTCTGCAATATCGTGCAGCCCTACTAATTAGCACTAATTCTGCACTAATTAGCACTAATTCAGTGACAGCGCCACCTACCGAACTGGAGCGGTGGCTGCAGTTTCAGGACGCAGGTGGTTGAGTTTGTACATAGTATCAAGATCCACCTATTATCTAAAGTAAAAAAAAAATAATAATAATTGTGTTTCTCTCTCTCCTTCAGACTCACTCTACTGTGACTTATGCACAGCTAAATACAAAATAACTATTCCAAACCCACACAGAATATTTGTGGAACAGTTCCCAAAGGAACGAGCAAAACTGGGAACATGGTGAGGGAACGTTTTGCTGGGATCAGTCGTTCACTGTCCACTACCGGGGGAACCACATGCGGAGAGCACCTATAGTGTGTCTCACCAGAAACAACACCTACATACTGTAGTTCCAGGAAGAAAAGTGAAAAAAAAGTGTATTTAGCTGTGCATAAGTCACAGTAGAGTGAGTCTGAAGGAAAGAGTGAAACACAGAACAGATAAAGACCTTTTATTAGTGTATTTTCTACAGTTGAAGAGGAGGATCAACTAATCCTGTGCCGTCCAGTAATGTTTATGACAAAGCTGAAATCAAAAGTTCAAGCTATGATCATATTAAATTATTTAAATTTGTTTCAAAGTCAGGGTACTTGTAACACGTTGTGTCCGGAGGAAACTATGGATAGCTCACTTAGGCCCTGTCCCAAATGGCGCACTTCATGTGGACTTTTAGTCTCGTGGACTTAAATTGCGCGTGCTCGCTGAGTCTACGAGTCCGTAGGCCGTCCCATTCATCATGTTAATGCTCTGAAGTGTGTGTGCTCAGCAGCGCCCCCTGTGTACCCTTGAAGCGGTCTTCAGTAAAGCTCCACACACTTTAACTACCCAGGAATCCTTGCGAAAGGCCAATCAGAGACAACGGATGGGAGGAGATTTCGCTCACAGACAATTGTTAACATTGCTGAGAAAAAAAAAAATTAAGTGTAAGTATCATTACGGTTTTTATGACCTAGGTGTACATTTTACCAGTTATTACCTACAGTTTATACAAACAATATAGTAATATATATTGTCTCAAACATAGGCTAATAATAGCACGCTGAATAATACGATCGCATTATGATTGAGTCATATATAAACTTAGTATGAATATTTAAACCTGCAAATTCATCTGAAACTCACGCACATTTTCATTATGTGTTAAAATTGCAATCTTATTTCAAATGGAACATTATGTATTATTATGTACAATACATCATTTAAATAAGCATGTATCTATTGTCTAATGCCCAGGTGGAATACTCAATATTAAAATATAGAACTGTAAAAGCAGGCTGTGTAGTTCACATGAGATACGATTTGGGAAAAGAAAAGAAATCCTGTTGACCTTTCAGTTTATTCAGCTCTGTATGGAGAGA
Organism: Gila robusta; assembly: GCA_030770095.1. NCBI lineage: Eukaryota > Metazoa > Chordata > Actinopteri > Cypriniformes > Leuciscidae > Gila > Gila robusta. The sequence continues at coordinate 276,917 of JAVALU010001625.1, forward strand.
GATAAGGCTCGATCGAGTCTGTCCACAAAATACCTGTCAATGCGCCCTCGTGGACTCGCGCCAAGGGTCCTATAGGTCTGCACTACATGACGTCACCAAAGTGTGGACTCTGAGGAAGTCTACAAGTCCGGAGCAGGGGCGGAGTGGCAATCGGGAGAGTCGGGACTATTCCCGCGAGGGCCGGTCTGATAATAGTTATACATTGCAAGTTCTTAGCAACATCATCCTGTGCAGCCTCTCTCAACCTGTAAATAAATCCATCGATCCGCAAGTTTTGTTTGAGTTCGTAAATGGTCTAGTGGTAGATCTTTTGCCAAGTGTGTCAGAGGTTATGGGTTCTAATCCGCACTCGTATAGTTTTTTTTTCTCTCATCATAACTGAATGTTCATCAGTGGTTACAGTCTATATCAAGCAGGGACACGTTTGTGTGCAGTTTATTTTGTGATTTCACCGGAATGAATAATGTCTCCACAACTGCGATAGATTGAAGAGCGCGTCCGAGTGAAGACTGCGCGCGAGGCACAGAGAGAAACACTGTATCCATGCAACTGATAGCAGCGGCAAAGAGCATTCAGCTTGAGTTAAAAAACAACACATTTTAGCGCTAGATCTCTTATTTATTAGCGAACTAAATGAATGCTCTGCTAGTTAACTGGAGATGTTTTATTTATTAGGTAGGCTACATCCGTGCCATAATGTTTCAAAAACTGATGGGGGACAATATCGATCCTGAGAAAAAGTGGTGGGACACGACTCACTGGATCTAAACAAATCAATCTAACCATAGATGTGACCAGTAGTGGTGGCTTTCTTAATCTATTTAAAATAATTTTGCAACGGTTCTTGCAAAAAAAGATGGTCCCACCCCGGCCCTTGTCTGGAGTGTGTCATTTGGGACAGGGCCTTAGCTGGAGTCATTTCAGAGTCCACAGACTCACGGAGGCGATTGGGATTTCACAACTCACACTTTATTCCCCAGTGGAACTCCTGTAACTTTCTGTCAGTCACTTTTGACCGTCCACAGCGTTATTAACTAAACAAAATAACTTAAAAATGAGCATCAAACACAAATAACCCGCATGGGGTGTTCGAGGCGCACATACAATGCAGACGTTCAACCGGGAGCGCGCAGCTCTTAAAGGGGCCACACCTTATTTCTACTCGTTACATACTTCTTATTCCTTCTAAAAGAGGCAGTTTGATTCAGGGGTGCGGGAACATGTTTTAGTTTTGGGTGCTGTTTTTTTTTTTTTTTAGGTCACCACTTTTGGATAAGAAACAACATCAAGTCTATAAAACTCGTCAAAACTCTGCGAATCACAACAAGTGTATCGGTGAGAACACTCGTTTAAACAGCACACACACACACACACACACACACACACAAACTTGACTGCACATCACATTTTTGACATTATTGATACTGCTTTCAATCTTAATGCAACGGACTGGTCTACGGGACATACATTAAGCCTTTAAATAAAAGGGTTATTGGGCTGTTCATACGTACACAATAAAAGAGCCTACACAGTGACAGGAAATGTAAATGAATTCTTTCTATGCACACACAATATGACGTCACACTGCGCGTATGTTTTAAAACATAGTTTAAAATATAAATAGTCCTAACAATTTTTAAATAGTCCACTATAAGTGTTTATTACAAATAAATAAATGACTAAATGATTAAAATGAATAAATGTCAATGAAATGAAAATTTGCGTTACATTTATAATCCTGTGAAAACATGGCTTCCCGTGCGCCTGGTTTGATTAGGTTTATCCATAAATGTTAATAAATGCATTAACAATCAAACATGTATAACATGTAGTTAAGGCTGCCGTTATTCATGCGTGAATCCATAATGACTCCAGTCGTAGTTCAGGATAACTCTTCATTGGTTCATGATTAGGTCGTGCCTTCAATAATTATTAGTTCATGTTGAATTAAGAATTAATTCAGGTATGAGTACATGATTATTCATATACCCTTATTGTAAAGTGTTAACCTTTTTTCCTCACTAAAAGCAAACAACACACTCTCCAGAATAAACTATTAGTCTTTATCAGAGAGCTGTTCAAATCACTGACACACTCTTAATATGAAGATCATTCTTCATCATCAGATGTTTGAGTGACACTATGTCCAGTATCAGGAATAATACAGTATGATCTGTGTGTATCAATACACAACTCTGAGATCACAACGTGAATGTGTGCAAGAATAAACTGAGCATGTTCAAATTAACTCTTTCCAGACTAATTCCACTAAATGTCTTTAGAGAAAATACAGTAAATTTAGGTAAAATTTCTTTACCTGTGAGAAGTGAAGAGAGAATGAACAGTCCCAGCAGACACAGATCACACTTATCAGGCATTTCTGTTTCTGTCAGTCTTTCTCTTCATTATATATAGTTACAGCTCCTCCTCTTCATTATATATAGTTACAGCTCCTCCTTTAAACATCATCAGCTCCTCCTCTGGTTGGTAACTTCCTCTAGCTATGTTTCCATCACCCTGTTTTTATGCACATTTTGAAGTATCGCATCAGAAACGAGTGATGGAAACGCCAAATTTGTCAGAGAAAACAATTTCATCATAATGAAATATAGTTGTTTTTAAGTGACCCAATACAGTGTCCTTAGAGTAATTTTTTATGTGTTCATTTTTTATTTTTTTTATTTACACAATCGTTTTAAATAACAACACTAACACATTGTGTTGCTTGTTCGGTTTACTTACAATTTTTTATTTGCTTTGGTACTATTTTTAAGTAAGGTGTACATTTTCAAATCGTTAGTGCTAATATCACAACAGATAATCAAACGTGCACTTTTTTCGACCATTTCGGTCACACTTTTTTATTAAGTGGCTTAACTACTATGTACTAACATTGAAATTAATAATTTGTAGTCTAATATGTAGTCATTGCTCAATGCCGAAGTATTTTTTGGCACACAGTGCCGCGACAAATCAATCACTCTTTTACGACTGGCTGCCTGCACATTCATTCACTGAGCTCGCGGCTACTGCAACTTGCGCTCTCTTCACGACTCAACCTCCACGGACAGTTTTTAATGTTTTATCAGACAATAACTACTCAAGATTTTGCTTTAGTATAATTTTCGGGACAATCAGGGCCGGATACGAGATTCGGGACAACGGCTTAGATTTCGGGACTGTCCCGAATTTTTACTACAGTATAGATTCAGTCTTATGGTACAGTGAGAATATTTGCTGAATCGGAAGCAAACTCTGTTCTAGCACAAAACCTCATGGCAGTTTCATTACTTCATCATAACTTCCCACATATCAATGCTTGTCTGGCCCAGATCCGGTCCACAAAGCCCCTTTTCCTCTATTCCCCGCGTCCTCACGCTGCAAAGAATGACGGTCCTGGAGTGGCCAAGATCTGGATTAAAGACAAGGGCCACACATGGGCCATAACTGGCTGAGAGGAGGTCACATTCAGGCCAACATCACGTGCTGTGTGTGTGTGTGTGTGTGTGTGTGTGTGTGTGTGTGTGTGTGTGTGTGTGTGTGCCATGAAGCTTTTATTAGGCTACTAAGTTTGTGCTTGTGAAACCACAACTTCTAGAAAAGTTGCATTGACAAATGCGTCAAGATCACACTTCATCTATATATACACAGCAAAAACTCCAGTGTTAAATTAACTCTCATGTGAGTGTTTTTTAGATCACACTCAAAAGTGTTACAATAAGGGTACATTAAAATGTCAAGGGTCGTGAGCCTAAACTAAACAACCAAGAGAAATATATGTCTACTACCTCAGATTTAACGTTTGATCTGTACATCAGCATCAGCGAATAACATAATCTCACTCACGATAGAGAAAGCTGTGCAAAACTTACATGTACAAAAGTAACCGTGAAGACTTCAATGTAAACACAGCTTTTGTGTCTTTATCAGCTTTTCCATATACTGGCACTGATCATCATCACAAATACTTACTCCATGCTCCAGTTCTGTAAATCAGTTTTTATGAATGAATGACTCTCTCACCGGTTGCTCTAGAGTTTTCTTGGTCAACAGCCGCTTCTCCTCCTGCTGGTGAGGACGACTAACAGCTGGAGATTATCAATCTACTGATATTCCTGCCTTTCCCAGATGTCAAATGTTGAATTTTCTGTCGAATTTGAACCACAGATTTGTCAAAAAGAGATTTTTTAGAGCAAAATAAAATGGACCGAAAATTGTCTGTTGAATATTATAGGTTGTATTTTTAAACAGAAAGAACATTTTGGAAGTGAAATCTGAAAGGGGAATATGGATTATTGAATTTTTAAAAATGAAAACGTGTGTGAAATGTTTTGAATTGAAATATTAACAGCTTAAATATACAACCATGTTCAATTTCAGCCCATAAAAATGCAAGCCCTAAAAATACAATGCATTAAAATGCAAGCAGGGTTAATGCAATGCATATTTGTTCAAATAGTGCAATTCAACAAGCTTTTTTGTTTCAAAAACATTTGTCATTATTGTACTTCCATAGAAGCACCAATTACACCATGGGCCCTATTTCAACGATCTATAACGCAAGTGTCAAGCGCAAAGCGCAAATCGCAAGTAACTTTGTGGGCGGATCTCGGCGCTGTTGCTATTTAACCGGCGGGATAAATGACTCTTGTGCTCGACGCAAATCTAAAAGGGGTTGGTCTGAAGTAGCTTCATTATTCATAGGTGTGGTTTGGGCGTAACGGGAAACAAACCAATAAGAGCTTTATATCACATTCCCTTTAAGAGCATGATGAACGAGGTGCGCTTGTTCCATGGCGCAATACTATTATAATGGCGCATTTACCAGGCGCGCTTCAGAATCGGTTCTCAGCCGAGGAGATCAATGTTCTCGTCAGGGCCGTAAAAGAAAGAGAAGTGACATTGGGGATGGGACAAACCCACCCAAATTAGCTTCGGTTAAACATGTATATAATAATTTGGGTAAATGTGTAAGCTTTATGCCTATTTTTCCCATCGTCATGGACACAACAATGATTTCCCTCGTGTTTTAATATTTTTACTTATAATAATGTATCATTTGCAAAAAGGAAAATGCATCTGTGTAGATGAGAGAATCATCTACAGTGTACACGCGTTGTTCACACTCTGTATTATGGCCAAGCATGCGCGCTTAAAATAGCATCCGAATGTACGCGCAACGCGCCACTGACTTTAGACTAGGTTTTTTCTGGTCAGTGGCGCAATTGTTTTCTGGAACTGCAAAATAGCACTAGGGATTGTTTGCGCCGGAACACGCCTCCTTTTTTGCGCTGAACCGCCCAGGGAGCGCAAGTTCATTCCCTAGTTTGCCGGCGTGCGTCTGTGGAGGGAAAAGTCCGCTTTGCGCGAGTGTAAAATACTAATGAGACATGAGTCGGTGTACAAAGTCAGTTGCGCTGGGTACAAGATAGGGCCCCATGTCTGTCAGACTGACAGGCCAATCGCTACAGCGATCAGGGAGTCCCGCCTCCTGATATATAACTCGCTGCAGCCACTGCTGCGTCATTCTTGCTCAGCGGTTTACAGACGAGGCAGACCGGTAACATCTCAAACGAGATGGAAATGGAGATCCCCTCGCGGGTATAGCGGGGGAAGATGATGATGATGAAGATGAGGAATTATCCCCATATCTTCTAGACGACGAGGAAGCCGATGGTGCCATCCTCCCTCCTAATTCATCTCGTCCACCGAGTAACCAGCGTTATTTTAAATATAAAATTAAATGTTCCCAACTAAGCAAGCCAAAAGCCAATGGCGACAAAGGTGAAGAAAGGCGATAAAGGGGACAGTGGCAAGGAACCAAAACTCCATCAGGTGACAGAATGGAGAAAAAAACCTTGGGAGAACCCAGGCTCAGTCAGGGGGGCCAGTCCTCCTTTGGCCAATGAACGAACAGTGTATGATTATGATTCAGGCATCATTATCGGTCAGAAGTCAGATTGGATCAGAACTTTCACAATATTTATCCAGTTCATCTGGTTGGGGTCGGAGTCATCACGCCGGTATGGAGACGAGTTTGTTGAGGTGTCCATGAGGCCTTCACAGGGTTGATGAGGCACTTCAGGGATGCGTTGTCATCGTGTCCAAGCGATGGTCCTTCATCAGATCTGGATATGGCCTGGATTCGGCGGTTTGTGGTAAACCTCGGGATAATCAGAGACTAAAATTAGCGTAGACGCCATCCTTCTAGGTATTATCAACTGGCCAGAATTTTGTGATCGCAATAGACGTGAAGGACTATAATGCGTTAAGAACTCGCTCAAGTACAGGGGAGCTAAACCATTTAGTGCTTTGTAAGTAATCAACAATATTTTAGAAGGGTGGTAATGGCGCAGTGGATAAGACACACGCCTTTGGTGTGAGAGACCTGGGTTCGAATCCACTGCAAGACACCAATGTGTCCCTGAGCAAGACACTGAACCCCTAGTTACTCCAGAGGCGTGCGACCTCTGACATATAGCAATTAAGTCGCTTTGGATAAAAGCGTCAGATAAATGTAATTTTAAAATTTACACAATGTTTAATAGGGAGCCAATCAAGCGGCAACCCCCCCGTCTCTCTCTTGAAACCAACACGGAAGTGAATTAAACTGCAATTCATCGACTTGCCGCTTGAGGCTGGCAGCAAAAGTGAGTCAAATCTGTATCTCCCCCATGTTAAAATCCCCAACTTTACAGCAGAAAAAAATATGTTTACAGCGTGGAGCAAAAAGTGGTTTTGGTCTATATAGCTAATTTTGCCCTTCATGACAACTGTGAGGGGGCTGAATTTTTTTACAACTAATCCGTTTAAATTATATTAAGTCTTAAAGTTGTGCATAATTAAGGGCGTGGCCACTTGAGTGACAGGTGGATTGAGGCTGCTGTAACTGCTAGTCGACGTTTGTCTATCTGTTAACGTCACCCTCAGCTAATTCCAGCAGCTGCTGTACTTGCCATCTCTGCAGTGTTTGTGCTTTTTTCGGGATTATTTCATACAATTTAATACACGTGTAACCCAGGTTAAAATCTGTTAATCCATTCAATGTATATTATGGTATATAATAGTAATAATGAATTGCTGTATATATATATATATATATATATATATATATATATATACATATATATATATATACATATATATATATATATATATATATATATATATATATATATATATATATATACATATATATATATATATACATATACATATATATATATATATATATATATATATATATATATATATATATATATATATATATATATACATATATATACATATATATATATATATATATATATATATATATATATACAGTGGTTAAAGTGGGATTTGGTACGTGGGGGAACCCTCAAATTTTGTGTAGGTGCAACAGGGAAAAATGACTCACCGTGGGACAACATATTGAGTATCGTGGTATAGCAATACTTTTTGGGACAAGAGTGTCACTGTGGCACCACATATCACAATACTTATTTACTTGATATTTTAATGTTTTTATTTTGGTCCATCAACACTGATATGATGACAATACTATGTTAAAATTGCTGAACACTGGGCCAAAAATTGAGCCCTGCATTGTAGCCACATCAGCCCACATTACCCCCCACCCCCCACAGACATGTGCATTTAAATGTGAGGTAGTTAGGGGGGTTGGGGGGCATGCTCCCCCGAGAAAATTTTGATTTCTCTGACCTACATATGTGCAATTTAAGACTTTTGAAGGCCAAAAAATGGATAATAAATAGCTTTAAAACCATGTCAGTGTGCATTAGATTATTTGTCAATACCTGCTCTCTCATCTTAATCTTTCTTTTTCTCTCAGTCTCCTTATCCTGCCGTATTTCTTCCCCTCCTAAAGCTGAACTTTGACTGTTAGTCTTTTCATTTTCGTCTGTGTCAGTGTAGAAAGTAAACATAAGCTCAACTGATGAGTTTTATGAAGCATTTTCACAGATAAGTTAATTTACTCAAGGCTACCAGATCAGCATTGCCAATAGGAACCTTCTACAAGCTTTGGAATTTGAAAAGTAATTTTAAATAATACAAATTATAGGCTACGTTTAACGCAGTTGGTGGAATTGGCAGACGTTCCCTTAGGCATGAGTTGTGGAAACGCGTCAAAGCATTATCAGGTATAAATATGCAGCATTAATGTACGGTGATTTTGAACGAATATTTAATGTCGATAATGGTTACATAATGTTAAAACTAATCCTGCTATTGATATCTTTGTAAGACTGCCAACCCTATAGAACAGTGGCAAGGGAAAACAATGTCTGGCGAAATATCGAACATTAAACTAACTTTACCGCGCTCAACCACCGTGAGTGCATTTCACACATTTATAATCGCGCGCGTTTAGCGGGGAGGAAGGGAGGTTGGTCGGCCAGTCGGTCCATCTCGGGACCAGCGAGATTCGTTGAGATTAATGAATCTATTTATTTAATAATTTATCTGAGGTGCCGGAACGCAGTTCCGGACCGTTCCGGCCCACTTTAACCCCTGTGTATATATATATATATATATATATATATATATATATATATATATATATATATATATATATATATATATATATATATATATGGGTCAATGACAAATAAGATTTTCAAGATGAAAAAAATATATATTTTAAGCAAAACCGTTTTAAAATGCATTTTTATGTCCAAAAAAATGTATGGTGTTGATTAATATTGGTTTTACAGTGTTTTAGGCAGCATTAATTCATTATAAAACAAGATTTCTGATTTTACCACCCAGAAAATGTCAGGTGGTGCGACCATATATTAATTTAAAATAATATACATTTAATGTACTTAGCACTGCTGAGACTTGTACATATGAATCATTGTAGTGTCTAAAATGCATATCACATAGTAAATTCCCTTTCTATTTCTTTATTTATTGCCCTTTTATTCAAAATCATATAAACGGCTGCTTTTCTGTGTGTTTAAACACCCATTTTTCCATAAGGAGTTTTTATGTTTTGTTTTTAACTGTAAAAAGGATTTGTATACGTTGGATAAAGGTTTACAGTTATATTTCTTACTTCATTTTGCAATTGCAGTGGGAATTGATACAATTAAATGTAAATTTGCTGGTTGCACCACCTGACCATGACCGGACGCACCACCTGACGTTGTGATCAATAATGATTTATATTCACAAAATAATAAAAAAAGATATGTCAATGAATTTTATTTGGGTTTCAATTGGCTTTTTTATTTTAATCCTCTGACCAATTTATACTGTATCTCAATCATATAATTACATTTCATTAACAAGAAAGTGCAAAACAATACTGCAAGTTATGATAACATTTGATCATTGCTTCTTTAAAAATATAACTTTGAAACCTCAAGGAACACATTTAATGAATGAGAACATCTTTTATATTGAACAGTGAATTCGTGCAAATATTGGGCCCAGAAACATTAGGGGCAGAATTCAATCTACTGCTCATGCAATTATATTCAGTAGTATCAGTAAGTCAAGATAAAAAAAAAAAAAAAAAACATTTGATCATTGCTTCTATAAATCTATAAATTTAAAACCTCTCCGGGAACACATTTAAAAAACGAGAACATCTTTTATAAAATGTCAAATCATGAAACTGTGAATTAGTGCAAATCTTAGGCCCAGAAACATTAAGCACAGAATTCAATCTACTGTTCAATAGATTCAGTAGTAACAGTAAGTCAAGATAAAAACAAACAAAAAAAAAACTAAAAAAAAAGAATTACAGCGTTGTGGGTGATTAAGATGTAAACAAGCTTACTAATGACAATGTACAACATACCTTTCTCTATAAAAGATACATGGTTCCAGACCCCTGCTATTTTAATTCAATTAAAATATATGGGACATACAGGTGAAACTCAGAAAATTAGAGTATTGTGCAAAAGTTCATTTATTTCAGTAATTCAAGTTAAAAGGTGAAACTAATATATTATATAGACTCATTACATGCGAAGTGAGATATTTCAAGCTATGAAGACCTTTTCACAATATTCTAATTTTGAATTTGGGGTTTTCTTAAGCTATAAGCCATAATTATCAAAATTATAACAAATAAAGGCTTGAAATATCTCACTTTGCATGTAATGAGTCTATATAATATATTAGTTTCACATTTTAACCTGAATTACTGAAATAAATTAACTTTTGCACAATATTCACATTTTTTGAGTTTCACCTGTACTATATCATTTGTAAAATAAATTATTTTAGTTTAAATATTTAATAGAATGGGTAATGGTTTGTTAATCATTCAAATTCATGACTAATAACTATGATTTTCTGTAATGCTGTATGACACTGCTATTAAGTATGTATTATTAACATGTAATAACTGTAATTACCACAAAAAAATAACAGAACACCATATTAACTTAAGTTGTAATGTATCTAGATAAACATAATGAACACAATACCTTGCTTTTCTTTTGGCAAGGTACTCTGCCCTTGCAACTGGATCACTTTTTAAACAAGTTTTCTCCTTGCTTGATAATGGCATCTACAAAAACAAATTAAAATAGATTAATTTAAAGATGCAATTGTTTTAGTATCAATGTTGATTATACAGTCCTATATTCTTGAAGAATAAGACTTTAAGATGGACAAGACAATGTGCTCTTTAAATCTTTGTCACTCATACCATAAAAAAAAAATATATATATATATATAAATATATATATATATATATATATATATATATATACACATATATGTAGATTGCACCTTTAAACAACTTAAAAGCTTTATATATTTATTAAAATGTATTTAATATATTCAAAAACATGAATTAACATGACTTTTTTTAGTTGGTTTAACTGTAACTCTGGTCGCGACACCTGACATATTGGTCGCACCACCTGACATTTCAGACTCAATTCGAATCTAACAGGCATTAACTTGGACACCTATACAAATGTTTGACCATGTGCTCAAGGTTATACATACATTTTTAAAATCAAATACACATTTTTATAATAACAACACATTTTCAAAGTTTTCCAGGGGTCATACCACCTGACATGATAAGTTGAATCAACCTCATCATTCCTCAAAAATGTCAAATTATCTAATATTTATGGGAGGTTGACTAACCTTGTTACTGCATCAAAGGGGTCCTCTGGAATCTTCTGTGTGATGTCATATTCTGTCACATGGTTTTCTTAAAGGAACCTTGCATAAAAGTGCATTTTTATGTCGGTCGCCCTCCCTGACATTAGTAGAAGTAAATTTTTCGGACAAAAGTTCAAGTAATAGAATAGTTTTGAAATAGGACCGATACACTATTTCCCCTCATTTATAAGGAATTTAACATAAAATCATGCCAAAATATTTGATTAAGAAATTTATTGAGAAAATTAACATTTATATCTCAGTTTTGTTCTCTGCTTGTACGCTCGGACGGTCGCACCACCTGACATTTGTGGTCTTTCAAACACCAAAACTCAAAAAATCTATTGAATTTCAATAAAATGAAAAGGGTTTCTAATAAAGGAGATATTGTAGATCCATTTGATATATGACATGTATTTATTCAAATTCTTTTTAGGAAAATAAAGAATTTGGACACAAAAAATACATGTCATGTCATTGACCCATATATATATATAGTTGTATATTGATTGATGTATTTGCGCGGAGTACTTCCTCTTTAAACATAACCTGATGGCGGCGACGGATTCCCTGCAGCCAGTAAGTTGTTCTAAAGAGTCACAATAATATGCTTAACTTGAAAGAATGAATTGATCACAAGAGTGAAAAGTTTGTAAAACACAAACCGTGTGTGCCCCGTGACCTAACGTAACCCTGGTCATGTGACTATGCTTGGTCAATCGTGTCTGGGAGCACGAGTATTTAATCAGGCCGCAGCGTCTTCCTCATTCAGAGGTGTGGGGATAGTCGGGGGTTTGTGAGTTGTAATCAGGTTCTGGAGGCAGGTAGTGGGCCATCCTTGGACCTCATTGAGGTGTCGTGGCCCTCATTATCCACTGCACAGTCCCAGCAGGCCAAATGCCTTTTGACCCGTTTTAACTCCGTGTTTAGTAAGAAAGAGGGGGACTTGGGGTGTACTCACCTAGTCCAACATGAGATATCAGTGTTAGATAATGCTCCCGTTCGTCAGCGTTATCGTTGGTTGCCCCCCTCCCAGTATGAGCAAGTCAAATCTTATATTAGTGAGCTGCTTGAACAGGGTATAGTTCGGCCTAGTTGTAGTCCCTACTCTTCACCTATTGTGGTGGTACAAAAAAAGGATGGGAGTATCCGTCTTTCTGTTGATTACCGCCAACTCAATGCAAAAACACAAAGCTGCTTACCCACTTTTCACATATTGAGGAATCACTTGATGCCCTAACTGGTGCTAAGTGGTTTTCTACTCTTGACTTGGCTAGTGGGTACAACCAAGTTCCAATGAGAAAACTGCTTTCTGCACTCCTTTTGGCCTTTTCGAATATAATTGGATGCCTTTTGGATTGTGCAATCTGTTATACTTGGACGACATTGTCATCTTTTCTGGTTCCTTCAAACAACATCAACATCTAATTTGAAATTGAAGTTCCAAAAATGCCATTTTTTCCAAAAAAAGGTTAAGTATCTCGGTCACATAATTTCCTCCCATGGAGTGTCCACCGACCCAGAGAAAATTAGCGCTGTAGCCAACTGCCTCCCAGTAACCTTTTGGAGTTACGCTCCTTTCTAGGTTTTGCATCATACTACCGAAGGTTTGTAGAGGGGTTTGCTCGATATGCGGCACCTCTACACAGATTAGTGGGGGAGCTCCAAGGTAAGGGAAGGAAGCAGGGTTCAGGCACTAATACTCTGCTGTACGGACGATGGACAGAAGTTGTGGAGAATGCCTTTGTGGCTTTGAAGAAGTCATTGGTAGAGGCCCCAGTTTTAGGCTATGCTGATTTCTCTAAGCCTGTACCTTAGCTTCAGAAATAGCAGCTGTGCCCTCCCGTGGGAAGGCAGACATGCAAGCTCTTCAGGCGGCAGAAGAGGAGTGGCCCCTACTCGTTATGAAAGGGCTAGGGAGTCCAGGGAAGTACTGGAGTTCGTTCGCCAGTGGAAACGTGTTCGACAGGAAGATGGAGTTTTGTATAGGGAAGTCTTCTTGGCTCCAGGAAAAGTTCAAGTGCTTCAGGTTTTATTGCCTGGGGTTTTAAGGAAGTAAGTTTTGCAGGGTTTTCATGACCATCATGGTCATCAAGGTATAGAGAGGACAACCGCTTTGGTGAGGGAGAGCTGTTTCTGGCCCAATCTGCGCTACGATGTTGAGCAATGGTGTATCAAATGCGAGTGTGTAAATGCGAGCGTCGTACATTTCTAACAGCCATATTTTCAAAGGTCACACATATTTCAGGGGTCATTGGAATTGGTTTTGAAATAATTGAAGAAATTAGTGCTGTCACTTTTTGCCAGAATGTCTTGATCACCTCACATTCCCAATGTTTAATATTTCTAACATGTAAACGAAGAGGCAGTTTGTGTTTTATATTTTGTTTTGTAATACATATACATGCAGTGAAGATAATCAATGTATGTGATGCCTAAACCACATTTGTGTGGCTATTAATATGTTTAATATTTTTTTAAATTAATTCGAAAAGAAGCAGAGTGGTGTTTTATAACATTTTGTTTTATTGTTACCTTAAATAATTGGAGTTGCAGAGCGAGCTGAGAGACGCTATCAAGAATGCTGCTGTTCCTTTTGCAGAATTAACTTTGGGTACTTGGTATTAAGAAACACATGATTTCGGCGCTTGTCTTGTAACAAACAGTCACATGCTGAGAAGCAAGAACAAGATCTGCTGTATGCCCTCCATTGTTGTTTACCATATCACTTTCTTCTTTGTGCGTAAATGACGTCGATCCTTGCTTTCCGGCATACACCACACCTCTCAAGTAAGGGTACTGTTGGTAGTGGAAACGCAGGCCGGATCAGGGTTTACCGTCCCACTTCAATACTGTACTGTATAGTCCCCTACCGCTCGGTAGAAACGAGCCATAAGTATAAATAGCCTGTCTTGTTGGCAAAGGCTATTTACACTAACCCCACCCACAAATGTCTGATTGGACCACACAATATTCAAAAAGACATGTGTAAATTCAGCATCTACAGTGGCGTACGCCGTTGGGAGTGTGGCGTGGGGAAGTAGCTTTTGACACGATCAACCCGAGTTCGAACCCGCCTTTTGGCGAACTCGCTCGGCTCCGTTATTCTCATCACATACCAGATTGGAAAGGCATTTATTTTCAATACAAATGAATAACTTATTTGAAAAGTGAAAATAAAGTGCCTACTTTTCCATTGTTTTTCTATGTAAACACTGAAAGGGGGGTACAGCCAAAGACCCAGGACCAGATATGATGAAAGAAGACCAGGAGTCAGGATTATAATAAATTAAAGAAAAATTTACTGAAGATAGTTTGCAGTTTCATCGGTAGAGCCAGGCTTCAAAGTCTCTCGAGGGGGTCGCAGGCCAGACTCTACCTTACACAAAATTTCACACCAGTTATACCATTTCCAAGAGCATTGATTACATCATTGCTTACAGATTAGCTACTTCTGATTGGCTAAGAACATAAAATCTAAACAATTTTGGATAGATATGCGAGTACGTCGCCATTAGTTCTTTTGCAGCATCTCCCAAATGATATGACGATCTAAAAACACGGCGCTCAAGCTAAAACGCATCTAAAATTCCACTGCCCGTATCTCGCATTTTTCATTTACATTTATGAATTTGGCAGATGCTTTTATCCAAAGCGACTTAGATTGCATTTCAAGGTAGACATTTACATTCTTATCAGTTCTTGTTTTCCCTGAGAATCGAACCATTGGCGTTGCAAGCGCCAACGCTCTACTGTTTGAGCTACAGGAAAGTTTGCTTATAGGGAGAGCCGGCACTGTTGTAGAAACATTATCCAAATTATTTTACTTCCATTTCCCTTATGACTGTATTCACCTTTAAATGTATTTAATAATTGTTGATTTCCAAAGTACTGAACTGAGAGTATGAAGGTAATATGATGCCATAAAGCAAATTGCATGTGCAGGGTAAGATTTGTGAAAGTGTACAAATTTGCAAGGATAAATTAAATTTGCATGCACAAGAGAAGATCACGCCACACACGCCAGTCGCCAGAACACATCTTTATCTTAATTTGGCTACGAAACGTTATCGTTACCAAAATGGTACTTTTATTGCACACATACATCCCAGCGGGCACCTTGACATCAATTTAACATCAATATGACATCAAACATTATGTCAAAATGACGTCACGAAATAGGTCAAAAATGAAAGTCATATTGATGTTAAAGTGTCTATGTCAATTTGATGTCAAAATGTTGACCTCTGCTGATGTCATTTTGATGTCATGCTTTGTTGGCATTTTAATGCTATTTTTGGTATCCATTATTGAAGACACCTGATGTTAACAAGCAGAATCACAAAAGGAGAAAATACATTTTTTAAGCCACCATTTTGGTGATCAGTGTTTGCTTTAGTTGGACTCTTGACCCCTAAACTATTAATATTTCAATTTTGTTTGTCTGATGTAATGGAGTTATAACTGCCAGATGAACATTGATAAAAGGTGATCAGGTGGTGTTGGTTATGTTTTGACAATCATCACTTGACCTGAATCACCAAAGTCATTTAGATTGTTTTGACCTTGTTAGTTACAGCAACAATATGATTCTATAGCAAACAATTATCAGTTTTTTCAATATAATCCAAGACATTTCTTAAAAGCTGTTCTGATTGGAACACTTTGAAAAATTATTTTATTTCGACACACTGACATCAATAATCAGCCTGTGAATCTCAACAATAGTGACAATAATAAGTTGCAGTGCATTCTGGGTGCCACCATTCAAAACTCATTCATGGCTCCCATCATGCATTGTGGTATGAATAAATTATGATCTGATTTGTTTTAGTAATTTCCTTTTCCTAATTGAATATTTTGTTTGTCACCATTGTTGAGATTCATACACTGATTCTAGATGTCTGTGTGTGCCTAAAATACATATTTGTTTTATTAGAACAACTTTTAGGAAATCCATTGGATTAAATAAAAAATTCAGGATCATATGCTGTAGAATAACGTGATGCTGTAATTACCAACATAAATCTAAGTCAGAAATTAGGCTCTAACTGAGTACAGTGACTCACTTCAAATGATGATTATGTTAAAACATAACCAACACCATCAGATTACCTTTACTCTTTGTTCATCTGGCTGTTCACCACTCAGTTTCAGCAGCCAAACAAAATCTAAAGTTAAAAACTTTAGGGTCAAGAGCCCAACTAAAGCAAACATTGATCACCAAAATGGTGACTTAAATTGTGCTTTTCTCCTTCAGTGATTCTGCTTGTTAACATCAGGTGTCTTCAATATTGGCCAATCACTCAATTATTCACATCAGCAGAGGTCAAAATCTTGACATCAAATTGACAGACACTTTGACAATATGTCAATATGACTTTCATTTTTGACCTATTTCGTGAAGTCATTTTGACATAATGTTTGATGTCATGTTGATGTTAAATTGACATCATATGCCCACTGGGATGTTAAATAAATAAATAAATGGGGATCTGAATAAATCTGGCATGTTTATTGAACCAATCAGATAAGAGTAAATCGAGAGTCAGCAAGAAGATCATCTGATTTAATTAACCAATCATACCATTGATCAGCTCTACCAAACTTGGATGTCTTTTTTCCAGTAATAAACAAACATTGTTAAGTTGTTTTGATTGATACTGTGAAGCAGCTTTGATACAATCTGTATTGTGAAAAGCGCTATATAAATATATTTGACTTGACTTGACTGGCTACATTAGAAGGTGGACCCGCCCTTCTCTTTGCGCTTTCAAAACTCAATGAGTGAGAGAATCTTTTGCCCCATGCACACAAGTCGTCATTCAGACATTTGCAACAGTTTCTTTTTTTACACAAAGGTTGGTTTTACGCAATCAATCGGTTTTGCAGTTCCTGACTCTGTTGTTTTCGGTTGCAAATTGGCCATATTTGTGCGGAAAAAAGGTACCAAAAGTGTAAGTGCGGAAAAATGGTCAGAAGAATACAGATCCTATTTATTTTGCGTTAGCATGAAGCTGCAGCTTCACAATACATGCATTACACTTACGAATAACAGTAAAATGCAGCAAATATTTTTTTCTTACACTTGAAAGCCGATTTACACCTTTACAAATCTTCTCTTGCACATGTGATTCTTTATGGCATCATATTACCTTCATATGAGAGCCATCCAAAACATTCTAACCCGAGGACAAATGTATTTCAAATGTTTGTTTGACCTGTTCAATTCTGTATGCATAAAATATGCAAATTCCTAGACAATGTATCTTTAATTTGGCCAAAATCAAACGGGTAATTTTCTCCAAGTAGAGATTCTGTTGAATAAATGTGTTTGTGCCACACAAAATTCCTAAATGTTGTTGTCTTGATAATTAAGAAAATATTGTTTGGAGGAAACATGAAATTAACCTGTTTAATGTTATTTTAGATTATATCATATTTTATATTTAAGTACATCTAGTCATTAAAAGTAAAAAATCTTCCCAACTAGAGTCCCCCCCAGTGAATCTCACCCCTTTCCAGCCCTGGATCTAACAGATCTTCATGTGTATCTTCAGCTGATTTTTAAAAGAGAAACACATTCCACACTGATCACACTTGTGCAGCTTCTCTCTGCTGTGGATCCTCTCATGTGCTTTTAGATATGATGACATACAGAATCTCTTGTCACAGTGTGAACACTTGTAAGGTTTTTTTTCAGTGTGGATCATCTCATGTTTTTTCAGATTTGATGACAGACTGAATCTCTTGTCACAGTGTGAACACTTGTAAGGTTTTTCTTCAGTGTGGATCATCTCATGTTTTTTCAGATTTGATGAATGACTGAATCTATTGTCACAGTATGAACACGTGTAAGGTTTTTCTCCCGTGTGGATCCTCTCATGTGTTTTCACAGCTGTTGAACAACTGAATCTCTTTTCACAGTGTGAACACTTGTAAGGTTTTTCTTCAGTGTGGATCCTCTCATGTTTTTTCAGATATGATGACAGACTGAATCTCTTGTCACAGTGTGAACACTTGTAAGGTTTTTCTCCACTGTGGATCCTCTCATGTGTTTTCAGAGATGATGACTGACTGAATCTATTGTCACAGTGTGAACATTTGTAAGGTTTTTCTCCAGTGTGGATCTTCTCATGTGTTTTCACAGTTGTTGATCGACTGAATCTCTTGTCACAGTGTGAACACTTGTAAGGTTTCTCTCCAGTGTGGATCTTCTTATGTGTTTTTAGATGTGATGAATGACTGAATCTCTTGTCACAGTGTGAACACTTGTAAGGTTTTTCTCCAGTGTGAACTCTCTGGTGCTGTTTTAAACTGTTTGCTGTTATAAAAGTCTTCTCACATTCAAAGCACATGTACTCTCTCACACCAGTATGAATTTTCTGATGTGCATGTAAAGATAGCAGCCATGAAAAACTCTTTCCACACACAGAACATGAATGTGGCCTCTCCTTCGTATGAACTGTCATGTGTCTCTTCAGGTGTGATGCCCTAGGAAATATTTTGCCGCACTGATCACATGTGAACGGTTTCTCTCCGGTGTGGATCTTCATGTGAACATTAAGATTTGATTTTTGTGTGAAGCTCTTTCCACACTGAACACATGTGAACGGCTTTTCTCCAGTGTGGATTCTCATGTGAAGCTCAAGACTCTGTTTGGATGTGAAACTCTTTCCACACTGAACACATGTGAACGGCTTCTCTCCAGTGTGGATCCTCATGTGACGCTCAACACGTTGGTTGTTTGAGAAACTCTTTCCACACTGAGCGCAGGTGAAAGATTTCTTGGCTCTTATTTTCTTGAAAAAATTATTTTTAGTCTTTGAGCGACTCAAAGGTTTTTCTCCAGGTTTGACATGGTGTTTCTCCTCCACTTCACTCAAATCTTCACTCTCCTCCTTCACTTCACTCAGTTCTTCACTCTCCTCCTCCACTTCACTCAGTTTTTCACTCTCCTCCTTGACTTCACTCAGTTCTTCACTCTCCTCCTTCACTTCACTCAGTTCTTCACTCTCCTCCTTCACTTCACTCAGTTCTTCACTCTCCTCCTTCACTTCACTCAGTTCTTCACTCTCCTCCTTCACTTCCATCAGGTCTGAAATGAAAGAAATCTATTAATTTAATTTTTAAAACATCCACCCAGCCAGCACAGCCATGTGGGGCCCACATGGGTTTGACCTGGGCTATCTAACTGGGACCCAGCCAGTTTTGCCCCTGGTTTCCATGTAGGCACCACATGGGTTTGCCCAGATGAAATGAACACTGCTCAGTGTGCACACTACATGCTGTTAAATGTAACACTGATCAGTGTTGGAGTTAATGAGATAATTGAGTGATTGAATAATGATTGAGCATTATTGATGAACACCTGCTGTTAACAAGCAGAATCACTGAAGAAAAGAGAAACACAAGAGCTACTTCCAGTCACAGCCTTAGATGAAATCAACTGAAGATAAAATACACGAAATCTCTCAAGATCTGATTAAACAACTCTACAAACAGCATTACCAGCTTCACTTATTACCAACCAGGTTTACTTTATTTCTGTTAGACGTCTACAGAATTTCTTATTGAAAATTAACAGAGGTTAAGATGTTGATTATTTATTGAAAATAATCAAGCAGTCAATTTTGATATTCTAGGTATTATCAACTGGCCGGAAGATTGACATTGCAATAGACGTGAAGGACTATAATGCGTTAAGAGCTCGCTCAAGTACTGGGGAGCTAAACCATTTAGTGCTTTGTAAGTAATCAGCAATATTTAAAAATGTAAACGATGTTTAATAGGGAGCCAATGCAGTGTCGACAGAACCGGGCTAATATGGTCATACTTCCTGGTTCTGGTAAGAACTCGACCTGCTGCGTTTTGGACCAGCTGTAGTTTATTTATTAAGCATGCAGGGCAACCACCCATAATAGCATTACTTGATGTCATGAACGCATGAACTAATTGTTCCGCATTTGTCATTGAGAGTCTATGACGTAATTTAGATATATTTTTAAGATGGAAAAATGTGGTTTTACAGATACTACAGATACTTTCAAATGAAAGATTGGTATCAAAGAGCACACCCAGGTTCCTAACCGACGACGGAGACTTAACAGAGCAGCCATCAAGTGTTAGAAAGTATTCTAGGTTATTACGAGAGGAAGTTTTTTGTCCAATAATTAAAACTGTTTTTTTCAGAATTAAGTAGGAAATTAATAGTCATCTAGTTGTTTTATATCTGCTATGCATTCCGTTAATTTTGTGAATTGTTAAGTTACGTCAGGGCGTGAAGAAATATAGAGCTCAGTATCGTCAGCATAACAGTGAAAACTAATGCCATGCTTCCTAATGATTTCTGTCATGTTTTGGGTTTTGTTTCTTGTTCTTGTCATGTTTCTGTCTTGTCATGTGATTCCCTGTTTGTCATGTGATCCTGCCATGTGTCTTGTCATTGGTTAATTGGTTAAAAGTTGAAGTGAACCCAAATGCAAGTTTGTTTTATGTTTGATTATGTTTTGGAATTAAAGTTGCATTTGGGTTCACTTCAACTTTTAACCAATTAACCAATGACAAGACACATGGCAGGATCACATGACAAGACAGAAACATGACAATGACAAGAACAAGAACAAGAAATTTGCCAAAAAAAAAAAGAATCACCAACAATTAGGACTTTATCTTCAGTAAGTACTAACTCTGATAGAAAATCAGCAAATTATTTGATAAAGTCTGTATGGTACCCTGGTGGCCTGCATACAGTAGCCAACACAAATCTCAAATGTGATTTATCATTTATACTATATATTGTTACATTAAGCACCAACACTTCAAAATAATTATATTTGAAACTAGACTTCCTAGTAATTCTGAAGATATTACAATAAATTACAGCAACACCTCCCCCTTTGCCTTTCAGATAAGGTTCATGTTTATTTCAGTAATCTTGGGTGGACTCATTTAAAATAATGTAATGGTTTTAGCCAGGTTTCTGTAAAACACAGCACATCTAGGTTATGGTCTGTAATCATATCATTAACAATAAGTGCTTTTGAAGTAAGAGATCGAATATTCAGCAACCTGAGTTTTATCATTTGTATTATATCTATTTTTAATTTGTTAAACATCAATTAAATTTTTACCCTTAGATGGGTTTGGAAGTTTTTTGTATTTCCTAATTCGGGGAACAGACACAGTCTCTATATGATGATACCTAGGTGAAAGAGGCTCTATGTGATGGGATTTATCTGACCTTGGTGAGGTGGGACAGCTGGCAAACGGTCGGTTTAGCCAGTCTGTCTGCTTCCTGACCTGAGCCCCAGATTGTCATGTTTGAGCTCTAAGACTCTGTGCCATATGACTAGAGAGAAAAGCAGAACCATCCCAAGAGGAAAGAATACCATCTCTTTTCAACAGGTCAGGTCTGCCCCAAAAGCATTTCCAATAGTCTATGAATTCTACATTACTTTGCGGACACCACTTAGACAGCCAGCCAGTGAGTGAGGACAGTCTACTAAGTATCTCATCACTCCTGAGAACAGGAAGGGGGCCAAAGCAAATTACAGTGCCTGACATCATACTTGCGAGTTCACACACCTCTTTAACGTTAATTTTAGTAATCTCCGACTGGTGAAGTCAAAGATCATTAGTGCCGACGTGAATAATAATCTTAGAGAATTTATGATTAGCATTAGCCAGCACTTTTAAATTTGCTTTGATGTCAGGCGCTCTGGCTCCTGGCAAAAATGTGACTATATAGCATAGAGTCTGATTGATCCGACCAGCACTGGATCGTTCTGAGGGCGGGGATCGTTCTGAGGGCGGGTGTTTCCCGTTTCAGTTTCTGCCTGTAAGCGGGCAGAAAGAGAACGGAAGACTGGTCCGAAACTTTTGGAATTAAAAGTAACCCGGTACTTTAGTTGCGAAATGGTGGGCGGGGAAGGAATTTGTAGCCATCCCGGAAAGGAGAGTAGCAATGATCCAAAACCCGGTCCCCTCGTGTGTTGAAGTTTACTTGTTGGTGGTATTTTGGTGCTATTTTCTTGAAGTTGGCTTTGTTAAAGTCCCCAGACACAATGAACTCAGGGTGAGCGGTTTCCTGCTCGCTTATTCCCCCATACAGTTACTTTAGTGCCCGGTCTGTGTTGGCTTGTGGGGGAATGTACACAGCTGTGATAATGACCGCTGTGAATTCCCTCGGTAGCCAGAATGGTCGACACAGAAGCATGAGAAATTCCAGATCAGGAGAGCAGAAAGACTTGATAGAATGTACGTTCCTCTGATGACACCAGGATTTGTTGATCATAAAACATACACCCCCACCTCTGCTTTTACCTGAGAGGTCTTTAGCTCTGTCCGTTCAATGCACGGAGAACCCCGCGGTTTTGATGGCCTAATCTGGTATCTCAGCAGACATCCAAGTTTCTATAAGCCAGATAATGCAGGAGTCCCTCATCTCTCATTGGAAAGAGATCCGCGCTCTCAGCTCATAGAGCTTGTTGTCTAGAGACTGAACGTTTGCTAGTAGAATACTGGGAAGAGGGGGGTTGATTTGCACTCCGTCTTACTCTAATGAGAATGCCGGCTCTTCTTCCCCTTCTCCGGCTGCGTTTCCATGGCCGAGCTGCTCAGCTGCCGTGTTTGTAAACAGAGGGTCGTCATTGAGGTAATGAAAGTCCGGTTTTCTGTGTTCGATTGCTGAACCAATGTCCAAAATGTTTGTCTGTCGTACACAATAAGGCAGACAACATCCAAGACAAAAAAACATATGAACTGTAAACAGAACAAACAAAAAACTATAATGTTGTGACGGAGCTCGCAACGCAGCAGCCATACTCGGCACCATCTTGAACATTCCAGTTATATTTAGCAATATAAACAACAAGGAATGATAGTAGAAAAAGATTAAAAACAGAAAGCTATAAGGAGCTTACAGACGCAAAACCACTCAGCAGCAAGGCAGACAGGAGCAATCGAACCAGCCAATGGTTCGATTTATTCTACAGCATGATGGGAGGACAAGTAAATAATCTCAATCCATTGTCTTATTTTTTACAAAAACTGTACAGTGTTGTTGACTGGTTACCAAAGTTATTATAAGAAGAATAATCTAAAAAAAATGAATAACTTGTATAATTGATGAGAAATACAACTTTATCAGTAACTATAATTCAGAATTTGCTTAAATTATGATTACAACCATGTCAGCCACTCTGGAAAGTTAATTTACTTGATACCGTTTGCTGTTTATTGCTTAAAAAACTATCTTGAGAAACGTCAGACATTTTGTTAACATGGTTGCAAAAAATTGTGAACCATAAACTAGAGCAAAAATTATTCTTAGTTTGACCTGATGTTGACAATAGGGATTGGACGGTATGAAAATTTCATATCACAATTATAGTGACCAAAATGATCGTGATTATCAATATTATCACGGTTTTGTTATAACGAGATGAAAGTGTTCAAAAAGAACTGATGCTCACACTGAAAACATTTCAACAAGTTTTATATTTGAAAATCAACAAACAACAAATAAAACAAGCAGCTCTATGCACTTTTTTAAGCAAGATTCTATTCTGTGGCATTTCCTTCCTTATAATGACAAAAAAATGGGTGTAATAAGTGTACAATGAATATACATCATCATCTCTTAAATGTAACTCTTAACAGTCTTGTTTGAACTTGTTCATTCGTCATTGGCTCAAAGCCACTTGCAGCGAACTTTTGTTTGCGGAAGCTTCACGTTTATGTCAAGTGAGTGAGATAAAATATTTCAACATTTATTTATTCAACATTAATAATTTATTATTATTTATATTGGTATTGAGGTCAAAGTTAACTTGCCTTCCGCCATTCCTTCTTGAATAAAAAAAACCCAACATTGCACGCTGCGTGAGACTGTTGCTGGCTGAACAGGATTTATGTTATTAAAATCACGATAATCAAACACGGTTTTAATGATAATTAAATTTTAAACGATAATACTAACCGTCAGTACATTTTATCGTGGTTTATAGTGAAACCGGTAATCGTCCCATCCCTAGTTGACAATCAATAAGAAAGTTCCTCAATTCTCTCTTTACTGAAAATTTGTTGAAAATTCAGTACCTATTTGATAGTGTAACTGTTAATCTAAATGTGAAGTGCTTGAATCTTTCTAACATGAATTTTCTTCAGCATCATGAATGAATGAAGAATAAACACCAACCTCTTTGTTCTTCAGGATCTTCAGTGTGTTTCATTCTGCAGGTTCTGGATCCCTCGTGTTCTTACTGTCCTCTTTAATAAACTCAGTCTTTGCAGATTTCAGCTCTTCCTGATGCTTTCATGCTCGTCTTCACTTGTAGCTGATGGGAATATTCCAGCATTTATTGCTGAATCTATGTGGGAGGAGCTTCACTGATGATGGGATTGCTGTAGGAGGAGCTTCACTGATGATGGGATTGCTGTGGGAGGAGCTTCACTGATGATGAATTCCAGTGGGCGGGGCCTCTCTGCCTGAACTGCAGATTGATCAGAGGAGCTGATCTGCCAAAATAAAAAAATAAATCAGTTACTGATGTAAGGAACCTGGGTCAGGCTTTGGGGATATGTATTCAAAAATTAGTAATTTGACCCAGATAATCATACATGTTAAATCTCCCAAAAAGGGATAATATGTTCCCTGCATCTGCATTCATATATGTACTTAGACAATTAACCACAAAGGATTATAATTAATTGCATATGTAGACTATATTTTACAGACAGGTTAAAATTAGCTCAATTGTATATCAATACTTAAAACGGATTATAATTAAATATTTAATATATCAAGTATGTCTATCATAGATCGATCGTCAGGATAATCTTTAAGGGGATTAATTTATGACCGAATCATCTGCTTGTCCAGTAAACCTGATCATTCAATCTCATCAAACCTCACAAAATTATCCTACTTTATAGACTTTCAAGAGAAGCTATTCCTCTGGCCACAAGGAATAACTTTCTTGTTCTATAACGATACCTCTTTAAGTATCAATAAATTTGTAAAGCACGTAGCTTTGGATCGTACATTAAAGGGACTTGTATATGAGCAAAAGACAGAATCAATAAATGAATATAATGAATTTAATAAAGGAAAACTACGTATACGGTTACTAACGTTACAAGGAATAAAATGTATTTACAACAAAATACAACGACAATGAAAGAGAATGCATAAATAAAGAGAGAGAGAGAATGAGAGAGAGAGAATCTGGAAGGATCAGTGGCAAATTACAGACCTTAAAACCTTTGAGAGACAACACGGAGAAACACATCTTAATGCTCTGAAAGCTCGATACGAATATATACTTGCACAGTTGCTCGTTGTGTGGCTGCTTCGAAGGCATGTGGATGTGTTCCGTGGGAGAGTCACGTGGCCTGCGGATGGGTCCGGAGCGCGCACATTCAAACGAAGGTTTAACGGTCTCGGACGTAAATTACCAAAGAAACAATTCAGGCTAAATTCACTTACTCGTCTGAGGAAATGAACAAAGTAGAAAGGAAAAATAAAACTTAAAGAAACATACAAACAAAAGAAAAAGATCCCCGGAGGGGGATCACGCAGGAGTTACATGGTGATGTGAGGAAGAGGAGAGAGGTAAGAGAGAGAAGGCAGGGGGGTCAGTTCTCTTAAAAAAACTGAAGTCCACACCTCTGTGGAGAGACCTGGCCAATGACATTCAACTAAACTATGGCGGGCAGAATTTGTTTTGTATTGTCAGGACGGTCATTTAGATGTTTTATGGCCGTGGCCGAATTCGGTCAGAATCATTCCAAAATATGGTACAGCATAGTAAAATACATTTTATGATATGTTCATATACATATATGACTTGGTCAGCCCTTCTGTAGGTATCAAGAAAGACATGTAAGGAGGATTATATTGCAAAGTTACATTAAAAAGCATAATTAAAAACCCTTGTAGTTTGTTTAGAACTACTATACACTCACAGATCCCTCCATAGGACCTGGGCAATCGGACGAACATAACATATCAAATATATCTAAGTAAAGTCTACTAAATGAGTAAATTAGTTAAAGTCCTTGGATATGTGTGTGTGCGGAATGTGTGTGTGCGTTTCGTAGAGAGCTTTCTGGCCCCTTGGCAAACTCTGAGGAGATAGCGATCTCTTTTGAGGCCTGACACCCGGCTGTGTTTGTGTGTGTGTGTGTGTGTGTGTTGTACACAAGTTCCTTCTTGCTGGAAATGGGGAGGCTTGGTTTAACTCAGTTCGCTATGAAAGTGTCAATGAACGCCATTAGGAACAGACTCTGTGGTGCCCGGCCTGAGTTATGGACCAGAGTCAGAGAGGTTAGAAGCATTCTTACATGTATAAGTGAATGAGTCATCCTGACATAGTCCAGATACCCTACACTGAGTTCATTTTTATAGGGTCAAACGCCAAATGTCTGCATCAAATAAAATTTACAAAAGTGAATTTACATACATACAAACCCCATTAAATGCAAGAGTCTATTTTAATGTTTCAACTAACTTTTGTGAAAACAAAATGTAAAAATATAGGTGAAATAATGTCCCAATCGCCATTCAGCATAATAGAAATATTTATGTAAAAATTAAAAAACATTTATTTTGACCTGTACTTAATAAAATAAATAAGATCATACTAAATGTCATTATATTGTAAAATTATTAAAATCTTCTACCTGCAAATGGGTAAAACCTAGTGATTAGAAGGATAGTATTCTCGTCGATTGATAAACTTAAAATTGAGCCACTGTAGTCACTTGGACTATTTTAACGATGTCTTTAATAACTTTTCTGGGCCGGCAAGTTTCAATCCCAGCGAAGCCTATGGAGGAGTGATCCAGCTCTCAGATTTTATCAAAAATATCTTAATTTGTGGTCCGAAGATGAACGAAAGTCTTACGGGGTTGGAACAACATGAGGGTTAGTAATTACTGATTTCTAATTTGTCAAGAATGTGACGCGAAATGTCACGTGAACAAGCAAATCCACAAAGAAAGAATAGTAAATAAAAAAGTACGCTAATTAGATAGACATATCTAAATGTTTTCCAAATTAAAACAAAGTCAAATTGCCATCGAAAATGTAAGACCTTTCATAAGTAAAAATAACACTTAAGACTTTTTATGACCTTAAATTTAAAATTTAAAAAATCTAATTTAAGACTTAAGACTTTAAGGATCCTCGGAAACCCTAGCCTGATGTCGTCATACTCAGATTCTAGTCAGAATGTGAGTGATACTGCTCCGTTGGGCTGTGATTATGGGGCGTTTCAACCGAACTAGGAAAGAAAATGCATCTGCACTCAGTTGGATCGACAAATCCCTTTATCGCGGTTCTCTGTTCCTCTTTTAAAATGAATGCGCTGTCTACATCTTCTATAACAGACACGATGGCTGAATCTACACATCTCAATTCTCCAGCGGCAGCCATTCTTTGTTGTAAACTAATTCAACCCAAGCGCTCTTTGGTGACGTGGATGATTACGTTACTGTTGATCATCTGTCCATCACCGTATAAAGCCCGCCCTGACAATTTGATTGGTCCGAACAGCTTTGGTTCGGGCATAGTTGCTCCACAATGGATCAAGTCCAGGCCGAACTTCCCATCCTCAAATGTTGTGGGCGGGGCTAAGTTCGGCTGGCATCCAGGCTACGGAAAACCTGTAAAGCCGCCTTTCCGCTGCACACGACATTCACATACGATTGTCTAGGGGTGTGCGATATTGACAAAAAATGATATCTCGATATTTTCTGGGATTTTCTCGATAACGATTATTAGACGATATTTTGTGTGTATATATTTTTGTGTGTATATATTTTTGTGATATATTTATTGTGTTGGTACTTTGGCAGGTTTAGGACTGTCGTGGACAGAGACTCTTAAAGTTTTTGATATTCTTCATACTCTGTGTGGTGGTCAGTTCACAACAGTGACAGAAATTATTTTTTCCAATATGTTTCAATTGATTTTTACCTAATATGAGCATTTTTACCTTTTAAAGCTATTTTTTAAACCTAATTCAATTGTGTCAATTTCATAAATTTAATCAAATTCAATTATAAAAATAAGACACAATAGGGCTGTTACCAATCAAATGAAATCAGTATCAACAAAAGTACTCTTGGCAATATTGATACATTTTTTTGTTGGTTTGTTTAATGGCTCCTTTTTCATTGATGCTTAAAATATTCTTTAAAACTTGATCACTGGAATTTTATTTCATTATCCAAAGATTACATTATTTTAAACAGTGAGAATAGAGCCATACATTTTTGTTCTTGTTCTAATTCTTCTTGTATTTGTTGTTTTTGTTCTTTTTACCATTGTCTTTTTATTCTTAAATGTAAAAATATATATATATATCTTGTTTACACATTTTGTAGAATACTTGCACAGAAACTACATCCTGGACGGAGTATGGACGTGATGATATCGAGGTAAGTATATCGTGATGATATCGAGGTAAGTTTTTTTTTAACTCTGCTGCTCTGTGCTTCACTGAAACCTGGCTGAGTGAAGCCATACCGGACAACGCAATACATCTGCCGGGCTTCCAGCTGTTCCGAGCGGATCGCATCGCGGAGATAACGGGGAAAACAAGAGGTGGTGGATTGTGTTTCTACATTAACGAAAGTTGGTGTTCAAATGTAACAACACTGAAGAAGATATGCTCTCCTAATTTAGAGGCACATTTCATAAACTGTAAACCCTTCTACTCGCCTCGGGAATTTTCCTCTTTCATTCTCGTGAATGTTTACATCCCTCCAGACGCGTGCGTGAGCGCGGCGCTACAACAGCTGGCTGAACAAATAGCTGAAACGGAACAAAGGTACCCAGACTCTCTTTTAATCATTCTTGGGGATTTTAACAAAGCAAATCTTTCCCGTGAACTACCAAAATACAGACAGCACGTTACATGTCCCACCAGAGACAGTAATATACTGGACCACTGTTACACTACAATAAAAGATGCGTATCACTCCGTTTCACGAGCAGCTTGGGGCTCTCTGATCACTGTTTGGTTCATCTCATACCGACCTACAGGCAGAAACTGATATCAGCTAAACCTGTAATAAGGACTGTAAAAAGATGGACTAATGAAGCAGAGCAGAATCTACAGGCCTGCTTTGATTGCACTGATTGGACTGTTTTTGAAGCTGCTACCAACGATCTGGATGAGCTCACAGATACTGTAACATCATATATAAGTTTCTGTGAGGATACATGCATTCCTACCAGGACATTCTTATCATTTACTAATGATAAACCATGGTTTACTGGGAAACTCAAACACCTTCGTCATGCCAAAGAGGATGCTTACAGAAGTGGGGATAAAATCTTGTATAACCAGGCCAGAAACAGATTGACAAAGGAGATCAGAGTTGCTAAAAGGAACTACTCTGAAAAACTGAAAAACCAGTTTTCATCCAACGACCCATCATCAGTCTGGAATGGCCTGAGGAACTTCACCAACTACAGGTCACCATCCCCCCGATCTGTGGACAATCAACACCTGGCTGACAATTTAAATTCATTTTACTGCAGGTTTGAAAAGCCCTCATTCACACCACACACCCGGTCTGATCTGCACTTCACACATTCACCATCACCTCCTGCACTCCCATTACTCCCCCCTCCTGCCATCCTACCTGAGCTTAAGGTCTGTGTGGAGGACGTGAGAAGAGTCTTCAAAAAACAGAAGACTAGGAAAGCCTCAGGCCCAGACGGCATCTCATCTGCTTGTTTAAAAGCCTGCGCTGACCAACTGGCCCCGGTCTTCACGCAGATCTTCAATAGATCATTGGAGCAGTGTGAAGTTCCCTGCTGCTTCAAACGCTCCACTATCATTCCGGTCCCCAAAAAACCCAAAATCACTGGACTTAATGACTACAGACCTGTCGCTCTCACGTCTGTGGTCATGAAGTCGTTTGAAAGACTGGTGCTGGCCCACCTGAAGGACATCACTGGACCCCTGCTGGATCCCTTTCAGTTTGCTTACAGAGCAAACAGGTCTGTGGATGATGCAGTCAACATGGGACTGCATTATATCCTGCAACATCTCGACAGACCAGGGACTTCTGCAAGGATCCTCTTTGTGGACTTCAGTTCGGCCTTCAATACCATCATGCCTTGTCTTCTCACAGCCAAACTGACCCAGCTCTCCATACCATTCCCTATTTTTCAGTGGATCACCAGCTTCCTGACGGACCGGCAGCAGCGAGTGAGACTGGGGAAACACACATCCAGGACTCTCACCACCAGCACTGGCGCCCCCCAAGGTTGCGTTCTCTCCCCACTGCTCTTCTCCCTGTACACTAATGACTGCACATCTAAAGACCCCAATGTCAAGCTCCTGAAATTTGCAGACGACACCACTGTCATCGGTCTCATCCAAAACGGTGACGTGTCTGCTTACAGACTGGAGGTTGAACAGCTGGCTGTCTGGTGCAGTTATAACAATCTTGAGCTGAACACGCTCAAAACAGTGGAGATGATCGTGGACTTCAGGAGGAACAGCCCAGCACTCCCCCCACTCATCATCATGAACAGCACTGTGGAAGCAGTGGAGTCATTCAGGTTCCTGGGCACTATCATCTCTCAGGACCTGAAGTGGGACAATCACATGACTCCATTGTGAAAAAAGCCCAGCAGAGACTGTACTTCCTTCGCCAGCTGAGGAAGTTCAACTTGCCACAGGAGCTGCTGATTCAGTTCTACTCAGCCGTCATTGAGTCGGTTTTATGCACTTCCATCACTGTCTGGTTTGGTTCAACTACCAAATCAGACATCAGGAGACTACAACGGACAGTCCGGACTGCGGAGAGGATTATTGGTGCCCCACTGCCATCCCTCCAGGACCTGTACTCTTCCAGAGTGAGGAAGAGAGCAGGTAAAATCATCACAGACTCCACTCACCCTGGACATCACTTGTTTGAACTGTTACCGTCAAGACGGCGACTCAGATCACTGGCCACAAGAACATCTCGGCACAGGAACAGTTTCTTCCCACAGGCCATTTCCCTTCTGAACAGTTAACAAATCTCCCAAGGCATATGCCTGTAAGTGCAATCCTCCCACTGTTTAGTGCAATATCTTAAAAATTCAGGTGATATTTATATTTATCTTTATTTATACTACACAAAATACTGTAAATATGTTCATAATCTGTAAATGTTTATTCTGATAAAACCCAACTGTGACCATATATTTTTATAGTATTTTCATAATTTTATTTGTAGAATTTGTATTACTATTTGTGTTACTATTACTTGTTGTATCTGTATTTGTATATGTGCACTGGAAGCTTCAGTACCAAGGAAAATTCCTTGTGTGTGCAAGCACACTTGGCAATAAAGCTATTTCTGATTCTGATTCTGATTCTGAAGTAGTTTTCATGGTGTAATCTAAATCTGTTTCAGACATTCATCCATATTTAAATAATGAAAGATTGTAACATGTTTATTTCTATGTAACTTATCAGGGTGCTCCAAGGCAGGACTGGTCAAATAGCTGTGGGGTGTTTTTTTTGAAGGTATGAGAAATTGCTGTTTCATTGCAAAGAAAAATATTTTTGCCTTCATAGCTTTGTAAGATTGTTTCATTAAAGTTTTTACTTCACTATCAAAAAGATACACAATTGAGATTACTCCAGTTAAGGAGGACATTAGTTAAAGCTTGTTACTATATGGACCATGTCTTTTTTGTGTACCTTAATATTCATGTTGAAGTATCACTTTACATCGTCATTAGTAGTCGACCGATATATCGCGATATTTGTTTTTTTTAAAATATCGGCATCGGCCGATAAGTTTTTCTGATTGGCCGATGTGTTGGAAGCGGGACTTTTATTTTGACGGCGCTGCAGACTTTGATTTTGACGGGCGGCGCTGAGAACACCTGCACCTGAGAAGAGAACGGCAGCGCCTGAATCTGATCACACAGCGCTCACTCACATTCTCCGTCTCTCTGTCAGTCATATCTAATACTTTGTTAGACAGAACCGGTGGCTACAGAACTGGTAATCAAAGAAAGTAAATGGTATGCGAAAAATAATGCGTTTGCTTTTATATTATTTGTAACCGAAAAGGCAAACAATCAGGCTAAAATACTTTCTCATTTACCGTCAACATTCAGCAAATGCGCATCTACATAATTTAAACAAATCTCTGAATATCTAATAAACATTTAATTTCACAAACCTTGCAGATTTAATCGAATCTAGCTGTGATATCTTGTGAAGTGTGCATTTGTAGCCTGCATAAACGTGTTCCTGCGAGTGACGGTCCGTGCGCAGTGAGTAAATGCGAACAGAAGATCAGCTTCACAGGAGACTCGATCGAAAAACTTTAAATCCTTCATTTTAAAATATGCTGTGCTATACCCAATTACCCACTGTGTCATATTCATGTCGTTTTCACTGTGTGCTGTGTGTAAAATTAGCGTTACCTTGTCAAAAGTCAAAGTAAAAAAAATATGATTATCATTGCGCATGAAATTACCAGATTACTGAGTGCCCTGTTACAGTGTTTACTTCCTTTTTATTCACATATTTATATATTTTTAAACAATTACTTTATTTGTGAAAAATACTGTAATAGGATTGCAGATTCAAGAAGTTGCCATCTAAAGTATAGGGCCTAGGGCTGAACGATTAATTGCATTTGCGATAATATCGCGATATGATGAAATGCGATTTTGTAACCGCAAAAGCTGCGATTACACTGGTCACGTGACACGCGAGAGAAAAGCAGTCTGCAGATCAAGCATCAACTTGGCACGCTACGCATAGGTCTGGCATACAGGAAAGAACCGTTTATTTTTTATGTATGTGATATTGTGTTATTTATTCTCTCTCCAACAATTCTGGATCGATTCAGAGAATTTCAGAATCGAGTCTGAGCTTAGTTTTTAAACACAGATGCGTGATGACGCTGCGCGTGCTTTAGAAACTTGCTTCTAATCTCTCTCTCTCTCTCTCTCTGTCTCTCTCACACACACACACGCACACACGACACCGCTCGAACCTTCCGAAAAATAAGCTTTCATAAAGTTCGGGGTTTAAGCGAATTACAAGGACAGTCGCGGGCTTCATTGCACAGGTTTTGCCGCTTTGATGTTACTCTTGCAGTGCGCGGTCTTGGCCGCCGGAATTTTCCTTACAAATGCTCCATAAAGGCATTATTTATGTCTTTTGGAATGCAGTTGGCTTATATATTAAAAATATGAAAATCACTGAGAAAGCTGCTTTCATTTTAAAATACTTGCGCGCGCTTTGTGAAGAGTGCTCGTGCATGCGGCTGTGAGCGACTCATTGGTTAAATGTACTTGCATCTCAAAATGCTTTTGACGCGAAATGAATGTAAACACTGTCAGTTATTTCGTAAACCAACCAGACAAACCACATTGACAATTTCAAAAGAGATATGTGCATTAGTGTGAATGCAGCTTATAGTATAGGGGGAAAATCACTCCAGCTCTTGAATGGAAAACGTTCAGACAGCCTACTTTTAAATACTGAAAGCACTCTTTGTTTATTGCTTGTATTGTTTTTTTGTTTTGTTTTGTTCCTCTTTATTTACTAGCTTTTATATTTTGAAGCTATATTAGTTTATAGCCCATTTAAAATTCTTAACATGTAATTGGTTTAATTAAATGTGCTTTTATATATATATATATATTTAAAGTATGTACATTTACACATCTAATTATATACATATTTTAAGTGTAATTAAGATTAATTAATAAGAAAAAAAGTAGATCGGATCATGAGCTGCCTAAAGATTCCCATCCCTACTGTACAATGATTTATTGCTTGTCTTTGTCGACTAATACAGAAGGTAAAGAACTTAAAGTAATCGCATATTAAATCGCAATCGCAATATTGGTTAAAAAAAAAATCGCAATTAGATTATTTTCCATAATCGTTCAGCCCTAATAGGGCCTAAGCATATTTATTTTAAATATTTTTAAATATTTATTAAATTTATCTAATTTATTAAATATTGATTTATATAAAGTGTGTGTATATATATATATATATTATATATGTGTGTGTATATATATGTTTGATATATAAATATCAGCTTTATATCGGCCATCGGCCACCCTGCTCTCTAAGATATCGGCATCGGCCATCAAAAAAACCATATCTGTCGACCACTAATCGTCATGGGAGGTCACTTTGAGCTAGCAAACTAATAATTTGGGAAAAGCGTGTCCTTTTAAAGTAAGTAAAGTATTAATTACTAATTAATCCATATTAATTAACATGTTATCTGTATACAATACTTGTATTTATATCAATAACATTATTATTTGTTAGAAAGAAATTCTAAGTCAAGTTAAATGAAATGGTGCACTTGGTGAATTGATTGTTATAAATAAAAAAAACATAAATAGAATAAAATTTGGTTTAAATCAATTTTTTTGTATAAAATGTATTGTCCATTGATCTCTTTAAATAGATTTTTTTTACTATATGAGCTTGTCGTGTCATTTGGAGCGACAACTCATGTGGTGTGACCAATAAAAGCAATCACTGTAATAAATTTAAAATAAAATATCTTATTTCTGTGGCTGAAATATGAATCACTAATACGGTATGCTTAAGTGAATGATATTTTTTAAACATTTGTTATCAGTTTTATGTAATTTAAAGGGAAAATAAGTCTGTTAACTAGATTTAAGGCGGCAACTCTGAAATTATAGAACAAAAAATTAGATCATTATTTACAAAAACTCAAAAGAAATGCAAATACTTTGTTTCTAAACACTTTAATTACTAAAAACTTAAAAATTAAGCATGTTAAGGAAATTAATTAATTTTAAGATAAATTACGGTCGCACCACGTGATATTTTTTTAAGGCTATGGCCAATTCACCAAGATGAAGAAAAACTAAAATCACTTAAATTAAAATTGTAATATGAATTTATGTGTACACAAGACCCTTAATGTTTGAAAAATGTGATTTACAAATGAAAAAAAAATTCTCATGATTAAAAAAATATATATATCATTCCCATGAATAAATTCTCAGAACCGGATGATGTAGACTATAGTTTTGAGAAGGTGCTTAAAAAGTTGAGCCATGTATTATTACTATGAATTAGGCTACTATGAATTACTATGTACTAATTACTAATACTATGAATTATTACTATGAATTAGGCTAAGTGCAATAAACATTTACTCAAACTCTCTCAATCAGCTGTTTTACCCCAAAATTATTAGATTATCCCATGCTCATCAGAATGCAATTATATAAAAAGTGACTTTAAAATGACTAAGTCTGTATTTTATTTTATACATACACTAGTCAGATGGCTGAACAGAAACCGAGCCCAGTATGTCAGTATTTCACTCAACCAACATCAGGGAAAGCCAAGTGCAATATATGAATCATCTGAAAGCCCACCACCTCCAAGCTTATAAAGACACACAGGAGGAGAAAGAAATGCAGCAGCAGCGCACTTACTTCAGCCCACTGTAGTACAGATGTTTGATTCTCGAAGAAAATGGCAAAATGCTGATACCCGGTCTAAAAAAAATAATCACAGAAATGATTGCACCATTTGACTTGACTAAGAGCTTGTTCTCCATTTAAAACAGGAGCTAAATCCTTTTAAACTCACTGCAAACAGTAAACCTTTGACGCGATGACTGTATATCTGAGTCCTGAAATGTTTGGGGAATATGCACATTATATCCGCTCACGCGAGTGAACGTCAAAATAAAAGTCCTCCGTCCCAACAACACAAATGAAACCCAAGAGCAGAAAATTAAATACCATAACAAAAATAAACAATAAATAAATCGTTTAAGGACTATATTACTTTCATATTTTAAACATTTAAACTAAAAACGAAATATAACTAAATACTTGTGGGATTCCAACTACACAGCCTACATGTTTAACAATACTGGACATGCAATTTGAAATGGAGATTAATCACTAAATCTTTTGTGAGGTCATGGAGATGACTCCGTTTCAGAAGATGAGGATGATGATGAAGTTGTTAGGGTGCAACCCAATATATCACCTCTTTCTGACACTGTGTACAGCTATAATGCAATTAAATCTCCTGGACTAGTCAACCATTAGAAATAAAAAAGCATATACAGACAGTGTTAAGGCTATGGATGAGTTTAGGGTTTTGTGTTTACACTTCGCAGCTTTGGTCAAGTCCTCAAAGCAGTACACCAGAGTTTCCTTCTGTGGTGTACGAGTCCCGTAAATGTGCTGTTGTTCAATGCATTCTCACAAGTCACAGGGCTATGTTAGCATGGGGCATTCGGTTTCATTGGATGAACAGACTTGTCAGTGCACTTCAGAAGACGTGTAAGAATTTTTTTCCTCAACATTAATGTAGGCCTAGTTATCATATTTTCTTTAGTGTGTTGAAATGAGTTCTAATCACAAATAACAACAGATGTAGATTAAGTTAAAGTCCTGTGAAAAACACTGAGTGGGAACCACAAATTTTATTACTGAAATAAGCAGAACATATGATAGAGTGATGATGAATTATTACAAATATATACTGATATTCTCTATGGCTAATATTCACATAGGCCTTCACTAATCATTTGTCACCTCACATGAATAGCATGACCCTCTCTAAAACAATAGGAAATGCTTTATTGTTTACTAATCGCGCTATTTGCTGACCTCTTTAAAAAAAGAAATATGACACAATGGTCTATCAGTTTTATAAATAAAATGTAATGGGTGTGGGCCTCTTTTTATGTAATATACATTTGAATTATGCCAGTTCTTTTAATTTGATCGGTACCATGAATCTCATTAACATATTCCCTTTCCTTATTCATCACATCATGTGCTTTCATTGTTGTCGTCTACAAACCGTTAGGAACAGATTAAAAGGACTATAAATGAAGTGTCATTATTGTAACTGGTGTCATTGTTGTTAGGCCATATACTGCCACAGCAAATTGATGCAATTAAAGTTAGACAAATCAAAAACGTTGCAGGATAACCAATATCCTGACAGCTACTCAAGAAAGAAACACTATTTCACAATGAAGGGTAATGGTGTGTTAAATTGTTCTTACTATAAAAAGGTAATACAACTGTGACATTTATTTACTAATATAACATGATTAGCCTACATTAGATGCAGAGCAGCATAGGCATGAAGGACAAACTGGCCAATGGGTAAGAAACATTTATACATATACATTACAAAACAAGTAACAAGTAACTGTTCTTCATTAACATGTAACTTATTCTATAGTTTGTTCGTCCTTCCTTAGAATGAATGTTCAGAATGTGGAAGGTGGGACTGTGTGGTCAGATCTCACAGTTGGCAAATACAGCTGTCCTGCATGCATGCACATTTGCCTATTTTTTCTTTTCTTTTGTTATTGTTGCTTTCATAACTGTAATGAATATGTTTGTTGAACATTCATGCTGTGGGTAATTCACTGGATCCATAAGCTATGGCTTATCAATTTTCACCACTCTTTAGGAACAGTTATGGAGTGTACTGTATGCTTTATGCTTTATTAACTCATTCCTCAGCGAAATTAAAATAAATAAATAATAAATAAATAAATAAATAAATGCTTGACATGTCCCTTTAACCACAGCAGTATTGCTGCTCAATTTAAATTAAGCCACAAATTGGCATCATAACAATAATCTGCGAATACACACGCACTGCACAGACTCAATGTAAATACCATAACTAATTTAGTCTACTTACAGTTGTCATCAGATGCGAATTTCATTGAAACGAATGTAACAAAATAACGTGGGCGTGGTCTGTGTGTCGCGAAATGAAAACACATCAAATCTTCCCTTAAAGGCGTCTGAAACATACAGCGGAGCAGCGACAGAGTAAACAACAGAGCCCTAATATGATACAAACATTTAACAATAGCGTGGAAAGCTTTTAAATCTTCTCAGTGAAAAATCCGCTGTGACGAATCTGTCACCGTTTAACATCTGCTGGAAATCAAGGTAAAACTAGCTGCGTGCACGCGCGCCGCTCCCCATGATCCCCAGTAGATCCGTTCACCCTCATTGAGTTTTAGCGTCGGGTCTTCTGAGGTGAGGAGAGCAGTTCACGGTATTTCTCATATTTACACAACCATCACACACACTTTATACAGTTTGATTAAGCGACAGACTCATTTCTGTATTCGATCACAGCGATACTTGTGCGTCTTTTCTGGCGTCTTCCTACTAAAATAAACATTTAGTGCAGCAGCAGCGAGCATGAGGGGAATATGTTGAGTTCATTCAGACCTGAGCGAGTGTGTGTTCGTTTGTGTGATTGTCTCGATGTTTGGAGTGAGAACTGTTACTGAATGTCAAAAAATGTCAAATTTCTGTGAGGGGAATTGATCATTGGCGGCTGGTGTTAAAAAAATTGCACCAGCAAGCAAACTGAATTATTAATGCAGAACTGAATGTAGGCTAATTGTTAAATAACAATTTAACAGTGATAATAATGTATCATTATTAGCCTACTGCTTAGCTAAAAATGGAAAATTCAAAATTTAAAGCATGTCATGATGTTGGATTGGGCAGTAGCCTATTGCCAAAGAAATCTGAATGTTTGGCCTAAATGGCGATGTATGGTATAATATCAGTAGCCTATTATTATTATTTTTTAAATATTTGAATTATTATTTTTTTTATTTCATATCCTGATTAATATTGGCCTACAAAGGTTCATATTGAAGGCTAATATGAAAACAAACAGTGAATGTAACCTTGCACCCAAAAAATGTCAATTCACATTACATTCTAACATTGCAACATTACAATCTAAAAACAAAATAATGCTTTTTAAAGAAGTAGTTAAATGTTA
Organism: Gila robusta; assembly: GCA_030770095.1. Lineage (NCBI taxonomy): Eukaryota > Metazoa > Chordata > Actinopteri > Cypriniformes > Leuciscidae > Gila > Gila robusta. The sequence goes on from JAVALU010001625.1 coordinate 315,907, forward strand.
GGGATGTCCCGATCCGATACTCAGTATCGGTATCGGCTCCGATACTGCCATTTTTGCCGGATCGGGTTACTTCGGGTATCGGTCAGACGAGGCCGATCCAAATCCGATATTGGGCGTTTACTATTCTGTGTTATTGTTAAGCCCCACAAAAGCATAAAGCACCAAGCAGGTTTTCGTGCACTATATTATAAGTGTTCTGAAGCCATACTATAGTATAATGTAAGATAGAAATGAATATTTAAGTAATTAAATTCAAGTTCACGTAAACTTTTCCCTCCGCTGCGGCTGTCAGTCATTCTCCATTCAGCGTTCAAACAGCGCGTCGCTTTCGGTTACGACAGTCAACGATGAAACTCTCTCCAAGATGATTCAATTTTAATATTATTATACTTGATCTGTAGATAAAGCCCTATGGTTTCGCATAAAATGACTATCTTGCTGGACTGTATTGCTGTACCTTAATTATGTTCATTTTTACCGTGTGTCTGTTACATCACAACACTGGAGAGCACTATAATTCTTCTTCACGCGCACAGTAACTGAAATTTAAAACTGTTAAAAGAAAAGGCTCAATAAACTATTGCATAGATAGATACTGTATAATACACTATGCATCTTTATGTCTTTCCTTTGTGCTTTGAACTTTTCAATGCAGACTGGAGCGCGCAGCGCGCTCCGCGCTGTGACTGTGTTGCTTCAATCGCATCATTCTGCGCTCGGGATGCGCATGAGCGCTTTGTGCCGCACTGTATTGCAGCCTTTCATAATCATATCATTATACTTTTGCGCAATTAAAGATTATTAATAGCCTTTTTTGTTCTGTCCTATCTATCATATGTTGCTCATATGTTGCCTCATTAAACAGCTGTACTATACATTTAAAATATGTCTTAATTTTATAGTAGACTATAAAATAATTGATCTTTTTGATTTTTGTTATCTTGTTTTTCATGAATGTATTTTACAACAACACAAAGAGCAATGTGTAACGTTTTACCAGATTTAGTGCTACACTTATTGTCTCTTATTTGTTCCCCACTAAATAATGTATTTTTTCACTAAATGTTCAGATTTTATACAATTATTGTGCACTTGTGATTTTTCTAGACTAAATTTTACTGCGGAGTTATCCACTGATCTAGTTTATAACAGAATTTTTGTCATAGATTATGATCATATTTTTTTTGCTTTGTTTTTCTTTATAATGAAGTTGTCTGTATTAAGTAGATTGTGTTTAACACACAAAAGAGTGATTATCAGTTCAACAAACAGTTATAGAAATTCTACTTCATTTTTTTAAAAAAAACTGCTGGTATCGGATCGGTATCGGTCGATACTCAGAATTTTTGGTATTGGATCGGTTCAGAAAAAATGGTATCGGGACATCCCTATTAAATGTACTAAACTTAAAATGAAAATAAATCAAAAACTGATATCATAAAAATACACTTGCACATTTATGTTCACCAACAACAACAAATATTCAACAACAAATATATCCAAAATAAAATTAAGCAAAATATATTTATAATTTAGTGTTAATGTATATTTTAGTCAGAATTATTGCGCTCCGTCTGTTCAGCGCGCGGCGGCGCTCGTTCACGGAAGTTTAGCCTGCAGAAGCTCGTCCACTCATGACAGCAAAATGGAAATATTTGCTTGAGCTTGACTTTCTAACATTTACAGATGGAGAATGTGTCCGTGGAACAGGGCCGTGCACATACATTTTGAGGGGCAACCAAAAAAGGGGGCACTATAAGGAGTTTGACTGAGGCAGTATCATCTTAATATAGAGAATTAATAACAACTCTTATATATTCATGGACAATAAGATTACAATTAGGATTTAGTGCTAAATCAATTTATGTTGTTATAATTACTCTTCCAATTAAATAATTAAATGTCTGTCTTTCTTATCACACTCTAGCATATTTATTTACTGTCAGCCAGTTTAACTGATGCTCAGTGGGCTCTCCCTCATCTCTGAGCTGCCTAATCTTAAATGCAAGTATTAGACATTTAATTTAAATATTATACAGTTACAGTATAAAGTGAAATTATATACAGTAGATTACAACAGTTCTAAAGTCACACCGGGGTAAAATGCGCATTTCACTTAATTCTCTTTTAGACCACTCGATGGCACAAATTCAGCTCAGCACTTTTCTTCATAAACGCTTTTGATGATGGACTTGGACATTTTCTGACTCAAATAATGTGTTTCTAACAGCAAACTCTGTTCCTGTTTTCACCTCATTTATTATACTGATGTCTTCAGATCTCCTGTAAATTTACACTTAAAACTCATTTCAACAGACTGAGGGTATTTGTTGGTTACTATATGTAGCCTGTGTTTATTTCTGTTTATGCTTTCAACTGTTTTTCTTACTTTTATTTATATTTAGAATTTACATTATTATATTCTGTTGTCCATGAGCAAAAACCAAACTCAGTAACTTATATATTTTAGATTTTGGCAGATCAGCTCCTTCTGATCATTGAAGCTCCTCCCACTGTAATTCATCATCAGTGAAGCTCCTCCCACGTAAATTCCCATCAGCTACAAGTGAAGACGAGCATCAGAGCATCAGGAAGAGCTGAAATCTGCAAAGACTGAGTTTATTAAAGAGGACAGTGAGAACACGAGTGATCCAGAACCTGCAGAATGAAACACACTGAAGATCCTGAAGAACAAAGAGGTTGGTGTTTATTCTTCATTCATTCATGATGCTGAAGAACATTCATGTTAGAAACATTCAGGCACTTCATCACATTTAGATAAACAGTTCAACTGTGAAATGGCTGCAAAAGTAAAAAAAAAAAAATAAAAAAAGGTCAGTAAAGGGAGGTTTTATATTGATTGTTTACATCAGGTCAAACTAAATTTCAATATTTTAACTGTTTTATTTTACATTTATTTTATATATGGTTTACAATTTGTAACAATTTTACCAGAATTTGTACCTGAATTTTGTACGTATTTTTACAAACGTGTAATACAAATAATAATAATTCCAAAATGTACAAATTTACAATCTACTCCGCTTTACTCCAAACATTTGTGTTCTTTCTCGCAGTGAAATTCACTTGATCTTGTGTTTCTTGTGTCCCACTTTCACATGCGTGAAAATATGGGATTTGTGCCGACAATGTTTAAAAAATAATATCTGGAAGATCAGTGTACCTCATTCATGGAAAGTTTCAGGAATGTTTAATTTTGAAATTATTGTAATATTTTTTTGCAGTTGTCTGTTACATCTGGGATAATTTTTATCTCCATTCACATATTTCTCTCTTTGAATATTTAGAAATTTTGAAAATGAGTTTTTCTTTCATGTCAGACCCGATGGAAGAGAGCGAGGAGAGAGAAGAACTGAGTGAAGTGAAGGAGGAGAGTGAAGAACTGAGTGAAGTGAAGGAGGAACATCATGTCAAACCTGGAGAAAAACCTTTGAGTCACTCAAAGACTAAACAGACATTTTTAAAGAAAAGAGGAGCCAAGAAATCTTTCACCTGCACTCAGTGTGGAAACAGTTTCACAACCAAACAATGTCTTGACGTTCACATGAGAGTTCACACTGGAGAGAAGCCGTTCACATGTGATCAATGTGGAAAGAGCTTCACAACCAAACAAAGTCTTGAGCGTCACATGAGAGTTCACACTGGAGAGAAGCCACATGTATGCAATCAATGTGGGAATAGTTTCAGTCAATCATCATACTTTGATGTTCACATGAGAATTCACACCGGAGAGAAGCCGTTCATGTGTGAACAGTGTGAAAAGAGATTCTCAGACAAAAACTATCTTAGGATTCACATGAAAGTTCATACAGGAGAGAAGCCACATGTATGCTATCAATGTGGGAAGAGTTTCAGTCAATTAGCAAACCTTAGGAAACACATGATGATCCACACCGGAGAGAAGCCGTTCACATGTGATCAATGTGGAAACAGTTTCACAACCAAAGAAGATCTTAAACGTCACATCAGAGTCCACACCGGAGAGAAGCCGTTCACATGTGATCAGTGTGGAAAAACATTTTGTAGTGCATCAGTCCTGAAAAAACACCTGACAGTTCATACGAAGGAGAAGCCACATTCATGTTCTGTATGTGGAAAGAGTTTTTCACTGAAGCAAACTTTACATAGACATCAGAAAACTCATACTGGTGTAAGAGAGTTCATGTGCTTTGAGTGTGAAAAGACTTTTGCTTCAAGGATGAATTTAAAACGGCACCAGAGGATTCACACTGGAGAAAAACCTTACAAGTGTTCACACTGTGACAAGAGATTCAGTCAGTCGACAGATCTGAAAAGGCATGAGAGGATCCACAGCAGAGAGAAGCTGCACACGTGTGATCAAAGCACAAAGGATTTTTTGCATAATTAACATTTTAATTGTTTGGTCAGACATTTACACATTCTGGGATTAAATCTGGGAAAATACGAATGTTAAATACGAATATATAAACAATTGGACAGTGTATGCACAGTACCTATAACTGTGTTTTGCACCTGCTTTCTGCCTATTCCTGATTGAGATTGACTCGCATGCTAAATGACTGACCTACCCGGTACACTCTCATTCATTTCATTCACAAACAAAATGTACCAGTTCGTTCAATTCGTTCACGAACGAGATCTCGCTCTCGTTCAGACTCTAAACAGAGCAATCTCATTCAGTGATGGGTGTATTCGTTCAGTAGATCCAACCAATGACGTGAGACCTAACCATTACTGTCAATTCTTTGTTTGTTTTACAGTTTTTAGAGAAGTGCATTACATGAATCAAACGTAATTAATTAATTTTTGATCATACAAAATGAACACAAAAAACAGTGCTTACAGTACTGTACAGTAGTCAAGTAAATTGTTCAAAGTGCAAAATGCCACAAAACTAAGTCTAAAACACACATGAAATATAAGAAAAGCAGGTAAAGAGTAGGGGTGACCCCGAATAGTTGAAGATTCGATGCATCGATAGGAGGAGCCTGATTTGACTACCAATCTCACGGTCGAATCTTCGCAGAGGTTATATGAGGGTGCTCAATGTCTGATTTCACATAGAACTACCGGTTTTCTGTCAATATGTTAATATAGGAGCCTATTATGATAATGCTGTAAATAAAAATGTACAAAGAAGCTTTTAATAAATATTTTTAACGTGCGTGAATAAATCCAAACACCCTGTGACAGATTTAAGTTTCACTTTAGATCCGTGACCGAAAGAGGAGCGTTTTGGCGGCAGGGATTTATACCTTTAAAAATGTCTGGGATAAGAAAATCTAAAGTGTGTATGCACACCATCAGAAAGGATATTCTCCAAGGCTGGATTTAGCATCAGGAAAACCATGATCGCACTTTTGCCGGACAACGTTAACAAGTTGGTTTTCCTCGGGACATTCTAAAACGCTTAACGTGAAAAAAGCTTTTAAAACGCTTAAATGGCACTTTTACTTTTAATTTTCACTTTTAATGCGTAATTTCTCTCAAGGATAGCTAGACTTTAGTCTAACTGGAAAGTAAGGCTTTAACAAAGAAATGGTCCCTTAAACTATTGTCTTCAATGACCCCTATATGTTTTAACACGTTGAAGACCTTTCTCAAACACAAAACAAGTCCATATTTCATTTCTGGGAGCCGGGCTAAATAAGCAAGCACTGTTACTGCATTCAGATATCAAATACATTAAAGGCCGTGTTGCAGGGTTAATTTTTCAACGAATTTGTGCAATTTGCTTGTTGGTAATAAACATTTAAACTGTTATCCATTGTATTTTATGTTGTTGGGTATCACAAAACGGAATATAATACAAAAAAGTAGGTACTATCTTACAGCGGTTTGCAACGATTCTCCTTTCCCCCACAATGCATTGCATTACGTCACCTTGGGGAGAGAATTTACCAAAGCCCGCCTTGAGAGCATTGAGAGTGACTAGAGAGATGAGTAGTAGACGAGAGTATACAGATAGCGCAGCCGCAGATTATAGATGAATACATAGATATAGATAGATAGATAGATAGACTAGATATATAGATAGACAGACAGATATATAGATATATAGGCTAGTATATGCGGCAACTGCACATCCAATGGCGCGGGCGCCTATGACGTGCGACAAAATCTACGTTGTCAATCTACCTACTATATATTTCTATCTATTTATCTATCTAGCTGCTAGCTATCTATGCTAACGTTATGCTATCTGGCTGTCTGCCTATCTCTCTCTATACCGCCCACACAAGCACCTGCCAAACACAGCGACAGACACGCGGCGGCTACGTTTGCAACAACATTTTCACCAGAGGAAGAGATAAACGCTTAGAAACGCCCATATAGCTAGCATGATGCCTTCTATTTCTAGATGACAAAGACAAAGTTTACCAGAACTACAACGCTATGACAAAGGTTACCGGTACTTATCTGAACTAACGTCATGATCACTGCCACTAGATATAAAGAAAACGTTGATTTTTCACTCTGTGCTATTCAATGACAGTAAAAAAAAATGTGTCGTTATTGTGCACTGCTGCTCGTAGACTAGCTCCAGTGCTCATTGCTGCGTTGCTAAATGATAGCAACTCACCAGGGGCCTCATTTATAACCATTGCGTGCACAAAACAGGCCCTGAAAGACGCGTACGCCACTTCCAACGCACAAGTTGTGATTTATAAAAACAAACTTGACAGGAAAATTTGCGCACCTGCACGCAAACTCTGACCCATGCCATGCGTACGAACGTTTTGGAGATGGAGCAGTTTGGCGACACCGATGGTGAGCTGGAGTTAAATGTCTTTTTGGTCACTTTTGGACAGAAAATCTAAAGAAAATTATACATATACAGAAAGATAATACAAATATAATTTCACTCACCAAGCCTATCACATGAAGCAAACATCCATCCCTTCTTAAATGTCCGCGCGAGCACGTTGGGTCGTGTAGTGAAACTGACGCATAGCATAACGCATCTAAACCGTAAATCTTCATTATAAGTCCTAATCATAAATACAGTTCATGTTCACAATAACAGTTTAAATAAATACAATAATGATTTAAACTTTGTTTTACTTCTGTTGTAAGATTTAGATTAAATATGCCATTCTGATTAATGGAGTTAAACACTTAAATTACATGAAATCATTACTGAGAAGTTACAACATTTATTATATTCAATAAATATAAATATTTGTTGTGGATGCAATGCTTTTGAACACTTTTCCTCTGGCATGCTGTGTTTTAATGTTTAACTACAGAGATAATTGCTTATCATGATAATAGCAGATTGTCTGAGAAAATAGTTTTGTGCAAATAATGCACAACAAGGTCTATTTGTTTCCATTAAAAACATAAATCAATTAAAAATACTCTTTGGCCAGTGGAAAAGATTGAGAAAAACTTTCTCCGAAATGTATTTTACACTATTTTATTTATTTATTCAAAAACAAGGCAAGGATAGGCTACTAAATGATTTTTATTAATGTAACTAATGTGACGCATTTCATATTTTCCTAATGTCTTGTACCGTTAAACTAGGGCTGGGCAATAAATCGATTTTATCGATTAACTCGAATGTGTAGTTTACGTCGATTTGTTTGAATGAAAATCGGTTTTCTCTTTAACATCCGCCGACGCTCCCGTAGTTCTGAACGGGCTCAGCACTTGCCATAGAGAGAGATACACAAACAACATGGCAAATGAACAAGACCACAGCAGCACAAGCACACCCGCCAAAAAACATTTACAAACTGAATTCGCAGGGCTGCCAACTCACGAATTCACTGTGAGAGAAACGCAATTGTCACTTTTCACACGCTCTCACGCCACACATCCATTTTCTCACGCAGAGAAAAATCACAAACCAAAGAGGACACTGACACCGACAGACAAGACAGAGAAGGTTACTATTGATATGAAACGGATTCTCAGCTCTCAGATTCTGTCAATTTAATTACAAAGTTCAAACAATAAATACCGTTTTGGCGCTTTTAAATGTGACGTGACAGATCTCAGTTCAAGCGGCACGTGAACCGATCATCTGTTACTCTTTACTAGTCTACCAGTTAATAGTAAATAAACACGAATATAGCCAGGTAATTTAAAAGATACAGTTCAACTTACCGAAATGCAATAAAAATCGATCGATCAGTGTTTTTCAACCGTGGAAAGAGGTCCATAAAACAGCTGGAGAACAATGTCACGCAAGTTACATTTACCTCAGGAAAGCCATTATACCGGATATTAGTTGATTGCTATAAAAAATTGCTATAGAGAGGAGTATTTTGCTAAATATAACTATTTTACATATTTATTATATTTTTACCTATATCATTAAAATATTATAACGTTGTTATTATAAAAACGCATATTTTATTTCAGATGTTATTTTTAACCTTTAATAATAATACTAGTTGACAGGGCTCTGTTTTTTTTTTTGAGAAAAATTAACATAACACAATAACCTATCTACTGTACCTAATATTTATCCAAATGAAACGATATTGAATCAAAATCTGAATCAAATCACAAGAATTGAATTGAAATTGTGAAATTTGTGTCAAGCAATAATGAAAACAGTAGCACACCAGTCATTGTACCATGTAAACATTGTGTTGTCACTAAACTTAATAAAATTCTGTTTAGTTACCAAATGTTTTGACAATCACAATACACTTACATTCCCCCAATCCACCTATTTTATGTTATGTTATGTTACATTTTCACTGTTTATGAAGGCAGGGCCTGCCATCTTGTCTTTTTGGCTTGTTGTTTCTGATTGCACTTTAACCCCAAGGGGGAAATCCAGATCAAATCCCAGAAGGGAAAATCAAAACAAAATTAAGTTAAAACTTGTTTTGAACAATTTCTTTGTCATCTGCAGATTGATTTTAAGTAGGGAAAACAAAAAAATCGATTTAAATCGTAAATCAGACTTTTTGTGAAAAAATCGGGGATTTATTTTTTACGCCATATCGCCCAGCCCTACGTTAAACATGTTATCACGTGGATGAATAAATCATATGCAAATGATATGCAGATGAGGATATGCATAGTAAAACTAGGCGTTGTAAGCTCCATATATGGTTATTTCAGGGAGGAGACGCATGTGCGCACAATCTTCCACTAACTGGGATTTATAAAGTGAATTCTGCGCAGGTTCTGGCGTACGCACGGTTTTATAAGTCTGAATATTTTTTTGCGTACGCCATTTTTGGCTTTCTGGCGCACGTACACTTTTAGTAAGGATCCTACGCACAGTTTTATAAATGAGGCCCCAGGACACTTCACCAACTCTCCACTCATTCTCCTCGGACCATGCATTTAATTGGCTTTGACAGTCATCAGTTCTTGGCAATTCCTCATTTGCCCTCTCACGTCTGGCAGGTTCGAAATTATACGGCTGCGGGCCATCATACATGTTGGCTCTTGCCACCTCTTCCTCATCCCAGTCAGTCGCCATAGTTCTAATACTAGGCTGAGGCTACCTTTCCTCCACTTCTCCCCAACGTGACGTCATCACCGAATTGTAAAAAAAAACGTTAATACCAAAAAAATGAGTATAGTAGCAAGATGCCTAAATTATGCAGGTGGAGTTGGGGAGGTGGAGGGACGCCAGAACAGCTGATGCCAGAGCGAGGTGAGCGGCTGCTTATGTGCTCCGGCTGTTAATTGAAATATTTGTGAACTTCACTAATTGTTTATTTTTATGATCGATTTCAACAATTAGTTCTTGCAGCCCTAGTTAATTTAAGTTTGTTTTGATGATGAAACATCATGATACTGAAGAACAAAGAGATTGCTGTTTATTCTTGATTCTTCATTCATTCGTCATGCTGATCCTCATTTAGATTGTTTCAGGTCAAGAATAAAAAAGACAAATTAAATTTAAAAATATTTTGACATAGAACTTTCTTGATTTTGACTTTTTTATATGAATTTGACCCATGAAAAGCCTATAAAGCAGGTGAAGTGGGAAGTCTGAAGGCCTTTTCACAATAAACAAATGTTTTGTTTACAAGCTTATTTTGAATAGAAACAGAGACACACTAATAAAGCAATGCTTTTTTCTTCGGAAAATATTTCTACTATTTTCTTTGCCCTTCAAAGACATGTGCTGACCAGATATAAACTTTGAGCTGCTGCAGATACACATTTGAAAGCATTTGGTGGCACTAGTGAAACCAGCATTGACTGACTCCATAACCTGTCCATAAAAAATGTATGTATTTGCTTTGCATAAAATCAAACGATATACAGAGAAATAACAAATTTATAGATACAAAAAATTTACACAAACATGTATTTTACCTAAGACACGAATCAATTTGACGGAGCTGCACTGCTCTCTCCTGAAGAGATTGGAAAAAGTCTGTGATAAATAACACAATCCCTGAAGTGTTATGCCTGACCAGGATCTGGGTAACACAAAAACTACCCAAACACTGGGTTGTTACCTCTGACCCAGTATCTGAGTTACACAAAAACTAACCAAACTTTGAAAAAATAACCCAAAAAATTGACCTAAAAGTAGGGGTGTGCGATTTCACGATTTTTGATCGTGAACGATTAAAATGTCTCCACAATCTGTTTTTGAATAAATATCGTAGCATCGTGCATTTTATCAGTTCAGTTCTTGCGCCTCCGTCTCAACATATACTGTAGGCTACAACGTGACGTATATTCACATCAAATGTTAACGCAGAGGAACGGGACACTGCAATTCACAAAAGTTCATTATTTGCATGTGCTTTAAAGCCTTGCCGGTTAAACATGTCATTCGCGTGCTGATGCGCTGTTCTAACATGAGCTTTTCTGAGTGCATACACCCGAAGCGCACATGCACTAACAGCCTGTCTAACAGCGCCTGGATACTGCTGGACTAAGTTATCTTTCGAGTCTTATTGTGCTAATACTGTCAAATGCACACAAGGTTTACATCAACAAAGTTGGTTATGTCTAAAGTAAAGCAAACAAAGAAAATTGAGAGAAAATTTGCTTGTCAAATGCGTGTATATTAATTATATTCTATCTTTTTATTTAATTTGTATATTAAGTTATGTATGTGTAATGTGTATCTTTGTTCTTAATTTTTAATAACAAACAAAATAATGACAAATATTTTTATCTTCACCACTTTGGCTTAACTGTCTGCCATTCTTTTTTGTTTTATATTACCTAAGGCTTTGTTTTTTAAAATAGGGACATTAGTTTGGCTGTAATGCTCAGTCACTTGTAAAATAGTAAAACCAACATGAAAAAGAATTGTGATAAAATCGTGAATCGTGATTTTCCTGAAAAAAAATCGTGATATGATATTTTTGCCGTATCGCTGACCCCTACCTAAAAGGCTCAACTCAGGAATTGGGTAGAAAAAAATAACCAAAGATTTTTTAGAGTGAAGTGATGGGGGTAAACTCAGCTTTTCAAAGGTTCAAATCAGTTGAACCAAGTGCTTTGTAAAAAAAATGATTCACTGCTTTAAAAACAGTGAATCATTTCTGTGAAACACTGACACTGAAATGAATTCGTATTAACCTTGTTTAAAAGTTTTATTTTCAAATTGATCACTCAAAGATGCAACATTGCGATCTAAATCCAGTGTTAGTTCAGTGTAATTGCCACGTGCTGAGCAACAAAATCTCTTCTGTGTAAGTTAGTCAGTCAAATCACTCCATCTCCACCTATAGCTGGTGTGTGGTGATGGTTTTAATAACCGAGTCTTGGGCTGGTTTGTCTTTGTCTGTTGATCATCATCTCATACTGCAGTATTTCATGATCACAGCAGAGAGAGACGAGATGAAGAGTTACAAGAACACAGCTGAAGAGTTTGATAAAACTAAATACTGCAAACATGGTTTCTCAACTGTATGGATCTTCATGTGTATCTTCAGGTGACTTTTAATAGAGAAACTCTTCCCACAGTGATCACACGTGTGCGGCTTTGTATACAGCACAGGTTGTGTGATGTCATCGTCAAGTAAACCAATCAGGTTGATTGCTATTGTTTATCGGGTGGGAGGAGCCAGCATCTGGAAAAGTTTTATCAGAGATTAAGTTTTACATTATTCCTTGTTAGTAAAAGTTTATATCAGACTGTTATACATATTAAGAGACACTAACTTGTTCATAACTTTAGACAAGAAAATGTGCATTGTCCCTTTTAAAATAAAATAAAATAAAGAATAAAAGAATGGCAGTTATTGTGTAGGTTGTGTAGGTTTATAATGAGGTGGAATGGATGATGTCTCTAAAATTATGCATTTGATGAAGCCTATTGTAAGACCATATCAGGGAAGGAAGCATGACCACACATCTAATAAATATATTCTTATTATTTGTTGTTTTTATTTTAAGTCCGATTAATTTTGAGTCTTGAACTGTAAACTGGGGTTGAAAGGTCAATACAAGTATACCAATGTGAATTAGATTCAAGTTAATAAAGTTGTAATGTCAACTTTCCCCACCAGAAGTTTATAGAATATATTTATTAAATGTATAAAATATTTTTTGAATGTAGGGTATCAACTTATAACCACAACTAAAGTGTAGCTACAAGTGTGGTCATGCTTCCTTCCCTGATATGGTCTTACAATAGGCTTCATCAAATGCATAATTTTATAATTTTGTATAAATGCACAATTTTCATCCTCAGATTATTTGGAGAGGTTTTAGAAATGGGCTGATAAGATATTTTATTGCCCTGTAAACAACCATTGATGGCCCAATGATCACAACCATGATGGCCCAATTTTGGTTTGAAAATGGCCCATAATTCGTGTAGATGGCCCACTAAGTGGTTTAAAATTGGCCCATTTTCATCCTGTAATTGGGCCTATTCAGGTCAAGGTTTAAAATATTGTATCACCTGCTGCAGAAAAAGGGGTGGTCAATAAAGGTGAGGGTTAGAGGCACCAGTTACTCAGTTCTTCAAGAACAGGGTGAAGACAACACTGAAGATTCCTCATGCACTTTCTGCTTGTTGAAACCAGCTTTTTCAGCTGTGAAGAATGGCTCCCAAGTGGTAAGTTCGGATCAATTGATATACCTGACATAATAAACTGTAAACATTTGATTTTATTCTACGAATGTAATATGAATTTTGTTTGTATATGACAAAACACAACAGCATGTTGAAACTTTGCATGCATGTTCATGATAATAAATGAGAAAAAGGGTCCCACTTTATATCGTGGCCCTAATACCTGTGAACTTACATAGTAACTACATGTGTACATAGTGTGTAAGTACAAATGTGTAACATGTAACTATATTTTGTACCAACAATCAAAAATATACAGTATTTAAGATTCCATGTGGAAGTGGAACAACTTATGTAAAATATTGATGTTACAAAATGTAGTTAGAAATTTCTGTTATACAACACGTGTACTTACTGAATGAAAAAAGTGTTGTTAACAATGTCTTTACACTTTGTACTTACACATGAATGATTCCATTACACGAAGTAGATGTTAAAACTTATTGCCTGATTTTGTACTCGCTTTCGCCAAGATAACAACACTAGACGTAGCTTACAGTAAACTATCTCGCCATCCATTTACCTTCTTTCCATTTGGTGGTGGTGACTCCCCTTCAGTCCGGCTTAACCGCTGCAGTGTACTTGGGCCGTCACACACACGACGGCTGCAACTACGTGTTGGTCCTCCCTATGACTAGCACACACCTCTGGATTTGAGCCGAGTAGGGACATCTCTAGGGTCCTTCAAGTGGGCCCCCCACCTTCCGTCTTCATGTTTTCGTCTCTAGCCCACGACCCCCAAAAAAAACCTCAAGAGGCTCAACAGTGACTCTGGCGCCAGAGTCACCCCCCTCAGTCCCCCACTCAACTCAGCCCCCAGCTTACTGACCTCACAATTCCCTCCTGCTGCTGAGACCTAACCACAATCTCACATCTCTCCACAACCCAACCATACGCGCCAACCCGTTTGACTATGGCTGTGTCGAGCCCCACTGGTGCTAATTTGCAGTTTCAGTGGCAACGTTCAGTATATGGCATACCACCTATACCGCAAAAACCACAATATCGCCCAACCCCCGTCCATTCACAGCAATATAGACAGGATCGTAATGACTTAAATACTATACAACCTAATACAAAATGAACCAACAGACTCTTCAGTTTTTCTAAAAATTCTACAAACCGTAGCATGGGAGCCCTGTACACAGCAGCTAGAAACTTTCCGCTCAACCACAGCCAGTTTGCTGCTTACCTTTCTGCTGCTTCAATAGTCTTTACTGTGGCACGCAACTCTGGCCACTGAATCCGACTCTCTGAGGAACCGGGTTGTGAGTGGTGCCACAAATCCTCGTCAACCCATTCCACGGGATAAACCTTGGACCTCTCCACCGCGCTGTTTCTGCTTCAGTGCCAAGGACATATCGCAGTTCTTTCCTCTCATATGCCTCATCTACCGCAATCCCCTCCCATGCTCTGTAACGATATCAGTTAACAATGAATGCTGATCCAGACCACAAAACAAATATCTGGGTCGAGTTAGTGGTGCAATCTCAGTGGAAAAATAAGCCGTTGATCAAGATCACCCCATCTTCCAGTCCTACAGCTTCCAGTATCCTGCCTGGGCGAAATTGGTGTTAACACCTTTTCTTGTGGTTGCTCGCCTGGGCGAGGAATATGTCGTCTGCGTGTAATGTTTTGCTAAGAACAGGCGGCACTTATGGTCATACTACGCTTATTGCCTTCCAATGCCTAAAAGCAAACATCGCAGTACGGGTCATGCGCCAATAAACCGACCTTGGCTAAGAGCCCACCTTACATCCTGTCAAATGTGCCTTAATGTGGCAGGTGTTATGGCACTAGTACAATTACGATTAAGGTTCACATGTATTAGGGCCACTTAATATAAAGTGGGCCCAAATTAACCAAATATAAAGATAGCTTTCACAAGTCAACTCTCTGGATTCTTTCTTTCTCTCACAGTGACAAGGATCGCGCATAATTTCCTGTCTGCAGTGTTTCAAGGCCACAGGAGAGGCTAGCATAACCACCTGTTGAGGTCTGCATGAAGGACCAGAGACTGGATGAGGAGAGGAAACAAGTGGAGAAGGCCAAAAAGTCCATGAAGGCCTGACCCTCCGAGCCGAACCTGGGATTACAAGCCATGTCAAGCTACCAACCCCATGAGGCCATCCAGACAGGCTCTTCTGAAGACCTCGTGAAAGGCATTTTTGATCCGAATGACCCCATGAACACTCAGGATGATGCATCACAGACACCAGGGCACTGCAAAGTGAGTTTTATTCACTAGTATTACTTTCATTTAATGCAGAGTCATTACATTTAATAGTGGAACGCTGCCAGGCACACATACAGAAACATCTCTAACTCGCCTCCTTATTTGTTTTTTGTTTCATCTAATCATTCTAGGCCTGCTCAGCCGACTCTACAAGACTGCCAGAGAGTCCTCAGAGTATCACAGGCGGACATGATGGGTATCCACAGGAAGCTCCTGGACCAACAGCATGTGGAAGAAGACCAAAGGACGCTGTTCCGGTACTTCTGCGAAGCCATCCTGGTCCTGAGATACTTCCAGCGACCAGAAGCAGTGATGGCATTTAAAGTAAGTAATTTTACTTTACAGTATTTCCTCAGTGTGTATAAAGTCAGTCACTCACTGTGTTCTTTATTTGTTTTCCAGGCTTCAGACTGGATCAACAAGAGAAATGTTGATGGACGAATTGACATGGAGGTGCAATGCACAAAGCAGAGTGCAACATTTTCCCTCACAGAGGAGGACTCTGCTGTGAGTTCTCTAACAGGATTTCTGCCCAGCATTTTCAAATATATGGTTAATGATAGACACATTTAAAGCTTACCCAATAAATTATACTAATAAACTATACTAGTTAATTCATTTGAAGACTAATAAATAAAATGTGCATTGTCCCTTTTAAAATAAAGAATAAAAAGAATGTGCAGTTAGGTGATGTGCAATTTATACTTTAAAATAAACTGGGTCAAATTTGGTGAGAGCATGATAAGGATACAGCACCTGGGGAAAATCTTATCAGGGTCAGAGGTCAGATCTCTTAAAGTTTTCAGTATGCATTAACTTCATATCTGATCTCCACAGATGCTGGACACATACTTCCAGAAGATCCGTCCAGGATGTCTGCAGGACAGTGTGGACGACCAGGGCAGATTTTTCCTGTCCAAACAAGGGCTGCCAGTTGGCAACGTCACGAGCGACCTCCGGCGTCTGCATGAGCAGTAAGTTTTAGCAGAGTCATGTATAATAGTGTATGCATTTATACGCACTTTACCAAGAAATATAAAATGATTAAGTTGATAATCTGGCTTATGTACTACATAAAGTTCAAATAATATTATTTTCTGTAAGAAAAATACACTGAAAGAATTGAGGATTAATCTGAGATTCGTTCTTCATTGCAGGTACGATTTGCCAAGCTTTTCAAGCCAGCAAGCCAGAAGAGCCCAAAGTACTATGGCATGGTATGTGTCATCATCCAAAACACACAACATTCATATATTTTCTGTTTGTCATCTACATTCCAAGGTCTGTCTAGCTTTTTGTCAGAGTTTGAACATGAAATCTTCTCAAATTTTCAGCTCTTCTTCTGATGAGCCGGCCGATGAGAGGAGAGGTCGTAAACAGAAGAGAGGCAGAGGCGCAGCTGACCAGGATGACAGGGACTTTGGAGCGTTTCTCCTGCAGTTTCCAGCGACGGCGAGTAGCAGCCCACCCACGAAAAAGAAGCGGACCGCTGCGGGGTTTCCACCTGACAGAGTGTTCTATGACAGGTGGAGGGCTGTGCAGTTTGCCAAGCGGGAGGAGCACCTCTTGTGTAAGTTGATGTGCTTTATTATAAAAAAAAATAATACATATTTCTATAATCAAAGTAACATAATTCACATTTTGGACAAGAATATTAATTTAACATTTGTCTTTGACAGCCAAGTGTTCAAGACGACCCCTGACTGTCAGCAAGGTGTCACTGCTGATCCAAAAAGAGGGTTGGACTGGCAACTGTCCTCGCCCCGAGGACGTAGTGGCAAAGTGGAGACCCGTCACTAGGGTGCAGGTGGAGTCGGATCCATGGATCATCACTACGATCCAGAACCAAAAGTGGACAGGCCTGGCCCTCAAGGACTTTGGCACAAAAGGACAAGGTATGCAAACATAATACATAAAAATTCATACCATTTTTGTCTTGTAAGCAGATATTTGTACTCCTGGAGTGAATACTTATTGCACCTTCTTTTGACCACAGGAGTTGTTGCCACCAAAGCCTTTGCCAAGGGCTCCATCGTTTGTGATTACCATGGCAAGGTAATCACAGGAGCAGAGGGCCGGAAGTTGGTCAAGTCCATCAAGGGTGACATGTGCTACCTTTTCTTTTTCCACGCTGCTGGTCGGGACCTCTGTGTGGACGCTGAGACTTTCCCTTGCGAGTGTCACCCAACAGAAAACACCATGGGCCAGAAGATCAACCATTCCTCTAAGAGAGCAAACCTGAGGCCGGTCCACTGCAGGATGAACTTCCCTGAAGGACAGAGGGATGTCATCCTGTTCCAGGCAATGAGAGACATTCGTTTGTGCGAGGAGCTGCTGTTTGACTACTAAGTCTTTTCGAGGAGAAGCAATGGTCCTCGACTGGCTGGATGACTGAACACATCAGGCCATTCATTCACCAGTAGTTTCTTATAGAATCACAGATTGCAGAACAACACTAAAACGGTAAAGCACATCAGACATGTGTGCGCTTCGCTACCAAATAAAACAGTAATAATAATTAAAAAAATAACTTTCACACTGCAAAAAAAATAATATTTGTAACTTTATTCATTTGTTATTTCTGCTTTAGTTTTGTTATTGTATATAGTTCTCTTTACTTTGTTTTGTTGTAATGTAACCTTTTAATAATTTTGTTAATAAAATACAATTTCCCTTAAACAATTGTTTGATTTCATTCTTTCTATTATTAATACCAATCGACATGATATGCTTGAAACAAAAGTTTCAAATAACTCATTGATAGTTTGACTTCTCATTTTTTAAATATATTTGCAACATAACCAGTATACAGTGCAGCTAAACTTACTAAGCCTAAACTTACTAAGTGCTTCTGTGTGTAACCGCATGTAAGTAGCAGTGGCCCAACTCATTAGCATTTCAATGGACTCTGTGTGTGTGAGAGTTGGGGGACGCCTGCTGGCCTTGCTTAAGCAGCAGCTACAAACACATTTTGCACTCTGAAAGAATATATACACTGCATGTTGTTTGCACATTTTATTAACTTGCCACTGTTTTCACTGTTTTTGGGATGTGCTCCTGCTTTCAGCGCCTAACACACGTGATTGTTTGTGTTTAGGGAGAAGGTGAGTGCCTTTTTTTCATTTGTAATGAACATTAATAACTGAAAACAGCTAGGTGATACAGATGATGATGATAATAACAGTGAAGATTACAGGTAGCCAAGGAGAACAGGCCTGATGAGCATATATAGACATATTATTTATTATTTGTGCTGACGTCATTTCCATTTAGCTCAAAATAAGCTCTTTAATTTAATAGTCCTAGTTAATGTTTGTGTGTGTATCCATCCTGCCTGCACCTGTTAGCTAATAGTGTGTAAAACATTTTTGTGGTTGTTTTTTTGCAAAGTATGTATTACATTAACCATTTTTTAATTTATTTTTCATTTTGAATCTTCAACAGCAGGATTTACACCCTCTGGCCTCACTGCAAGAAGGCGCCGAGCTGTCTTCCTGGGCATCTGAGAACGTGTGTGCATGTGTGGAAGAAGATTGAGACCATTTTTGGAACTGATGATCCAATTGTCAGGTGTGTTCACTGCTTTGTCATTTCCTGTTGCAGTACAATACACTAACAACATAAGAAAAGGAAAAGTGAATACACACACATACCTCCACTCCTTCCTGCAGCATCTTCTGTTCCTCAGAGCTCCTCGAGATGCTGAGAGCAAGCCACATTTTGAGCCAGAAACGGAGCCAGCATCTGTAAATTGCTCTGGTGAGTCCTATAAGAGATAGTGTCACATCATCCTTCACAGAAAGCATATGTAACAAAGACACTGTTAAATATAGTGTTTCCAAAATGTATTTAGGTTTGACAGTACGTTCATCTATTTTAACGAGTTTACACTTGTAATATGCTTTAATATTTGCACACGTATGCATTAGTAAATAACACCTTTTCAATATTTTCCAGGATGCAGACTGGATACAACGTTGAGTATGCAGATCACTCTGACCCATGAGGATCAAGCTGTAAGTTTTACTATGATACAAACTGATGATTGCTTACCCCCATTGTTTTACATTTAATAACTCTTTGGTCTTTTTTCATAGTGCTTGGAGCTGTACTTCACAACAATCAGGCCTGAGATCATTCAGGTCGGAAAAACTCCTATACAGATGCATGTGTACCGTATTTGCTACATAAAGAAATAAAAAATACCTTAAGGACATCATTCTCATTTTGTATATTGACACATGTCATAAAGATGCTTTGTTATATTAGGCACCCTAAGGTGGCAGAGATCAGTGTCAAAATGTTTTCTAACTGTTCAAAGGCACACTAACTTTATTAACTTGAATGTATATTTAACATTTTTATACTGATATTTTTTATACTGTTTTAAAACATCCGAGATCAAACGAGACATCCTAGATAATATCATCGTGCTCATCATGATCCGGCTAATTAGGTTCTTCGAACACTCCTGCCGGTTATGATTAGTAGCGCTGGATTGAGTTATCTGAGATAATTGCATGTTCATGCGCTGGTTTAAAAGGGGATATGTATCGATAGTAGAAACATTGATCAGCAACGCTGCTATTGGCTGCTCACCGTGGACAAAGAGCGCTCTCAGTTTTTCTCCGCAGCAGAGCAAGAAATAGTCCAAGTTTATGCTGAATTTTAATGTTTAATTAATACGGCAGGGAACACCTCAAAGTCAGCAAAAGCCAGGAGAGAGGGCTGGGAAAAAGTAGCAGGCAAATTTAATGCGTTTGTGCATTAAATTTATAACTTATTACAGTATATATTTTGTATTTTAATAATTGCATTATTACATTGTTCATTGTCATGTCAGAGTCACCACACTAGAACATGGTGAAAGTGAAGTACAAGAATATTCTACATAATGGTAATTTTTACTAGGCCTACTTATAGGCCGACTAGTCTCTTTTAAAAGGGCACTGTTAAATAAATGTTTGTCTGTTTATAAAAGCAACCAAGAACAAGGCTGAGAATTTTTTTATTTTTTTTAAACTTAAAAAAAAGAAGAGCTGGCCATTGGGTTGAATGTGAATTAACCTATTGTGGAGGGCATCCCTGCGTTCAGCTCTTCCAGACACACATCCAGGGACCAGTAGCAGCAACTCCTTCATTACTGGTAAATTAACTTTAAATTCTCTTACACTGAGAATTACACTATAAAATAATTTGTTGCTGCATTAAATTAAATATAGGCTGGTATAGTCATTTCAACTGTTACAGTAAATCTTGAGTAATGATAAATTGCTTTGACTTGTGAAAGTGAAAACTGATATGAGTTATTTATCACATTTTTCCCAGTGTAGTTCACTGTAATGACATTGTGTTTTTCTCTTTTGTGCAGTTTTACACCAACACTTGTATCTGTTCCTAAGAAAGTGGTGGCTGAAATATGTGCAGTAAGTGGACTTTTTCTAACTTTACATCAAAAGGGAAGAAAGTGCAACACTTTGTAATACCCATTTGTTTCCATTGCACTGGACAGTGAAGAAACCCTCTCAGAAGACTGTCCTTTGGAGGAAGTAGACTACCTGCAAGTGCATAAATAACTTTAATTTATACTTATGTGCCTATTATTTCTGACTGCAATATGAGTTGCAGGAGTCCACATGTACAGAAAGGCCTACAGAAGAGTCTGCACAGAAGACACACACAGAGGTGGACAGTCTATAGACAACCTTTCCTTTTTATTTGTTGCATTAGGCATGTGTGACACAAACATCTCACAAATGACACAGGGTGATATTCGTTCCCTATATAATAGGAGTCTTCAACAGAAAATAGAGTATTTTGAAAAAACAAAAAATTAGGGGGAGAAATAAAACTTGACTACTTAAAGAAAAAAACTGGCACTAGAGATGGAGTTGCTTCAAAGGAAACCTCAGCGTAAGTGCAAATACACTATTTCACACAGAGTACTATTGCTGACCTTGCATAATAGCTCTTATTGCAGGCAAAAGATGACTTGATCACTGGCTTTTCTTTACAAAGAACAATTGAAATAAAACTCAAAGAACTAAGCATATTTGTCTGGTCTTTTATTAAACATATAATGAAAGTTTTTCTTTTTCTTTTTTCCTGATGTTGGCAATGTTGTGTAATATGGCACATGCAATGTCACAGGCCCTGTCAGGTGCAACCCTCAGGCTTTTCACACACTGAAATCTTCCCTTTAGTTGACCGAAGTTCACTTCATTGTGTGCCCTTGTCCTGGCTAGAGCTGCATTGTAACTGGTCTGGGGTTTGGGTCAGGGAATGGGGTCATAAAACACCTGTCTCCAAGCAGGATCCTGATTAAGAATCGCAATAGTAACTTGGCTGCACAATTACATTGTGATCCCCCTTTCTGTTCACAAAAAGGCCTTGATGGGACCGTGTGTGCAGTCTATGGCACCAATCACATTAGTGAAGCATGAGGGACATATACTGTAAGTCATAATCGGCATGGTCACGATTGCATAATCTTTATAAAAAATTATAATAGCCTACCTGCGTTGGCAAAAAAAAAAAAAAAAAAAAAACATTACAATCTTGTGTCTTAAGTGGCTTGGAAAAAAAACTAAAAACTCCTTGAGCGCCAGGTAAACTGCGAATGGCACGACAGACAGCACTTTATCAAGTTCTCCACATCTCCAATAGTGTAAAGGAAAGAGCCTCTCGCAAATAATATCAGGGCCATGCAAACAGTTTGTGCTGTTGTTAAAGCCCGACTCCGTGAGTCGAATATTAATGTGCGTTTCCAACAAATTAATAATGTAAACGACACCCTCACGAGTCACGAGAAAAAAAAAAAATCTCAGAAAGTAGCCAACACTATCGCGCTGCGCTAAAGGACTTCCCGTATCACCTCCGCTAATATCGCAATCTAATCCTGTTAACATGAAATAAGCTGCTCGCGAGCAGGTTCAAGCTTACGCACCTGTTGCTATGACAGCAAGCCCACGATGAGCGTCGAAGAACCAAACAATCCAAGATCATGCCAAATCGCCAACAATCAAATCCAGCTAAGTGAGTTAGC
Source organism: Gila robusta (assembly GCA_030770095.1). Taxonomy (NCBI): domain Eukaryota; kingdom Metazoa; phylum Chordata; class Actinopteri; order Cypriniformes; family Leuciscidae; genus Gila; species Gila robusta. Next base: position 338,224 of record JAVALU010001625.1, read on the forward strand.
GACGTACGAAGAACGGGCCCCTGCACTTCTCTTCCATGGAGCCATCTAAAGCACACAGATTTTAGAAACACAAACACTTTTTAAAACAGCAAGGATAAAGAAAATTAGGAAAAATAAACTCCTGATACTGAAATGGATTCGTATTAACCTTGTTTAAAAGCTTACTTTTCTAGTTGATCACTCAAAGATGTGACATTGCGATTTAAATCCAGTGTTAGTTTAGTGTAATTGCCACATGCTGAGCAACAAAATCTCTTCTGTGTAAGTTATGCTGAGTTCACACTGCACGATTTTCAATGTAGTCGGGTCACTGTTCTTTTCACACTGCACGACTATCTGGGGTGACATTCAGTTGCTGCTGTGTTCACACAGCACGATGGATCGGTGACAGGGGGTTTCACACTGCACGACTTTCAAGAGGAAGAATGGCCGACAACTTCTGTCTGGCCCGCAAACTACGTTTCACAACCAAACACATGCGAGAAGTGATAAGGAAATAATGCAAAATCTTGCGTGAGACTGAAATTGTTATTAAAAAAATTATAGCCTGCTAGAAGTTTGCGATCCAAATAATCTCTCTGCTGATTTGCAGCGAAAAGGAGAAAAAGAAAAAAACAGATAATGCAGGAGGAAATGTTTGGATTGTGTGTTCTGCAAAGAGAGTGGGGGGTAAATAAATAATTTTGCAATGTGCTGCTGTTGGTCAAGCAAATGTTTGTGCTGTTTCTGTTTGATATAATTGTAAATATATCTATTAAAATACTGATATTGTGGTCTATAACTCCTCCCTGAACTTCCCGCTGTCCTGTTTCTTGCTCTCTCATTGGCTGCAGGTCATCGCCAATGTAGTTTTCAGTCAGAACACAGCAGGATTTTGAATCACCGACAGGTCCAGATATTTAGCATGCCAAATATCTCACGGGCGTAGGCGACTCATCGGCGATTCTCTCAGATCGCGTCTTTGATCATTCACACTGCGTGATTGTCACTCACGTGAACGAGCACCAATTTGCCTATGATTTTGGGCATTTGACGGCGATCTCCCAAAACCCATCAGCGAGCGAAAATCGGGGCTAAAATCGTTCAGTGTGAACTCGGCATTAGTCACAGTCAAATCACTCCATCTCCACCAGTGTTGCCAGATTGGAAATGCCCAATGCAAAAGTATTGTACCAGAATCTCAAAATTATCGTATTTGGTAGAAAATTATCGTACACAAGTCAAACGTACAGAATACAGCTATTTATTGACCAACAACTTTTTGACATGACATGAAAATGACTTTTTTGCTAAAATATCAACCTCAGCTTGGAAAAAACTGACCTAAGCGGAAGGAAAGTTTCTTTTTTTTTACTTTTTTCTTCTTCTTGCAAAACATACGAGATGACATGTTAATAACTTTATACAATATACAAAAAGAACATTAACTTGTGCTCATGAGAGTCATTCTTCATGATGATTGGTCGAGAAGACATAACGTGAGATGAAAGACATGCGTATCACCACGTTCAGGTTCTTCTCACGGTAGACGTAGAATCCACAGCTAGATCAATGAGTATAGAAGCCCTATGATTACAACCACCATCATTTGAAGTGTCACACAATTCTGAAATTATCGTACATTATGGGATGTTTTTCATTATTGATCTATATCGAACAGAGGTCAAAATTATTGTCCAAATATGATAATTATTGTACGTCTGGCAACACTGATCTCCACTTATATCTGGTGTGTGGTAATGGTTTTAATAACCGTGAGTCTCGGGCTGGTTTGTCTTCTTCTGTTGATTATCATCATAATGCAGAATTTCATGATCACAGTAGAGAGAGAGATGAGATGAAGAGTTACAGGAACAGCTGAAGAGTTTGATCAAACTAAATACTGCATATGTGTTTTCTCCACTGCATGGACCTTCATGTGTCGCTTCTGGTCACTTTTAATAGAGAAACTCTTCCCGCACTGATCACAGGTGTGTGGCTTCTCTCCAGTGTGGATCATCTCATGTGTTTTCAGAGATGAAGACTGACTAAATCTCTTGTCACAGTGTGAACACTTGTAAGGTTTTTCTCCAGTGTGAATTCTCTGGTGCCGTTTTAAATCTATCCCTGTAGTAAAAGTCTTCTCACACTCAAAGCACATGTACTCTCTCACACCAGTATGAATTTTCTCATGTCTATGTAAAGTTGGCAGCCATGAAAAACCCTTTCCACACACAGAACATGAATGCGGCTTCTCCTTCATATGAACTGTCAGGTGTCTCTTCAGGTCTGATGCCCTAATAAATGTTTTGCCACATTGATCACATGTGAACGGCTTCTCTCCGGTGTGAACTCTCCTATGCGCATCAAGATTAGGTTTGTGTGTGAAACTCTTCCCGCATTGATCACATGTGAACAGTTTATCTCCTGTGTGAGCTCTCATGTGAATCTGAAGACTTTGTTTGTATGGGAATATCTTTCCACACTGATCACATGTGTGTGGTTTTTCTCCAGTGTGGATTCTCATGTGCTGTCTAAGATTTGGTTTTTGTGTGAAACTCTTCCCGCACTGATTACATGAGAACGGCTTCTCTCCAGTGTGAACTCTCATGTGAACATTAAGACTACATTTGCTTGTGAAACTCTTCCCACACTGAGTGCAGGTGAAAGATTTCTTGGCTCGTCTTTTCTTTAAAAATGTCTGTTTACTCTTTGAGCGACTCAAAGGTTTTTCTCCAGGTTGGACATGATGTTCCTCCTCCACTTCACTCAGTTCTTCTCTCTCCTCCTTCACTTCACTCAGTTCTTCACTCTCCTCCTTCACTTCACTCAGTTCTTCTCTCTCCTCCTTCACTTCACTCAGTTCTTCTCTCTCCTCCTTCACTTCACTCAGTTCTTCACTCTTCTCCTTCACTTCACTCAGTTCTTCACTCTCCTCCTTCACTTCACTCAGTTCTTCACTCTCCTCCTTCACTTCACTCAGTTCTTCACTCTCCTCCTTCACTTCACTCAGTTCTTCTCTCTCCTCCTCCACTTCACTCAGTTCTTCACTCTCCTCCTTCACTTCACTCAGTTCTTCACTCTCCTCCTTCACTTCACTCAGTTCTTCACTCTCCTCCTTCACTTCACTCAGTTCTTCACTCTCCTCCTTCACTTCACTCAGTTCTTCTCTCTCCTCCTCCACTTCACTCAGTTCTTCACTCTCCTCCTCCACTTCACTCAGTTCTTCACTCTCCTCCTTCACTTCACTCAGTTCTTCACTCTCCTCCTTCACTTCACTCAGTTCTTCACTCTCCTCCTTCACTTCACTCAGTTCTTCACTCTCCTCCTTCACTTCACTCAGTTCTTCACTCTCCTCCTTCACTTCACTCAGTTCTTCACTCTCCTCCTTCACTTCACTCAGTTCTTCACTCTCCTCCTTCATTTCACTCAGTTCTTCTCTCTCCTCCTTCACTTCACTCAGTTCTTCACTCTCCTCGCTCTCTTCCATCAGGTCTGAAATCAAAGAGAAAAGTTTGATTGCATTTTCTAGGGATGCACTGAATGTTTGGCAACCGAATTATTTGGCCGAAACTATCAACAACAGCACTTTCGGTGTTCGGCCGAATAAGTGAAAAGACAGAATAAATTTTACCAAACAATGATGCTTTTGATGACGCGATTAAATGGCAACCAGCATAGAGTGAGAGGCAGCGGCGCGCAGCTCATGCTTTATGAATCCAGCAAACATGTCGTCAGTGTGGAAGCATTTTAGAGTCTGAAAAAATGGCCGTTTGCAGACACTGTTCTGCTGAACTGTTGAAGGGTGCATCTGCAAAAACTTAGACTACAGCACTTTTTAGTGAAATTCAAGTCAACGCGGAGATCAAGTCAGAGACGCGTGTGTTTAACGAGAATCTTCAAAAAGAGTATCAAGTTATAAATTAAGCACAGTAAGTTGTGAAAAAATAACTCATATTGACAATGTGGACGCTCAAAATGAAGGTGATGAGCCTTCAAGTTCTCAGGCAGTCTGTACAGACACTCCAGTAACTAGCCGGACCTCTGTTGACAAGCATCATTTGTTAAACTGTGTGGATCTGTTGTAGCACAATTGCAAGCATCAGGTGTTGCTGAGAGCACTGTCCAAGCAATGGTAGGGTCAATGGAAGAGCTTGTAAATGACATTCATCAGCAAACAAGAGAAGCTGTTCTCAGCTGGACTTCTTCAGGGATTCAAGCAACCGATTTGGAAAAAAAGGTGGAAAATTGTTTTAATCAATTGGAAAAATTCTCAGTCTTAAATACAGCAGCCAAACGACAGAAGTTCTTCGAGGAAAAGTGGGAAATAGTTGAACCTGTAGAGTATGTTCTTGGGGTGCGTTTTGATTTGCGAAGAGTTCGGACAACATGAGTTTACAATCAGATCCCTGTAACAGATACATTTGTATATGTATGTACCCATCTTGGGAACCCTAAAATCTATGTTTAAGAATAGTGAATTATGTGAACGTTTCCTGTAGGTCAAGCAACATGAAGAAGGTGTTTATAAAGATATATGTGATGGTTCAAACTTTAAAAGTAATGATTTGTTTTCCCAGCAAAAACATGCTCTACAGATTCAGCTTTATGATGATGATTTTGAGACGGCAAATCCCTTGGGTTCAAAGAAAGGGATACACAAGCTTGGTTGCATTTACTTTATATTGAGGAACCTGCCCCCAAAATGTAATTCTGTTCTGATGAATATTCATGTTGTGGCACTTTTTCATTCACAAGACCTGAAGAAATATGGATTTGATGAAATACTAAAGCCTCTCATTGATGATGTTAAAACACTAGAAATGGAAGGAATAGAGGTACCTTTCTCAGACTCACCATTGCGAGGGACTGTTATTCAAGTAACAGGTGATAATCTAGGTTTACACGGGTTGTTTGGTTTGATTGAATCCTTCAGTGCAACATATTGTTGTAGATTTTTTGTAGAACTTTGTAGAACTACAAAGGAAGAGTTACAATCTGTCTTCACTGAAGATAACACTTGCTTGATTTTCCGTACAAAAGAAATCCATGCAGAACATTGTGCAGCTCTACAGGAAAATCCTATGTTGGCATCAACATTTGGTGTCAAGAAGACATGCTTGCTCAATACACTATGTTTTTACCACATCTCTGATAACTATGCAGTTGACATCATGCACGATTTGCTTGAAGGTGTAGTGCAGTACGAATTGAAACTAGCAGGTTTCAGCAGCACTTGTACTAAGGCACGCCTAAGCAACACACCTGCCTCTTAACTACGTCGTCAAAAAAATTCAATGAGCGATATCGCCGAGTTACTCTGCCTGTTTATCCCTTGCAATCTTAAATAGTGATAAGCCTTCGTGTTCGCTTCAGTCTGTTATCAGTGTAGTTCTTCGCAGCGTCGCAAGCAATACAGTCGTGGTGTCTTGTGTGAAATGCTCCCCTGATTTTTGGTGATGTAATTGAAAGAAATAACAGTTTTTATTTTGTTATTATTATTTGAAGCATTTGATTAATGATCACCACAAGCTGTTCAGATCCTTGTTTCCTGACAGAAGATTAATTCCTAAGCATCATTTTATGATACATTATCCAAGGTGCATTCGTAAAATAGGTCCACTTCTTCATGTATGGTGCATGAGGTTTGAGGCCAAACATAATTTTTTTAAACGATCTGTTAAAAATTTCAAAAATATCACAAAAACCTTGGTAAAACAACACCAGAGACAGTTAGCTTATCACTGGGAGAATTTTAATTTTCAGAGATTTGAGTTTGGTCCAGTGAGGAAAGAAATGATCGATAGCTTGGAGGGTGGTGAGAATTTAAGTGCTAAGTTTCATGTGAATGCATTTTCTGATGTGTCATTTACTAATTAGGTGAAAAACTTTGGAACTGAGTATCAAACTGGTATGTTTGTTTGTATTTTACAACAGATATGGAAATTCCTGTGTTCAGAAAGATCACAAATATCATTATTAATGAAGATCAAGCTTTTATTTTGACATGCAGAGTTGACTCACTTTATTTTGATGACCACTTTAATGCATATTGTATTGAGGAGAGAGCTGATTCCTTTTCTGTTATTTCTATTGATGAGTTGATTTATTACAGACCGTACGACAAACAGTTTTCTAATGAGATGGACGAAAAAACCCACGTAGTGCCACATTGCCATTTTGTGTGACCTGTGCTATAGTGGATTGGTTGTCCATTGTTAATGTGAAGCCAATGCTTTGTTGTGGATGGTGTGCTTTATTTAATACAGTTTCACTTGAACTACAATCTCCCTGTTTTTGTCTTTTTTGTAAATTATTTTACTGAGTTGGGGGGGGGGGTAAATTTGTAATACTATTCCTAGTATTACAAATCAATACAGATCAATTCTACAAGAGTTGCATTTTATGTTAAACTTTACATCCTATGTAGTGTTAATATGGCAACAACTCGGTAGTGTTGAAAGAAAAACACACATTTGGTGTTAAATTTTGACACTACGCACTGGTGTTGGGTAAATTCAACACTAACCAGTGTTGACTAGTTTTAAATGCTAACTATTTAGAGAGTTGCTGCAACTCTGTCATAGTGTTAAATATTAAACACTTTGAAAAGTGTAGTTTTAACTCGATCTAGTGTGGACCAATATAGACACTTTTAAAGTGTTGAATTTAACTCTGTAGGTGTTGAATTAGCACTGCTGATTTTGCTGTGTAGGTGCATCACTAGGTATCGGTTATAATAAAAACAGTAACCAAAGTTACTGTAAGAAGAATAATCTAGGGTTGGGTATTGTTTGGGTTTTTTATGATATCAGTGTCAAATCGAAACTTTTGAATAGGTACCAGTGCCTGAACTGATACTTAAAAAAAGAGCCACAAAACGATGGTGAATGACATTAAGTTAAACTTACAACCCTGTCTGACATTCTGGCAAGTTCATTTACTTGATACAGTTTATTGCACACACACAAAAAAATGTTGTATACTATATATTGAGAAAAGTTCGATATTTTTTAAAATAGATGCAAAATAATGTGAACCAGATATAAATGTAAAATAAAAGAGCTCAAATAATATTTAGTTTGACCTGATGTTGACAATCAATATGAACATTTCTCAAATATCGCTTTACTGACCATTTTGAAAACCAAAATGGAAACTTTTGTACCCATTTCATAGTTTGTAACTGTTTATCTAAATGTGATGAAGTGCTTGAATGTTTCTAACATGAATGTTCTTCAGCATCATGAATGAATGAAGAATAAACACCAACCTCTTTGTTCTTCAGGATCTTCAGTGTGTTTCATTCTGCAGGTTCTGGATCACTCGTGTTCTCACTGTCCTCTTAAACTCAGTCTTTGCAGATTTCAGCTCTTCCTGATGCTTTCATGCTCGTCTTCACTTGTAGCTGATGGGAATTTACAGCATTAATCTGAGAATTACAGTGGGAGGAGCTTCACTGATGATGTGACTGATGTGGGAGGAGCTTCACTGATGATGTGACTGATGTGGGAGGAGCTTCACACTGATGATGTGACTGATGTGGGAGGGACTTCAATTATGGTAAATTTTAGTAGGAGGAGCTGATCTGCCCAAAATAAAAAATATATATATCTGTTACTGAGCTTGTTTTATACTTATTGATAACAGAATATAAATAGGCCTAATGGTAAGAAAAACAGTTCAACCCATAGGCCTAGGCCTAAAGACAGATATAAATGTATAGTAACCAACAAATACCCTCAGTCTGCTGACACCAATGAAATGAGCTTTAAGTGTCAATTTACAGGAGATCTGAAGACATCAGCATAATAAATGAGGTGAAAACAGGAACTATTGTCATGAAATAAAGAGTGTTTTCAGCAGATCTGTTAATATTGATGAGCCTCAGACTATTAACACTCATTCAACAAGATCATCTCACTTTATTCTGAGTGTTTGCTGTTAGAAACACATTATTTGAGTCAGAGAGATGATAAAAGCCTGTAAAACTGCTCTACTGAAAGAAAATACTGTTGCTTCTCATAACATGACAAGGCTAAAACATACAAAAATGGCATTCATCTTAATTAACCACCTCATCTAAATAACTACAGCAGCATAATATATATAGCATAATATATCTAAAATATATTTAGATTTTGTAGTAACTACATTTATTGCACTAATGTTATTAGATCAAAACTGACACTGATCCTAAAAAAAACTCATTATAAGCTCAATGTGAAGTATTTAGCCATATCTGTTCCAGCATATTTTAACAATGTGAAGTAAGAAACACATTGGATTTGTTAAAGATACAATAAAACGGCAGAAGCATCAATTCCCCTCACAGTTCTCAAACTTTAACTCTTGACTCGACATTCAGTAACAGTTCTCACTCCAAACATCGAGACAATCACACAAACGAACACACACTCGTTCAGGTCTGAATGAACTCTACATATTCTCCTCATGCTCGCTGCTGCTGCACTAAATGTGTATTTCAGTAGAAAAGACGCCAGAAAAGACACACAAGTATCTCTGTGATCGATGAAAACAATACAGAAATGAGTCTGTTGCTTAATCAAACTGTATAAAGTGTGTGTGATGGTTGTGTAAATATGAGAAATACCATGAACTGCTCTCCTCAGACTTTTCTTCTTCTTCTTCTTCTTTATTGGCGGCTGGAATTAGCGCCATCTACTGTGTGTTTTGGATCAGAGACTCATTTTATTTATTTTTTTCATGTGATTCATGATAACAAGGAAGCAAGCATTTTTTTTATTTCAAAAAGTACAGAGATGACATGTTTATGATATACAACTTTGTATAGAAAATAAGAGTTAATGCATGGTGATTAGCTGAAAACTGAAAAATAAAAGACAAAATAGAAAGAGAGAACACGAGGGTAAGATAATAAAATATACATCAATTACATTGTACATATTACCATTCTTACAAATACTTGCTTTCATATGTACTGAAGATGTAGTCCTAATTGTAGTAAGGTGTATTTTACATTCTTTCAAAAACATGGTCTGTTAATAGTAAACTTACATTTATTTGGCAAGAAGATACATTAAATGTATAACAAAGCAAGTTAAATATTTCTGAGCTGAAGTCACGAAATAATCCGAAACAAGTCAAATATGAAATTTAAATATTAAACCTCTGGTATCTCTGAAATAAAAGGAAAACAAAAGATGAACTATTTTAATCTTACTGAAAATCCTCATAGCAATATCAATGATTGAAGCATCAGATCTGCTCTACAATACTTGATTTACACATGCAGCTGTAAACACACAGACTTTATGTGTTTATTTTAGTAGAAGCAACTTTTTCCAGTTCAACTCCTATAGCTGGTGTTTTGCTTTTAAACACAGCAATATGTTTAATTGTTCAAAAACAGAACAACTCATGAAATCCATGTTACTTTAGACAAATTTGTCAATTAACCCATTTAATCCCAAATTTTTCCCAGACATAAAAATATCCAAATCATGTGTCATTAGCATCCCTTTGAAACAATCAATCATAATTTTTTGAAATTTTCTTGGAAAAGTGTGTGAAAAAGTGAGTTTTATGATCGGTCACAATTGTGACCGGTGGGATAATGTGTTGTATCAACCATTGGACAGACTGAATATAGGTCTATAGGACCTGTGCAGTGTGTTTGTGTGCGTGCGCGTGTGTTTGTGTGTGCGTGTGTGCATGTGTGTGTGCATGTGTGTGTGTGTGTGTGTGTGTGATGTGCATGTGGGGTGTGTGGTGTGCGTGCGTGTGGGGTGTGCGTGCGTGTGGGGTGTGCGGGTGTGTGTGTGTGGGGGGTATGCGTGTGTGTGGGGTGTGTGGGTGTGTGTGGGTGTGTGGTGTGGTGTGCGTGGGGTTTGTGGTGTGCGTGCGTGTGGGGTGTGCGGTGTGTGTGTGTGGGGTGTCTGGTGTGTGTGTGGGGGGGTGTGCGTGTGTGTGGGCGTGTGGTGTGTGTGGGGGTGTGTGGTGTGTGTGTGGGGTGTGTGTTGTGTGTGTAGGGTGTGTGTGGTGCGTGGGGTCTGTGGTGTGTGGTGTGCGTGTGTGTGGGGTCTGTGGTGTTGTGTGCGTGCGTGTGGGGTGTGCGGTGTGTGTGTGTGGGGTGTCTGGTGTGTGTGTGTGTGGGGTGTGCGTGTGTGTGGGATGTGTGGTGTGTGTGTGGGTGTGGGTGTGTGTGGGGTGTGTGGTTGTGTGTGGGGTGTGTGGGGTCTGTGGTGTGGTGTGCGTGGGGTTTGTGGTGTGCGTGCGTGTGGGGTGTGCGGTGTGTGTGTGTGGGGTGTCTGGTTTGTGTGTGTGGGGGGTGTGCGTGTGTGTGGGGTGTGTGGTGTGTGTGTGGGGTGTGTGGTGCGTGGGGTGTGTGGTGCGTGTGGTGTCTGTGGGGTCTGTGGTGTGTGGTGTGTGGTGTGTGTGTGTGGGGTGTCTGGTGTGTGTGTGTGGGGTGTGGTGTGTGTGGGTGTGTGTGGGGTGTGTGGTGTGCGTGTGTGGGGGGTGGGGGTGTGTGGTGCGTGGTGTGTGTGTGGTGGGTGTGTGTGGGTGTGTGTGGTGTGTGTGGTGTACGTGTGTGTGGGCTGTGTGGTGTGCGTGGGGTCTGTGGTGTGTGATGTGCGTGTGTGTAGGGTGTGTGGTGTGCGTGGGGTCTGTGGTGTGTGGTGTGCGTGTGTGTGGTGTACGTGTGGGGTGTGTGGTGTGCGTGGGGTCTGTGGTGTGTTGGTGTGGGGTGTGTGTGTGTGGTGTGTGTGGTGTGCGTGTGTGTGTGTGTGTGGGGGGGGGTGTGCGTGTGTGCGGGGTGCGGGGTGCGTGTGTGTGTGCGGGGTGCGTGTGTGTGTGTGGAGTGTGTGGTGTGCGTGTGTGTGCCTACCTGTAATTGCGTGTGTGTGTGTGGAAAATTAGGTAGAATTGGCTTTATGCCCAGCTGCACTACTTCCTGAACTTCAGCCAGCTCCTTGTTTCCTGTCTGCCATTATTGGACAAATTGATTAATTCAGGTGTGCCTGACCTCAGTAGTCATGGCAACAATAATCAGACACACCTGAATTAATCAAGTTTGCCCAATAATGGCAGACAGGAAACAAGGAGCTGGCTGAAGTTCAGGAAGTAGTGCAGCTGGGCATAAAGCCAATTAGTTAGCTAGCTAGTCTTTGTGTGTGTGTGTGTGTGTGTGTGTGTGTGTGTGTGTGTGTGTGTGTGTGTAAAATTAGGTAGATAGTTAGGTAGCAGCAGAAAGTAAGGTAGAACAGTTAGCCTATGTGTATTAGCATGTAGATACAATTGGTTATCCCACCGGTCACTATTGTTGCCGGTGACATGTTTGTGAGGTCTATGACCACATTAAACAAAGTTGAGTAATTGCAAATGCATATATCAATACTAGACACCTTAAACATGATGTGTACCAAAAATCTATGTCCTATCTTTATGTTAACATACTTTACTAATCTTTTCTTTGGGAGCTTTCTTGCTGCCATCCTCTTCTCTTGGCACAAACAGGAAATAAACAGCTCTGGTCATGTGACAATTTACAGTAAACATGCGACACTGCACATATTTCATTGAGACCCTTTATTATTTCAATATCTGCTGGAAATGCATTGATAGATCATTCAGTAACATTTTTATAGCCTTAGAAATGAAACATTTTTTTACGGTCACTATTGTGACCGGTGGGATTAAATGGGTTAAAGACAAATATTCATTTTTATGGTAACGCTGGTAAAACACACAATTATCGATTATTAGGTTGGACTCGATGTAGTGTTCCTTACAACTTACCAAAGATCCAGTGATCGTGGATATTGACATGCAGCAGGAATCATGTTTCTGACATTTAAATGAGCCTGATGTCGACGCCGGGGAAATACATGAAGCAAATGTGCATGTGAACACTTTATTTAAATACAATATAAGTCTGATAAGATGGATTTAGTGTGACCGGGTTGCTCAGACTCGTTTCCTGTATTTTTCTTATTAGCTACCCAAAACTATTTATACTTCCATACACATATTCCCAACAGTTTTCCAGAACCTTTTTAACTGGATGTCTTTCATCATGTCCTTCACTGATTCAGTTTATTTTTTTAAAGTGTATTTATTTGCACTTTATTAAAAATATATGTTACCTGTGTGGTGGAAATGATCATTGTAACAATGCATTGAAAGTATACTTTAAAAATACATTATAGTATACAATATAATTTTGTACAAAGTATAGCTAAGTATTATTTGTCTATTAATGTGCATTTAGCCACGATAGACTCTTGGACAAGTGCAAGTACATGTAGCGCCGTTGTGCTTCGGGAGACCTGAGTTTGAGTCCTGGGGCCTGTTTCAATAAGGAGGTTCAACCAACTCTGAGTTAAAACTTGAACTCTGAGTTGACTTACCCTGAGATGGGCAACTCTGAGTTTTCAGTTTCAGAACAGCTGAATTGAGTTAGTTTTATCGACTCTGAGTAGGTTGACTCTGAGTTAAGCACGTGCACCACGATGATGAAAAGCCATGATCAATGGAGCTCTGAAACTACGATTCACCATGGCAACAGCACCCGACAAAAAGACGTCCACATACTTCTGAGTCAATACACAAGCATAATTCTCATTCACTGTTATATTATCAGGTGAAAACTGACAGAAAGGTAAGTTATTGAACTAATACTCATTTTCATGGTATCCAAAAAAAAAAAAAAAGAATGTGGCAGCAAAAAAAATGTAACAATAAAACCATAATTCAATCAGTTAAATCTTTAAGCATAAAAGGTTCATGGCTGTAGACTACATGACTTCACAAACATTTTATATATTAAATAAATGTAATTCAGTGTCTATTTCAATGTGCCTCAGCTGTTTCCATGTAGTATAATGCTATTTTAAATGCTCTCTAATCCAACCTGTTACATTTTCTAATTAGGCTAATGAAATTAACATTTGACTTCTATGGGCCAACAGCAAGAAGGCATAGGCTGGTCCTGCACCACCACTGATAGATGAAGAGCAGATACACAATACTGGAAGAATATTAAAATCCAACAGGAAAATAATTAATGTTGCTTTTGTATTTGTAGTAAACAAATTGACCATTTGAACATTTGTTCATTTAACAGCTGTGGTGGTTACGGCAAACGGGTGGTTTTGCACTGCAAAAAAATGCTTTTCTTTCTTAGCCTTTTTGTCTTGTTGTTTCCAGTCAAAATATCTAAACATACTTAAATCAAGATGCATTTACTACATAAGAAAAACTCTGGGTTTACCGAAGTAAACCTTGTGCGGCTTCTCTCTGCTGTGGATCTTCTCATGTCTTTTCAGAGGCAGGCTTCATGCTTTCAGCTTCATGAGGCACGCACGCACATTTGCGCACACACACGTAAGGTCGCTCTCTCCCTCTCTGCCGTGCGCGCGCTACACGGTTTGGAGATCGCGAGCTCTACATTGCGGGAGATTTGAACTAATTTGCGGGCATCAGGGAGCCGCTATCAATATGCGGGAGACTCCTGGAACTTCCGGGAGACTTGGGATATCTGTGAACCCATACCTCTCTGTCCAATCATCTTTGAAAACTCTATTTTCTTCATCAACTTTTCTTTTCCTGGACAATGACATCATCCACACCCATTCAAACGCTTACTGCGGTGAAGTGTCGCGTTGCGCCCGATTACGTCAAAAGTCATACGCTCACTGGATGTCATGGCAACTAAATCACGGAGGAAAACTTTAAATATCTCGCCTCCGTTTTAATTTCGGACCATCTCAAAAAATAAACAAATGATTTTAACATGCGTTTATCAAAGTAGGAAATCCACACTTTTAATCCCTTACACAGAATTAGTGCTCTTGAAATACGAAATGGAGGCGGGTCCGGATTGCATTCCCTCCGGGTCCGGATCCGGACCGGAGTCCGGACTTTGAGAAGTACTGCCCTAGGAAATGTTTTGCCGCACTGATCACATGAGAACGGCTTCTCTCCGGTGTGGATCCTCATGTAAATCTTAAGACTTTGTTTGTTTGAGAATCTCTTTTCACACTGACCACACATGAACGGCTTCTCTCCTGTGTGAACTCTGATGTGAATCTCAAGACTTTGTTTGGTTGTGAAACTGTTTCCACACTGAGTGCAGGTGAAAGATTTCTTGGCTTTTCTTTTCTTTAAAAATGTCTGTTTAGTCTTTGAGCGACTCAAAGGTTTTTCTCCAGGTTTGACATGATGTTCCTCCTTCACTTCACTCAGTTCTTCACTCTCCTCCTTCACTTCACTCAGTTCTTCTCTCTCCTCCTTCACTTCACTCAGTTCTTCTCTCTCCTCCTTCACTTCATTCAGTTCTTCTCTCTCCTCCTCCACTTCACTCAGTTCTTCACTCTCCTCCTCCACTTCACTCAGTTCTTCTCTCTCCTCCTCCACTTCACTCAGTTCTTCACTCTCCTCCTTCACTTCACTCAGTTCTTCTCTCTCCTCCTTCACTTCACTCAGTTCTTCTCTCTCCTCCTTCACTTCACTCAGTTCTTCTCTCTCCTCCTTCACTTCACTCAGTTCTTCACTCTCCTCCTCCACTTCACTCAGTTCTTCTCTCTCCTCCTCCACTTCACTCAGTTCTTCACTCTCCTCCTTCACTTCACTCAGTTCTTCTCTCTCCTCCTTCACTTCACTCAGTTCTTCTCTCTCCTCCTCCACTTCACTCAGTTCTTCTCTCTCCTCCTTCACTTCACTCAGTTCTTCACTCTCCTCCTTCACTTCACTCAGTTCTTCTCTCTCCTCCTTCACTTCACTCAGTTCTTCTCTCTCCTCCTTCACTTCACTCAGTTCTTCACTCTCCTCCTCCACTTCACTCAGTTCTTCTCTCTCCTCCTCCACTTCACTCAGTTCTTCACTCTCCTCCTCCACTTCACTCAGTTCTTCTCTCTCCTCCTCCACTTCACTCAGTTCTTCACTCTCCTCCTTCACTTCACTCAGTTCTTCTCTCTCCTCCTTCACTTCACTCAGTTCTTCTCTCTCCTCCTTCACTTCACTCAGTTCTTCTCTCTCCTCCTTCACTTCACTCAGTTCTTCACTCTCCTCCTCCACTTCACTCAGTTCTTCTCTCTCCTCCTCCACTTCACTCAGTTCTTCACTCTCCTCCTTCACTTCACTCAGTTCTTCTCTCTCCTCCTTCACTTCACTCAGTTCTTCTCTCTCCTCCTCCACTTCACTCAGTTCTTCTCTCTCCTCCTTCACTTCACTCAGTTCTTCTCTCTCCTCCTTCACTTCACTCAGTTCTTCACTCTCCTCCTCCACTTCACTCAGTTCTTCTCTCTCCTCCTTCACTTCACTCAGTTCTTCACTCTCCTCCTTCACTTCACTCAGTTCTTCACTCTCCTCCTTCACTTCACTCAGTTCTTCTCTCTCCTCCTTCACTTCACTCAGTTCTTCTCTCTCCTCCTCCACTTCACTCAGTTCTTCTCTCTCCTCCTTCACTTCACTCAGTTTTTCTCTCTCCTTCTCCACTTCACTCAGTTCTTCACTCTCCTCCTTCACTTCACTCAGTTCTTCTCTCTCCTCCTTCTCAGTTCTTCACTCTCCTCCTTCACTTCACTCAGTTCTTCACTCTCCTCCTTCTCAGTTCTTCTCTCTCCTCCTTCACTTCACTCAGTTCTTCACTCTCCTCCTTCACTTCACTCAGTTCTTCACTCTCCTCCTTCACTTCACTCAGTTCTTCACTCTCCTCCTCCACTTAACTCAGTTCTTCTCTCTCCTCCTTCACTTCACTCAGTTCTTCACTCTCCTCCTCCACTTCACTCAGTTCTTCTCTCTCCTCCTCCACTTCACTCAGTTCTTCACTCTCCTCCTTCACTTCACTCAGTTCTTCTCTCTCCTCCTTCACTTCACTCAGTTCTTCTCTCTCCTCCTTCACTTCACTCAGTTCTTCTCTCTCCTCCTTCACTTCACTCAGTTCTTCTCTCTCCTCCTCCACTTCACTCAGTTCTTCTCTCTCCTCCTTCACTTCACTCAGTTTTTCTCTCTCCTCCTCCACTTCACTCAGTTCTTCACTCTCCTCCTTCACTTCACTCAGTTCTTCTCTCTCCTCCTTCTCAGTTCTTCACTCTCCTCCTTCAATTCACTCAGTTCTTCACTCTCCTCCTTCTCAGTTCTTCTCTCTCCTCCTTCACTTCACTCAGTTCTTCACTCTCCTCCTTCACTTCACTCAGTTCTTCACTCTCCTCCTTCACTTCACTCAGTTCTTCACTCTCCTCCTCCACTTCACTCAGTTCTTCTCTCTCCTCCTTCACTTCACTCAGTTCTTCTCTCTCCTCCTTCACTTCACTCAGTTCTTCACTCTCCTCCTTCACTTCACTCAGTTCTTCACTCTCCTCCTTCACTTCACTCAGTTCTTCACTCTCCTCCTTCACTTCACTCAGTTCTTCTCTCTCCTCCTTCACTTCACTCAGTTCTTCACTCTCCTCCTTCACTTCACTCAGTTCTTCACTCTCCTCCTTCACTTCACTCAGTTCTTCACTCTCCTCCTTCACTTCACTCAGTTCTTCACTCTCCTCCTTCACTTCACTCAGTTCTTCACTCTCCTCCTTCACTTCACTCAGTTCTTCACTCTCCTCCTTCACTTCACTCAGTTCTTCACTCTCCTCCTTCACTTCACTCAGTTCTTCACTCTCCTCCTTCACTTCACTCAGTTCTTCACTCTCCTCCTTCACTTCACTCAGTTCTTCACTCTCCTCCTTCACTTCACTCAGTTCTTCACTCTCCTCCTTCACTTCACTCAGTTCTTCTCTCTCCTCCTTCACTTCACTCAGTTCTTCACTCTCCTCCTTCACTTCACTCAGTTCTTCACTCTCCTCCTTCACTTCACTCAGTTCTTCACTCTCCTCCTTCACTTCACTCAGTTCTTCACTCTCCTCCTTCACTTCACTCAGTTCTTCACTCTCCTCCTTCACTTCACTCAGTTCTTCACTCTCCTCCTTCACTTCACTCAGTTCTTCACTCTCCTCCTTCACTTCACTCAGTTCTTCACTCTCCTCCTTCACTTCACTCAGTTCTTCTCTCTCCTCCTTCACTTCACTCAGTTCTTCTCTCTCCTCCTTCACTTCACTCAGTTCTTCACTCTCCTCCTTCACTTCACTCAGTTCTTCTCTCTCCTCCTTCACTTCACTCAGTTCTTCACTCTCCTCCTTCACTTCACTCAGTTCTTCTCTCTCCTCCTTCACTTCACTCAGTTCTTCTCTCTCCTCCTTCACTTCACTCAGTTCTTCACTCTCCTCCTTCACTTCCTCAGTTCTTCTCTCTCCTCCTTCACTTCACTCAGTTCTTCACTCTCCTCCTTCACTTCACTCAGTTCTTCACTCTCCTCCTTCACTTCACTCAGTTCTTCTCTCTCCTCCTTCACTTCACTCAGTTCTTCACTCTCCTCCTTCACTTCACTCAGTTCTTCACTCTCCTCCTTCACTTCACTCAGTTCTTCTCTCTCCTCCTTCACTTCACTCAGTTCTTCACTCTCCTCCTTCACTTCACTCAGTTCTTCACTCTCCTCCTTCACTTCACTCAGTTCTTCTCTCTCCTCCTTCACTTCACTCAGTTCTTCTCTCTCCTCTCACTTCACTCAGTTCTTCTCTCTCCTCCTTCACTTCACTCACACTGTAAAAAATGATTTTATGGCAAAGTAAATAAAACAGGAAAAATCATGTATCTTTGCTAAGAATAATTTTGTAAAAATGAAACCTTTAGAATATTAAGTAAATCCTAATTATATACTCAATTTTTACTTGTAAATATTATACATCCAACAGACAAGTAAATTTGACTTCTGACTCTCTGGCATATTTACACGCATTAATTAAGTACTTGAAGCAAATTTTTAAAAAATCAAGTAAAATTTACGTCATTGAAGAAAGGAATCTGCGCATGCGCGGAAAGAAGAAAACTGTTATCATTGAGGAATTTGGATTTCCAATCTCCACTCCATCTGCTCTCAGGTAAGCAACAGTTAAAAACTGCAGTATATTACGGATTTTTAGATGTAATTTATTCAGTAAATGTAACTACGATCAACCATTGTGTTTTCATCACTTAATTCTATACATTTGAAAAGTTGAATGTTCTTAATGACAAGTTAGCTTTCGACGCCTAGCCATAGGCCTATTTTTTCCTCAGTTTTAAACTTTACGTTTTACACAAGTAAATTACGCCTAAAAAACATGAATATGTTACTTAAATCATGATCTTTTCGTTTAATTTGTTATTTTGTGTGCAATTTTCTTTATAGATGACAAATATCGTGGCTACGAATTAACAATAGGCCTAACGGTGTGTTCACACCGAACGTGAATTTAATTATTTGCGCGAGTAGATTACATACAAAGTCAATGCAAAGACGCAAATAGACGCATCATTCGCGCCGGGCATCGCGAATTGGGCGACGCGTTTGCCGCGAACGTCTTCCGCGCAAGTTGAATAATTTGAACTCGAGCGGAAGCGTCTAACTAGACGCGTAAAAGACACACCATAAAAGTGAGCAGGTTTTCGTTCCCTCATCGTGCACAATATAATTCATTCCCTCATTCATTTACTAAATCGTGCATACTATCTATTAAATGATCCCTGCTTTTACTAAATGGTGACCAATAACAATAAATAACAATAATTAGTTGCCTTATTTAAATCAAGACGAGTAAAAAATTAGAAACTTAGGCATAAGTTACTCTCAAATTCCTAATTCGTAGCCATGATAAATAAATGTATCTGCATGCTGTGTGCATTAATGTGAAGAAATGGCTAGGAGAGTGAGGTCATGCAGGATATTTTTAATGTTTTTGATATGATTTGGTATGAGTGAAATGAATAATGTGAATGCAAATTGATTAACTTTTAATTTAAAAGTATTTGCTGTTTACTGATTATTGTTTATTTTTTCTCTTTTCTTAATTTCAGGATATTTCTCAAATGCATTCAGTCCTTTGTGCCTTCGTTGCTGTAAACCGGTTGAGAGGGACAAAGTGAGAGACCGAAAAAGCTGAACTGTGTGTCCAAAGTGATCTTTTAGATGCTTATTTCTTAATAAATTACTCTAAACTGCACATTGTCACTGTATTATTTTGTCACATTATAAGAGTAACAATTAATTTAAAATAATTACCAGCACTGCATAAAACAAGTAAAATGTATTTAAAATATCAAATTGTTTTACTTAATTATATTAATTACATCAGATTTGTAAGTAAAAATTACTCAATATAATTTAACAGGCCAAGTTATATGTACTTTTTCACTTTGTTAATTTTACTCAGCTTAGTTAAGTAGATTTACTTAATTTCCATAAATGTGAAATTTACTTGAAAAATATCAGTGCAAAAACTTGCCTTATAAAAATTTAGTAAATTCTACTTATTGTTTTTCTCAGTGCAGTTCTTCACTCTCCTCCTTCACTTCACTCAGTTCTTCTCTCTCCTCCTTCACTTCACTCAGTTCTTCACTCTCCTCCTTCACTTCACTCAGTTCTTCACTCTCCTCCTTCACTTCACTCAGTTCTTCACTCTCCTCCTTCACTTCACTCAGTTCTTCTCTCTCCTCCTTCACTTCACTCAGTTCTTCACTCTCCTCCTTCACTTCACTCAGTTCTTCACTCTCCTCCTTCACTTCACTCAGTTCTTCACTCTCCTCCTTCACTTCACTCAGTTCTTCACTCTCCTCCTTCACTTCACTCAGTTCTTCACTCTCCTCCTTCACTTCACTCAGTTCTTCACTCTCCTCCTTCACTTCACTCAGTTCTTCACTCTCCTCCTTCACTTCACTCAGTTCTTCACTCTCCTCCTTCACTTCACTCAGTTCTTCTCTCTCCTCCTTCACTTCACTCAGTTCTTCACTCTCCTCCTTCACTTCACTCAGTTCTTCACTCTCCTCCTTCACTTCACTCAGTTCTTCACTCTCCTCCTTCACTTCACTCAGTTCTTCACTCTCCTCCTTCACTTCACTCAGTTCTTCTCTCTCCTCCTTCACTTCACTCAGTTCTTCTCTCTCCTCCTTCACTTCACTCAGTTCTTCACTCTCCTCCTTCACTTCACTCAGTTCTTCTCTCTCCTCCTTCACTTCACTCAGTTCTTCTCTCTCCTCCTTCACTTCACTCAGTTCTTCTCTCTCCTCCTTCACTTCACTCAGTTCTTCACTCTCCTCCTTCACTTCACTCAGTTCTTCACTCTCCTCCTTCACTTCACTCAGTTCTTCACTCTCCTCCTTCACTTCACTCAGTTCTTCACTCTCCTCCTTCACTTCACTCAGTTCTTCACTCTCCTCCTTCACTTCACTCAGTTCTTCTCTCTCCTCCTTCACTTCACTCAGTTCTTCACTCTCCTCCTTCACTTCACTCAGTTCTTCACTCTCCTCCTTCACTTCACTCAGTTCTTCTCTCTCCTCCTTCACTTCACTCAGTTCTTCTCTCTCCTCCTTCACTTCACTCAGTTCTTCACTCTCCTCCTTCACTTCACTCAGTTCTTCACTCTCCTCCTTCACTTCACTCAGTTCTTCACTCTCCTCCTTCACTTCACTCAGTTCTTCACTCTCCTCCTTCACTTCACTCAGTTCTTCACTCTCCTCCTTCACTTCACTCAGTTCTTCACTCTCCTCCTTCACTTCACTCAGTTCTTCACTCTCCTCCTTCACTTCACTTCACTCAGTTCTTCACTCTCCTCCTTCACTTCACTCAGTTCTTCACTCTCCTCCTTCACTTCACTCAGTTCTTCACTCTCCTCTCTCTCCTCCTTCACTTCACTCAGTTCTTCACTCTCCTCCTTCACTTCACTCAGTTCTTCACTCTCCTCCTTCACTTCACTCAGTTCTTCACTCTCCTCCTCCTTCACTTCACTCAGTTCTTCACTCTCCTCCTTCACTTCACTCAGTTCTTCACTCTCCTCCTTCACTTCACTCAGTTCTTCACTCTCCTCCTTCACTTCACTCAGTTCTTCTCTCTCCTCCTTCACTTCACTCAGTTCTTCACTCTCCTCCTTCACTTCACTCAGTTCTTCACTCTCCTCCTTCACTTCACTCAGTTCTTCACTCTCCTCCTTCACTTCACTCAGTTCTTCACTCTCCTCCTTCACTTCACTCAGTTCTTCACTCTCCTCCTTCACTTCACTCAGTTCTTCACTCTCCTCCTTCACTTCACTCAGTTCTTCACTCTCCTCCTTCACTTCACTCAGTTCTTCACTCTCCTCCTTCACTTCACTCAGTTCTTCACTCTCCTCCTTCACTTCACTCAGTTCTTCACTCTCCTCCTTCACTTCACTCAGTTCTTCACTCTCCTCCTTCACTTCACTCAGTTCTTCACTCTCCTCCTTCACTTCACTCAGTTCTTCACTCTCCTCCTTCACTTCACTCAGTTCTTCACTCTCCTCCTTCACTTCACTCAGTTCTTCACTCTCCTCCTTCACTTCACTCAGTTCTTCACTCTCCTCCTTCACTTCACTCAGTTCTTCACTCTCCTCCTTCACTTCACTCAGTTCTTCACTCTCCTCCTTCACTTCACTCAGTTCTTCACTCTCCTCCTTCACTTCACTCAGTTCTTCACTCTCCTCCTTCACTTCACTCAGTTCTTCACTCTCCTCCTTCACTTCACTCAGTTCTTCACTCTCCTCCTTCACTTCACTCAGTTCTTCACTCTCCTCCTTCACTTCACTCAGTTCTTCACTCTCCTCCTTCACTTCACTCAGTTCTTCACTCTCCTCCTTCACTTCACTCAGTTCTTCACTCTCCTCCTTCACTTCACTCAGTTCTTCTCTCTCCTCCTTCACTTCACTCAGTTCTTCACTCTCCTCCTTCACTTCACTCAGTTCTTCACTCTCCTCCTTCACTTCACTCAGTTCTTCACTCTCCTCCTTCACTTCACTCAGTTCTTCACTCTCCTCCTTCACTTCACTCAGTTCTTCACTCTCCTCCTTCACTTCACTCAGTTCTTCTCTCTCCTCCTTCACTTCACTCAGTTCTTCACTCTCCTCCTTCACTTCACTCAGTTCTTCTCTCTCCTCCTTCACTTCACTCAGTTCTTCACTCTCCTCCTTCACTTCACTCAGTTCTTCACTCTCCTCCTTCACTTCACTCAGTTCTTCACTCTCCTCCTTCACTTCACTCAGTTCTTCACTCTCCTCCTTCACTTCACTCAGTTCTTCACTCTCCTCCTTCACTTCACTCAGTTCTTCACTCTCCTCCTTCACTTCACTCAGTTCTTCACTCTCCTCCTTCACTTCACTCAGTTCTTCACTCTCCTCCTTCACTTCACTCAGTTCTTCACTCTCCTCCTTCACTTCACTCAGTTCTTCACTCTCCTCCTTCACTTCACTCAGTTCTTCACTCTCCTCCTTCACTTCACTCAGTTCTTCACTCTCCTCCTTCACTTCACTCAGTTCTTCACTCTCCTCCTTCACTTCACTCAGTTCTTCACTCTCCTCCTTCACTTCACTCAGTTCTTCACTCTCCTCCTTCACTTCACTCAGTTCTTCACTCTCCTCCTTCACTTCACTCAGTTCTTCACTCTCCTCCTTCACTTCACTCAGTTCTTCACTCTCCTCCTTCACTTCACTCAGTTCTTCACTCTCCTCCTTCACTTCACTCAGTTCTTCATCTCTCCTCCTTCACTTCACTCAGTTCTTCACTCTCCTCCTTCACTTCACTCAGTTCTTCACTCTCCTCCTTCACTTCACTCAGTTCTTCTCTCTCCTCCTTCACTTCACTCAGTTCTTCACTCTCCTCCTTCACTTCACTCAGTTCTTCACTCTCCTCCTTCACTTCACTCACTCAGTTCTTCACTCTCCTCCTTCACTTCACTCAGTTCTTCACTCTCCTCCTTCACTTCACTCAGTTCTTCACTCTCCTCCTTCACTTCACTCAGTTCTTCACTCTCCTCCTTCACTTCACTCAGTTCTTCACTCTCCTCCTTCACTTCACTCAGTTCTTCACTCTCCTCCTTCACTTCACTCAGTTCTTCACTCTCCTCCTTCACTTCACTCAGTTCTTCACTCTCCTCCTTCACTTCACTCAGTTCTTCACTCTCCTCCTTCACTTCACTCAGTTCTTCTCTCTCCTCCTTCACTTCACTCAGTTCTTCACTCTCCTCCTTCACTTCACTCAGTTCTTCACTCTCCTCCTTCACTTCACTCAGTTCTTCTCTCTCCTCCTTCACTTCACTCAGTTCTTCACTCTCCTCCTTCACTTCACTCAGTTCTTCACTCTCCTCCTTCACTTCACTCAGTTCTTCACTCTCCTCCTTCACTTCACTCAGTTCTTCACTCTCCTCCTTCACTTCACTCAGTTCTTCACTCTCCTCCTTCACTTCACTCAGTTCTTCACTCTCCTCCTTCACTTCACTCAGTTCTTCACTCTCCTCCTTCACTTCACTCAGTTCTTCACTCTCCTCCTTCACTTCACTCAGTTCTTCACTCTCCTCCTTCACTTCACTCAGTTCTTCACTCTCCTCCTTCACTTCACTCAGTTCTTCACTCTCCTCCTTCACTTCACTCAGTTCTTCACTCTCCTCCTTCACTTCACTCAGTTCTTCACTCTCCTCCTTCACTTCACTCAGTTCTTCACTCTCCTCCTTCACTTCACTCAGTTCTTCCTCTCCTCCTTCACTTCACTCAGTTCTTCACTCTCCTCCTTCACTTCACTCAGTTCTTCACTCTCCTCCTTCACTTCACTCAGTTCTTCTCTCTCCTCCTTCACTTCACTCAGTTCTTCACTCTCCTCCTTCACTTCACTCAGTTCTTCACTCTCCTCCTTCACTTCACTCAGTTCTTCACTCTCCTCCTTCACTTCACTCAGTTCTTCACTCTCCTCCTTCACTTCACTCAGTTCTTCACTCTCCTCCTTCACTTCACTCAGTTCTTCACTCTCCTCCTTCACTTCACTCAGTTCTTCACTCTCCTCCTTCACTTCACTCAGTTCTTCACTCTCCTCCTTCACTTCACTCAGTTCTTCACTCTCCTCCTTCACTTCACTCAGTTCTTCACTCTCCTCCTTCACTTCACTCAGTTCTTCACTCTCCTCCTTCACTTCACTCAGTTCTTCACTCTCCTCCTTCACTTCACTCAGTTCTTCACTCTCCTCCTTCACTTCACTCAGTTCTTCACTCTCCTCCTTCACTTCACTCAGTTCTTCACTCTCCTCCTTCACTTCACTCAGTTCTTCACTCTCCTCCTTCACTTCACTCAGTTCTTCACTCTCCTCCTTCATCTCCTCCTCCTTCACTTCACTCAGTTCTTCACTCTCCTCCTTCACTTCACTCAGTTCTTCACTCTCCTCCTTCACTTCACTCAGTTCTTCACTCTCCTCCTTCACTTCACTCAGTTCTTCACTCTCCTCCTCCTTCACTTCACTCAGTTCTCTCACTCTCTCTCCTCCTTCACTTCACTCAGTTCTTCTCTCTCCTCCTTCACTTCACTCAGTTCTTCACTCTCCTCCTTCACTTCACTCAGTTCTTCACTCTCCTCCTTCCTCCTTCACTTCACTCAGTTCTTCACTCTCCTCCTTCACTTCACTCAGTTCTTCACTCTCCTCCTTCACTTCACTCAGTTCTTCACTCTCCTCCTTCACTTCACTCAGTTCTTCACTCTCCTCCTTCACTTCACTCAGTTCTTCACTCTCCTCCTTCACTTCACTCAGTTCTTCACTCTCCTCCTTCACTTCACTCAGTTCTTCACTCTCCTCCTTCACTTCACTCAGTTCTTCACTCTCCTCCTTCACTTCACTCAGTTCTTCACTCTCCTCCTTCACTTCACTCAGTTCTTCACTCTCCTCCTTCACTTCACTCAGTTCTTCACTCTCCTCCTTCACTTCACTCAGTTCTTCACTCTCCTCCTTCACTTCACTCAGTTCTTCACTCTCCTCCTTCACTTCACTCAGTTCTTCACTCTCCTCCTTCACTTCACTCAGTTCTTCACTCTCCTCCTTCACTTCACTCAGTTCTTCACTCTCCTCCTTCACTTCACTCAGTTCTTCTCTCTCCTCCTTCACTTCACTCAGTTCTTCACTCTCCTCCTTCACTTCACTCAGTTCTTCACTCTCCTCCTTCACTTCACTCAGTTCTTCACTCTCCTCCTTCACTTCACTCAGTTCTTCACTCTCCTCCTTCACTTCACTCAGTTCTTCACTCTCCTCCTTCACTTCACTCTCCTCCTTCACTCAGTTCTTCACTCTCCTCCTTCACTTCACTCAGTTCTTCACTCTCCTCCTTCACTTCACTCAGTTCTTCACTCTCCTCCTTCACTTCACTCAGTTCTTCTCTCTCCTCCTTCACTTCACTCAGTTCTTCTCTCTCCTCCTTCACTTCACTCAGTTCTTCACTCTCCTCCTTCACTTCACTCAGTTCTTCACTCTCCTCCTTCACTTCACTCAGTTCTTCACTCTCCTCCTTCACTTCACTCAGTTCTTCACTCTCCTCCTTCACTTCACTCAGTTCTTCACTCTCCTCCTTCACTTCACTCAGTTCTTCACTCTCCTCCTTCACTTCACTCAGTTCTTCACTCTCCTCCTTCACTTCACTCAGTTCTTCACTCTCCTCCTTCACTTCACTCAGTTCTTCACTCTCCTCCTTCACTTCACTCAGTTCTTCACTCTCCTCCTTCACTTCACTCAGTTCTTCACTCTCCTCCTCCTTCACTTCACTCAGTTCTTCACTCTCCTCCTTCACTTCACTCAGTTCTTCACTCTCCTCCTTCACTTCACTCAGTTCTTCACTCTCCTCCTTCACTTCACTCAGTTCTTCACTCTCCTCCTTCACTTCACTCAGTTCTTCACTCTCCTCCTTCACTTCACTCAGTTCTTCACTCTCCTCCTTCACTTCACTCAGTTCTTCACTCTCCTCCTTCACTTCACTCAGTTCTTCACTCTCCTCCTTCACTTCACTCAGTTCTTCTCTCTCCTCCTTCACTTCACTCAGTTCTTCACTCTCCTCCTTCACTTCACTCAGTTCTTCACTCTCCTCCTTCACTTCACTCAGTTCTTCACTCTCCTCCTTCACTTCACTCAGTTCTTCACTCTCCTCCTTCACTTCACTCAGTTCTTCACTCTCCTCCTTCACTTCACTCAGTTCTTCACTCTCCTCCTTCACTTCACTCAGTTCTTCACTCTCCTCCTTCACTTCACTCAGTTCTTCACTCTCCTCTTCTCTCTCCTACTTCACTTCACTCAGTTCTTCTCTCTCCTCCTTCACTTCACTCAGTTCTTCACTCTCCTCCTTCACTTCACTCAGTTCTTCACTCTCCTCCTTCACTTCACTCAGTTCTTCTCTCTCCTCCTTCACTTCACTCCTTCACTCTCACTCACTTCTCTCATCTCTTCCTCTCCTCCTTCACTTCACTCAGTTCTTCTCTCTCCTCCTTCACTTCACTCAGTTCTTCACTCTCCTCCTTCACTTCACTCAGTTCTTCACTCTCCTCCTTCTCTCTCCTCCTTCACTTCACTCAGTTCTTCACTCTCCTCCTTCACTTCACTCAGTTCTTCTCTCTCCTCCTTCACTTCACTCAGTTCTTCACTCTCCTCCTTCACTTCACTCAGTTCTTCTCTCTCCTCCTTCACTTCACTCAGTTCTTCACTCTCCTCCTTCACTTCACTCAGTTCTTCTCTCTCCTCCTTCACTTCACTCAGTTCTTCTCTCTCCTCCTTCACTTCACTCAGTTCTTCACTCTCCTCCTTCACTTCACTCAGTTCTTCACTCTCCTCCTTCACTTCACTCAGTTCTTCACTCTCCTCCTTCACTTCACTCAGTTCTTCTCTCTCCTCCTTCACTTCACTCAGTTCTTCTCTCTCCTCCTTCACTTCACTCAGTTCTTCTCTCTCCTCCTTCACTTCACTCAGTTCTTCACTCTCCTCCTTCTCTCTCCTCCTTCACTTCACTCAGTTCTTCTCTCTCCTCCTTCACTTCACTCAGTTCTTCACTCTCCTCCTTCACTTCACTCAGTTCTTCACTCTCCTCCTTCTCTCTCCTCCTTCACTTCACTCAGTTCTTCCTCTCCTCCTTCACTTCACTCAGTTCTTCTCTCTCCTCCTTCACTTCACTCAGTTCTTCTCTCTCCTCCTTCACTTCACTCAGTTCTTCTCTCTCCTCCTTCACTTCACTCAGTTCTTCACTCTCCTCCTTCACTTCACTCAGTTCTTCACTCTCCTCCTTCACTTCACTCAGTTCTTCACTCTCCTCCTTCACTTCACTCAGTTCTTCACTCTCCTCCTTCACTTCACTCAGTTCTTCACTCTCCTCTCTCTCTTCCATCAGGTCTGAAATTAAAGAAAATTATTAAATTTAATTTTCAGTACATCAAAATGATTCAAAGAGAGAAATATAAAGTGAAAGGACATGAAAGTGAGCCCTGATGTAATGGTAGAAAATAGACAACTGCTATAAAATATTATGATAATTTGATGACTTTTTATAAATTTATTATATGTCCTTGAAACTTTCCATGAATGAGGAAAATGTATCTTCCAATTATTATTTTTAAAAATAGGCACACATCCCATGTTTCTTTAGCAAGAAATATTAAATATATTTGATCAGTGACACAATTATCTAACATGATATTAACATTAAAATATACAATACTGCCATTTTTGACACCAACTTTGAGATTAATATTTATTTTACTAAAAACTTTTTAATTATTAATGGCCGTTCACACTAGACTTTTCCTTGCACTGACTTCCATTCATGCGCATGTGAAAGTGGGACACCAGAAACACAAGCTCAAGTGAATAACTGTAACGGAGCAGGCTCTGAGGCTGAGCAATTTTATCGATTCTGCGATATAAATCTATATTTTTTTCCCCAAGACAGTATCAATTTTTAAGCCGCGAGTATCGATACATAAATCCCATTCAAATCCCCTGTGTTTACCCCCGTTCGCTTTAAAGCTCGGACGTTATCGGTTCTGCTGTCGGTACTGGAGAAATTACGAAAATACACATACTATTTATTATTGCTATAAAGACGTAATCTTGAACATGTTTATCTCGCCAGCCAGTTCTATAAATAATAATATTAAACCATTTGTCTGTGATGCAATTTTGCTATTCGCAGTCCAGAAGAGAGAGAGAGAGCGATCTCTCACGCGGAGCCACAGCACGCACAACACGACAGCCCTGCTTAATGACTGACAATGAGGACAGAACTAAACATTCAAACGTGGTTACACTTTAGATCTGGGATATTAGTCTAATTTTATTTTAGATTTCGGCTGTCAGAGATTATAAAAAGAAGATATTTGAGATGAAACCATTACAAACTAGACACATTCTGTCTAGCGCAACTTCCTTGCCTTCACAGCGATGCGCTGTCATTTCTTCCTAAAACCCAAACGTACCGTCAGAATCAGCACGATCGGTGATTGTTGTAAAATGCAGTCTCTACTGTTGCTAAATTGCGGACGCATTTAATCATTAAAAGAGCTATTAAAAGCACAACAATCTGCGCAAGAGTGTCACAGTGTCTGGTTGTGTTCCCTTGTCTATCACTAGAGGTCCTCGTTCTCACGGTGTCCTTCACATTTGACTTCAATTCCCAGCATTCTGTCTGTCACTGTCACTCATCAGTTCATTGCACTCAGCTGTTCCCCGTAATCATTGTTCCCAGCTGTTCTGTGTTAGTCTTGTTAGATATGTGTATAAATACCCTGCCTGTTTAGTGTTTGTTACGGAGTCCTTGTTGTTTATCACGCCACTTCTGATACCCGATGTTGCCTGTGTGTTCTTGTATTTGGATTGCCTTATGGATTACGACCTATTGCCTGGACTGGATGTATGATTACGGAGTTGCCCAATAAATATACCGCTATTGGATCTACCTGTTTCATTTGTGTGTGGATCGTGACAGAAGGACTCCGTCACAAACAGATCCAGCGGTATGTTTTGCAACATCTCTTCCCCAGCCACCGAGCGGGAGAGAAGGGAGTTGTTTAAGGGGACCCGGTTGGTAAAGTTCCGCGGGACCCGTGGAGGTCGCTGTAGAGGAGGTGATAGAGAGATGTATCACGTCCCGTCTGCCCAGTCAGAGAATGTTCATGTTCCGTCTGCCCAGCGAGAGACTGTTCACGTCACGTCTGCCCAGCGAGAGACTGTTCACGTCACGTCTGCCCAGCGAGAGACTGTTCACGTCACGTCTGCCCAGCGAGAGACTGTTCACGTCACGTCTGCCCAGCGAGAGACTGTTCACGTTCCGTCCGCCTTCCTGGACCTGGACTATCTGGAGCGTCTGGCTCGGATCCTGGACATACCCGTGTCTGCTGTTCCAGAGCCGGAACCCGTGTCTGCTGTTCCAGAGCCGGAACCAGTGTCTGCTGTTCCAGAGCCGGAGGCAGAGCCAATGCCTGTTCCAGAGCCGGAGGCAGAGCCAATGCCTGTTCCAGAGCCGGAGGCAGAGCCAATGCCTGTTCCAGAGCCGGAGGCAGAGCCAGTACCCGTTCCAGAGCCGGAGGCAGAGCCCGTGCCGTCTGCCTTCTTGGATCTGGACTATCTGGAGCGTCTGGTTCGGATCCTAGACATGCCCATGTCTGCTGTTCCAGAGCCAGAGCTAGTGTCTGCTGTTCCAGAGCCGGAGGCAGAGCCAATGCCTGTTCCAGAGCCGGAGGCAGAGCCAATGCCTGTTCCAGAGCCGGAGGCAGAGCCAATGCCTGTTCCAGAGCCGGAGGCAGAGCCAATGCCTGTTCCAGAGCCGGAGGCAGAGCCAATGCCTGTTCCAGAGCCGGAGGCAGAGCCAATGCCTGTTCCAGAGCCGAAGGCAGAGCCAGTGCCTGTTCCAGAGCCAGTGTCTGCTGTTCCAGAGCTGGAGCCAGTGTCTGCTGTTCCAGAGTCGGAGGCAGAGCCAATGCCTGTTCCAGAGCCGGAGGCAGAGCCAGTGCCTGTTCCAGAGCTGGAGCCAATGTCTGTTCCAGAGCCAGTGCCTGTTCCAGCGCCAGAGCCAGTGTTTGTTTCTGTGTTTGTGTCTGTTCTTGTGGCTGTTACAGTTTTGGTGTCTGTTCCTGAGCCGGTGTCTGTTCCTGAGCCGGTGTCTGCTCCTGAGCCGGTTTCTGTACCTGTGCCGTGGCCGCCCGAGTGGTCGTCTCCGCCCTGGCCGCCCGAGTGGTCGTCTCCGCCCTGGCCGCCCGAGTGGTCGTCTCCGCCCTGGCCGCCCGAGTGGTCGTCTCCGCCCTGGCCGCCCGAGTGGTCGTCTCCGCCCTGGCCGCCCGAGTGGTCGTCTCCGCCCTGGCCGCCCGAGGGGTCGTCTCCGCCCTGGCCGCCCGAGGGGTCTTCACCGCCCTGGCCGCCCGAGGGGTCTTCACCGCCCTGGCCGCCCGAGGGGTCTTCACCGCCCTGGCCGCCCGAGGGGTCTTCACCGCCCTGGCCGCCCGATGGGTCGTCTGCTTCGCCCTGGCCGCCCGATGGGTCGTCTGCTTCGCCCTGGCCGCCCGATGGGTCGTCTGCTTCGCCCTGGCCGCCCGATGGGTCGTCTGCTTCGCCCTGGCCGCCTGATGGGTCGTCTGCTTCGCCCTGGCCGCCCGATGGGTCCTCTGCTTCGCCCTGGCCGCCCGATGGACTGTCTGCTTCGCCCTGGCCGCCCGATGGACTGTCTGCTTCGCCCTGGCCGCCCGATGGACTGTCTGCTTCGCCCTGGCCGCCCGATAGACTTTCTGTTTTGCCCTGGTTCCCGGTTAAGCCCTCATCCCTTGTTCCTGTCTCCCTTCACGGACCTGGCCCACCATCCCTCCCCCTGATCCTCCACCGTTCCACCTCCCTCCTGAACTCTTGTTTCGTGTTTTAATGTTGTCGTGGAGCGTCTGGTAGCCGCTCCGTAGAGGGGGGGTTATGTCACAGTGTCTGGTTGTGTTCCCTTGTCTATCACTAGAGGTCCTCGTTCTCACGGTGTCCTTCACATTTGACTTCAATTCCCAGCATTCTGTCTGTCACTGTCACTCATCAGTTCATTGCACTCAGCTGTTCCCCGTAATCATTGTTCCCAGCTGTTCTGTGTTAGTCTTGTTAGATATGTGTATAAATACCCTGCCTGTTTAGTGTTTGTTACGGAGTCCTTGTTGTTTATCACGCCACTTCTGATACCCGATGTTGCCTGTGTGTTCTTGTATTTGGATTGCCTTATGGATTACGACCTATTGCCTGGACTGGATGTATGATTACGGAGTTGCCCAATAAATATACCGCTATTGGATCTACCTGTTTCATTTGTGTGTGGATCGTGACAAAGAGACGCTGTTCACAAGGCGACGCGCGCTCCGAAATGGACTGCAACGAGACAAGAAAAGTATAGGCTACTTAACTTTGGGCTTCATGTGCGCATCTAAACCATCAAATATACATAAAATATAAAAATGACCAGCTCTGAGATTCACTGTAACATAGTTTATTCACTTAAACACAATTTATGTCTTAAATGGACGTAAACAGTTGGGAGAAAATTATGGTGCATCAATCACCTATTACAGGGGTGTCAAACTCAGTTCCTGGAGGGCCACAGCCCTGCAGAGTTTAGCTTCAACCCTAATTAAACACACCTGATCAGTTAATCAAGTCCTTCAGGCTTATTTGAAAACGGCAGGTGTGTGTGTGTTGAAGCAGGGTTGGAACAAAACTGTGTAGGGCTTTGGCCCTCCAGGAACTGAGTTTGACACCTGTGACCTATTAGATCTGCACTCGTCTTAAAGGGGCAGCAGTCTAATAAACCTGTCACGATTGAGCCATTAATGTGAATCAAACAACAAAAGGCACTCACAGCTCTTGAATGAATAACTTAAACTTGTCCAGTCAGAGACATATATTGTGTAATTGAAGTTTTCAGTTCAATGAATTCAATCCAAGTAAATGGAACACTCACAAGATGTCACCAAAATCACTCTGTCCCCTTTAAATCTTTCAGAAAATTATGTAAGTGTATCGAAATATATCGAATTGTATCGTTGGCTGAATATCGTGATATATATTGTATCGTGAGCTGAATATCGTGTATCGTATCGTATTGTGAGATTAGTGTATCGCTACAGCCCTAGCAGGCTCCCGTACCGCTCCCTCTCCGCCACTGGAGGGATCCGTCTCCGGAATATTAAACACCTTCATGAACTCAACATCCCATCATGCCTCTTAACTGGGACTGATTGCGCTACACACCTGCGCTGCACTGAATGCACACACACCTGCACCTCATTCACACACACATAAAAGCCACTTCCACACTCCACAAAGTATTGCATTGCCCCGGCTTTCAAGTCCAAGCGTTTATCTCTGTGTTTACTGATCTGATTACTGACCTAGGACTGTGTACCCCGACTTCTGATCGTTTTCTGCCTGCCTTGACCCGGATTGCTTATTGGACTTTGCCTTTTGCTGCCTGCCCTGACCTTTGCCTGTGACCTCGTTTTGCTCTTTGCTCTCTCCGTTGATCTGTCTGCTGTGGATTTACCCTGCCTGTTGACCATTCTAAATAAAGCTGCAATAGGGCTGGACGATATGGCCAAATTTTATATCACGATATATTTATTAATTTCGGTCGATACGATATAATTCCGATATCGATATGAACAATATAAAAGCCTCAGAAAAACTGCCAAGAACGCCCACAACAGATGTCTGTACATACAATCTTTTGAAAAATGAATTGGCCAAGTCTATGAAACCTGCTGGAGTCTTTCAGTACTGCACCATAACAAACTACATGAACCAATGAAATAACCCATCATAACAATAATATTCTCTTCTCAATACCTGCCACAAGACTATGAAAGCATTTGGGTAGCAATATTCAATTTGAAATGTAATATGCAAAATGACAATGCAATATGTAAAATGGCAATGCATTTCTGTTTTTAAATTTACATTTGCCATTACATTTGTGCAACGTTTGGTGCAAAATTAAAATTCAATAATCTAATTTACATTTGCCATTTCATACACTAGTTTTAATATGTAAATTGAATACATATTTTAACGCTTTATAAGTTGCAAAATTAAAATGTATTACAGATATGATTAGATATGTTTAACATTTTCAAGCAAAAACTATAGCAAAATGATCATTTAAATGTTATTTTTCTTAATTGCATTTACACTCACAGTTAAGACACTTGCGATTGCATTTTCATTAAATGTCCCGCAATGAATGTAGCAAAATTCAATGTGCAAATTGAAAATACATTCCGAGCCGACCACGCAAAAAAGTCTCGTTCGTTGGTGCCGGTTAAAGTGTTGTTTGTGCTGCTTCTATCGGGTGGAACAGATTTGATGTGTTCCCGCTGCTAGTCGGCACCACTCTCCGTCTCATTTTGCAGCGCGCTGAAACCTGAAGTTTTGAGATCTCAGCCGAAACACCACTGAATTTATGCCGCTGAATTAGTCTTTCCTCTCTTATCAACTATTTCGTCTGCTTCCTCCTCACTTGTGGAAGCTCGTTAAGTCACATTTGTATTACGGTCAGGGGCGCTCATTCTGTAGCTGAAACTTGCCGCGTTTGAGATCAGCCTACTAGTGCTGAGCACTGGGTGCGTCCGCGTGTCTGTGGTGAACGTCATCACGAAAGTAGCCAATTGTGTTCTGCTCTTTCTGACGGCTGCGCGCCTAACGTCAGTCAGTGACAAATGCTGTATATCGAAATATCGAAAATGTGTTTAAAAATCATATCACCGTTATCGAAAAAAAAATATCGCGATATATATTGATATTGAATTATTGTCCAGCCCTAAACTGCAAATGGATTCCTCAGAGTCTGCGACTATTGTTATCGTCATTTGTGATTAAGTCTGAGTCTAAACGTGCAGTAGTGGTAACGGTAATTTTAAAAAGGTCTATTAAGAAATTCATATAGTCAATCTGTTTAAATTAATTCTGTCTAAAATTCACTGTCTTAAAATGTGTAATTCATTTGCAGAGCCGATCCGCCCTATACGCTCACTACGCAAGCTGCGTAGGGCCCCGCAAATTACTCAAGGCCCCGCCTCCCCCTTGTGCCATAGCGCGTCAATTAATGTTTACAACATCCATGACAAAATTAAGTGAAACTATTCTTCTGGTCACGAAAAGAGGGGGGAAAAACATGAGAGTGAAATGCGGGAAAAACAATCAGGTAAACTTGTGTTCTCTCCTCTCCAAGTTTGATGTCAGCAAAGTTAAGTTTATGTGGATTTCTACTGTGTTTTTTCGGTCTTGCTAACCTAGCTGGGCAGGCAGGCAGTGCATATCTTGCATCACTTTGTGCCTGACAAAAGTGAGAGTAAAATACATTTATTTATTACGTTTGTTTTTGATGAACGACAAAGTGCAACGGTGTTTGTTTACTGCAGCTCGGAAAAGATAACCGCGTCGCGTGTGTTATCATGCGTTCATATGCGCGCGCACGAAATGAAACGGGCATTTTTCAAGCAGAAATATATGTGGAGACCACGACCAGACATACTGTACAATATATGGGCGTGAATGATGGCACTCCTCATCAAAGTACACATTATACAGTATATACTTTTAAAACAAGACACTGATTATCTAGTCTCAGTCAATGTGTAGTTAAAAACTCTAAACAACTGCACTAATTATACAAGATGGAAAGCAATGTATTGACAATTTGACTACTGATTTATTGGCTATATTGAATTTTAAATGTTGATAAGCTAGCTGGACATACTGGTCAATATGGATGGACATCCCTCAGTAAATATTAATCATAAATCAAAAATTGCTTCAACATGCATAATAAAAAAAACCTTTAACATGCAATGGCAAGCCATTTTAGATTTTATTCATTTACAGTTCATGCATTTTTGATATCAAGAATTTTTTTTTTACTATTTGCAATGTGAATTCTTGATTATTTTTTACTATAGGCCCCTTAGTTACATTTTTATCTACCAATGTCTATTTTTGATATCAGGAATTACATGTTCACTTGTACAAAAGTTAATTTTTGATATCAATGATGTCATCACTCACAGGGATTATTGATATCTGCATCACTAGTTCACTAGTTAAATATTACAAGAGCCAAGCCATAGTATTAATAGTATTTTATATTTGAAAATGAATAAAAGGAAATTGGGAGCCAGTTTGAATGGGTCTGAATGCAGCTTATAAAATGAGTTATCTATAATTTGCAGGTGCTATGCTTAAGTTTGTCAGTAGAGGAGATACTGGATCATCAGCCAATATTCTATAGAAATACTATATTCAATAAATATTGTTTGTTTGAACCTCATTCTGTTCTATATTTTTGTACTTATTCTTTGACTGTTTTGTTTAAAGGAGGGAGGATTGTATTGGGAGCACTGAAGTGTCAGGTGTGACTGTGTGGAAATGGCAATCGGTTTACATAGCTTTTGCCAAGTAAGACATGGTCCTGGATCAACATATTTTGTTGATCCTGGATCAACATTCCTGTCCCAAAATGTAGTCCTTACCCAATCCCTACCCTTAAACCTAACCCTACCCACAACTTTTCCCTAAAATCAGAGGGTAATGATCAGTGAATAACACTGATGTTTAAGGACTTCACCCTGGTTCTAAGCCTAAACTTGACATAAACTGTAAACTTGTCCCTCAAATCTGATTGGTTGATTGGAAAGTTGATCCAGGATCAACAAAGATGTTGATCCAGGAACATGTGGTACTTGGTGAAATCACATTCACCCACGGGGTCAGGTAGAGGGCCCCTTAGCAGAATTTTGCTTAGGGCCCCAAGGAGGTCAGGATCGGCACTGTTCATTTGTTAAAATATTTATTATGGTAAACATACACTACCGTTCAAAAGTTTGGGGTCGGTAAGATTTTACATGTTTTTAAAAGAAGTCTCTTCTGCTCACCAAGGCTGCATTTATTTGATTAAAAATACAAAACAAACCCAGTAATATTGTGAAATATTATTTCAATGTAAATCAGCTGTTTTCTATGTGAATATATAGTAAAGTGTAATTTATTCCTGTGATCAAAGCTGAATTTTCAGCATCATTACTCCAGTCTTCAGTGTCACATGATCCTTCAGAAATCAGTATAATATGATTATTTGATGCTCAAGAAACATTTATGATTATTATCACAGTTGAAAACAGTTGTGCTGCTTCATATTTTTGTGCAAACCAAGATTAATTTTTTTCAGGATTTTTCGAAAGTTCAAGAGAAAAGCTTTTAATTAAAAAATAATTATTTTGCATTATTATAAATGTCTTTACTGTCACTTTTGATCAATTTAATGCATCCTTTCTGAAGAAAACTATTAATTTATTAAAAAAAAAAAAATCGTATTGACCCCAAACTTTTGAACGGTAGTGTAGTTCAATTCTCTTTCACTGAAAATGCAAATCTGGTGATAAAAACTATTTATTTTGAAGCTTATTTGCTATGGTGTAAAATAGTAAAAGGAAATGGTATTGTGCTAATGCTTACCAGATTAAACCAGTATAAACAGTGTGTGTACAGTGTGAAATTTTGGTGATTAAATTTCTGTGCATTGCTGTTTACTTGAGATTTGTTGTAAATATTTATACTGGTTTGTTGTGTGGTTTTAAAGGTTTTTCACCTACTAAAATTCTGCAATAAATTGAGAGAAGGCAAATTACCTCTCATTCTTGTGAGTGGAATCCAGTGTTCAATTCAGAAGTAAGAAGCCCCTTTCAAGTGAGGGACCTGTGCAGCTCAAAACACTTGACAATGATACAGAGTAATTACTTAATTAATTACTTAGTAGTAGACATTGTAATAACATGTAACAAAATGTAATTAACATGTAACTAAGTTATGGAACAGCCAGTACTTACAGATTGTAATTACACTTGTATTAGGCAGTTACTGTTACACATATGTAACAGGCCGAGTCGGTTACACGTTACCGACTTGGTACACTGTAATAAGTACTTAAATATGTTACTAAGGTAAAAAGCCTGCAGTTAGACATGGTCATTTTGTACCTTATAAAATAAAGAGGTTGTACTTAAGTGCACTTCATGTGTATCTACACACCTTATCCATCTGAATTAACCCTCTAGTTTACAGCTTAAATATATGCAGTAGCTTCTTAATTACATTACATTTACAGAATATTACACAGGGTTAAGCTACGTAAAATAAAGTGTATCAAGATTGTACTTTAGTGTACTTCATGTGTATCTACAAACCTTATCCATATGTACTTTAGTTTGAATTAGGCCTAACTCCCTCGTTCACAGCATAAATGCATGCGGTAGCTTCCTAATTACATTGCAATTACATAATATTACACAGGGATAAGCTACGTAAAATAAAGTGTATCAAGATTGTACTTAAGTGTACTTCATGTGTATCTACAAACCTTATCCATATGTAAGGATATACTCTCTTCTACTCTCGCCGATCGCTTAAATCCAGCCAATGTCGTGTCGAACACACCTTACATCTGTCTGCAGAGCCACAGTTTCATTTTTAAATCTTGGCGACTGTTCTGTCATAAAACTATCTATTGGTTATTGTTACTTCTGCTGTTTTTGTTTTTTTGGTTTTGCTCCTGCTGTTGCTCACAGTCCGTTTCTAAAATAAAACAATGCTTGTGTGCACGAACACTTTAATCTTTTACGTTTTTCCTCCGAAAACATACAGTCTGGTATAATAAACACACTCTATTTTTAAAGCCTATAACAAACAAACTTTCGAATATACATTCAAAGGGTAATTATTAGTCTAAAGTCAAGATAACTCTAATTCCTTAAGTTAATTAATTCTGCCTGGGGTTAATGCGTAAACTCAAAAAATGAAAAATGACGACACATAAATGAAACAAATAAAACTTAATTTCAAACAGACTGAAAGTGTGAGAATATTATTACTTTGTTGGAGACATAACTAAGAATACAATTTACATTTACATTTACCTTTCAGTGTGGTAATTACCAATATTTTACCATTACCAATATTTTACCATTGTCATCATTCACTATAAAATGAGACATGCAAAAAAAAAAAGAAAAAAAAAAAAGAATCAAATTTCAGGGTTGAAAAAGGATGACACTAGCGTTTTTGTTGTCCATAACCTCTGACACGAATAAGTGCATGTCCTCTTTGTTTTTGGTGACTTACTCCTGACGGTTTATAATATTGAATCGAGCAGAACGGAAAGTGAAATTGGTCACAGCAAGAAGAGTATTTTGAATACTTAGAAATTATTCCCTTCCTGCATGCATCTCAGTGGAAACAAGCCATAACACACATCTGTGCCATTTGCTTCACAAGACACACGCTTATTCCCACTACATTCTACTGATCTACTAGTACTATGTTCTAACATGTTTATGAAAGCTTATAAACTGAACAGAATTGTGCTGAACTTAATTAAGATATAAAAGTATCATAATATACAATCTAGATACTGAAACATTAAAGAACAACAATACTTCAATTTTCAAGGGGTCAGATTACTTATATTGGAGTCAGATAACTATACTCCTTTTACTTCAACTGCTTTTTGATCCTATTATTGGTTCAAAATAGCACTGTAAGCATTCAAGAATTAGAAAATATATTGTTTTTTCTGCATCTCTGTTAAAGGGTTGATCAGCTTTTTTCGAAGGCTTTTGTGTTTATGGGGTGCAGTCTAAAATGTTCATACTTAATTTGAAGAAAAAAATCCATTATTTTTCATATAATTTACCTTTATTCTACACGCTGTTGTGTCTCTTCTCATAAACCGGTCTGATGAGTTCCTGGTTATAAGCCTCTCCCTCAGAAATACACGACGGGCTCTGATTGGTCAACTCGGCCCAGTGTGTTGTGATTCGCTAACCGCCTAGTTCACGCTGTCCGGAAACGTACGCCCGTTACCATAACAGCTCAGCTGCATGTGCTCCGGTGTATTATAAACACAGGCGTCAATATTGCCTTATCAATTTCAGCCCGAATCAGATTAAGAGAATATTATTGGAAAGGAATCGAGCAGAACTTGTGCAAGAGCGGCTGTTACAGGACGTTTCAGAATGGTATGTCTTTTTTTGTAGATGTCTCATACTTTTTATATACGCTGTTATTTGTAAATGATATTTCTTATGCTAATGCTACTGCTACTTTTTATGTTAAAACACACAAACAATTGAGTTCATACACTCAATATTACAACCCTTGAAGGGATTATTTGATCAGCGCTCTCTCTCTCTCTCTCTCTCTCTCTCTCTCTCTCTCTCTCTCTCTCTCTCTCTCTCTCTCTCTCTCTCTGCTCACACGCACACGCACACACACTCTACAAAACAAATGTAGCCAAATATTTGTCGTCAGAACTATGAGCACATTACGAGACTAAACCACCATGGTTTAACCACAGTAAAGAAAATGTAAACAGAACCATGTTTAATGTAACGTTACCTGTAGCCATGATATAATTATTTTATGCCTTGTTTCAGACTTATCCCTTGATAAAACATGAACAAATACATACAGTGAACTAGAGTATTTGTATTATCTGACATGCATTTGACAGTAATATATTATTTAGCCACAGCCGCAAATCTAACACTAAACTGAAAAGGGTATTAGTGCAACAAATAGCCTAAATCTAGGAATATAAAAAATCATATATGAATAATATACAAATTAATCTCTTTAAAACGTAATGTCTAGAAACAATTTTGTTAGATAAAAGGCATTACAGTTTTTAAACGAAAGTGCAACAGTAACTTATACTCAATCTAAGTAGTCATTTAAAAACATTAAGTGCAGTGTAGTGAAATAAGAGACTTGAGTAATAGAGTACACAAACCTCAACTGAACAATCAAAGGTTTTGTCCCCCATAAAATGTAAATTCTGTCAGTAATTACTCGCCCTCATGTTGTTCCAACCCTGTAAGACTTTTGTTCATCCTCGGAACACAAATTAATATATTTTTGATGAAATCTGAGAGCTGTCTCACTCCTCCATAGGCTTCTCTGTAATTGTAAACTTGGCCCAGAAATTTAAGTTTAAAATAGCCCAAGTGTCTACAGTGGCTCAACCATAAGTTTATCAAGGGGCGAGGATACTTCTTTTGGTGCAAAAACGAAAAAAATTAATAAATAATGACTTTATTCAACTATTGATTTTCTTCTGTGCGGGCCTCTGAGTGAGTTCACGTGGTGTAACAGCGCAGAGCTTCTGGGTTGTACGTCAGAACGTAGCCTCACTATTGGCCGATGCTGGTCATGTGTGTGTGATGCGTGTGACGTACAACACAGAAGCGCTGCTTATTTTGGTGGGTTTTTTGCGCACAAAAAGTATTCTCGTCGCTTGATAAATTAGGAGGATTGTCAGTTTCTGCAGATCTAATTACTTTAAAGGCACACTATGCATTTTTCCGTTTTTGTCAAACTTTTGATGCTCAGAGAGATTTCTGTTTGATGCTCATTCTTATCCTATTTTTGTTTATCAAGTAACGCTGTGGACGGTTAAATGTGTGACAGTTACACGAGTTCGATTGGGGAATAAAGTGGAAGTCGTGAGATGCCAATCGCCTCCGTGAGTCTTTCTGGCCTCTGTAATAACTTCCTCCGTGAGCTATCCCCATTTTTCCCCCTGACACAATGTGTTCGGACATCGAACAAGCACAGACAGCCTCTGAATATGTCTACTAATCCATCAACAAGAACGCCAGGTCAGCATCGCTGTTGCATCCATTGCTGCTTTTTAGCTCTCGCCAACAAATGAAAGCCTGACCGAGTGAGACTCTTGTCCGTTGCCACATTCGGTCAGTTTCTCGTTTTCTTTTCCTTGACTC
Organism: Gila robusta; assembly: GCA_030770095.1. Classification (NCBI taxonomy): domain Eukaryota; kingdom Metazoa; phylum Chordata; class Actinopteri; order Cypriniformes; family Leuciscidae; genus Gila; species Gila robusta. The sequence goes on from JAVALU010001625.1 coordinate 378,888, forward strand.
TTCCGACCAGAGGTCGACCGATTCATCGGTTTTGCCGATATATCGGTGCCGATAGTTGATTGGTAGAACTATCGTTATCTGCAAAAATCCACACCAATAGTTTTTCCGGGTTGCGTCTGTTGCTGGAACGGCTGAGAAGAGTGTGCAGTCCTTACACAGTATAAGCGCGCTGAGAAGAGACTGCTGGCTTTATACAGAGCGACAGCGCCCTCTAGAGGACAAATAACAAAGTATCACTGGCTGAGTTGTTTACTTTCACACGTGAGGCAGCGCGCAGCATTGAGAAAACGTATATGGAGCGCTGACACTTCAGATGCCCATTTAAAACACAGACAGCGAAACGCTATGAATATAGAACACTGAAGTACATATTGCCATATCGTTATAAAGTAATTCATTTGTTGACTAGATGCTGGATTAGCAGAGAAAGAACAGAAGTATGTTTGCCGTAAAGTCTGAGAGGAATAACATGAGTAACGGCTCCCTCAAGCGGTTAAAGCAATGTGACAAAAACACACGCAGACCTGACCCAAATGTTTAATTTCTCAATTGTTACCATCTATTTCCATTAGTTTATATCCAGCTGGTCACTATTATGCATTCATTAGCCAGCGAAGTTGCGTGATTGCTTTCTCAACATTGATATGTCCATGCAGTCGACAGAAATATAAACAAATCAGAAACACAATCGATTTCAGTTCTTTTTATCACTACAATACATATTGCTATTTTGATTAGATAATCATCAAAGTGTTCTGATATGGACGCAAATAAAGTGAGAGACTGTACATGTAATATAGGTCTACATTTATGTAATTTTAATGCTCTGGCCTTTGCAGCTATTTAAATATGGCCATCTTCTTTAAGCGTGAATCATATGAAATGGTAACATTTTACAATAAGATTAAAATTTTAGCATTAACTAAGGTTAGTAAATGTCATTCATTGTTAGTTTGAATTGTCATGAATGTCATTCATTTTAATTTCAACATTTACTTATAGTTTAATTTTTATTTTATCTGTTTTTACCTTTAATTAATGTAGTATGAACTAACATGAATGATCAAAGTACAATTATATTGCTCAAATATTATTACATGCAGTAAAAACGTATATTGCATAATGCAGTTCATGAAAGCTAGCTAATACATCCTTGTTAACAAATGGGACTTGCAAAGTGTTACCTGAAATTTTAGGTTATAGCAACAACAACAAAAAAAATGTAATATTTAAATGTTTCAATTATTTCCTGTAGAGTTTGTTCTGAACAACTTCTCATTTTAATATATTCATATATATTTCATTTAGCACATTTCAGTTCAGCACTGTTTTACTTGGAGTGTTATGTTTGTTTTTAATCCAAGTATCCATTTTAAAAAATATCCTTTGAATAATCGGTTATTATCGGCATGTACGGTCAAACCTAAATATCGGTATCGGTAAAATCCACTATCGGTCGACCTCTACTTTGTAAGTAATCAGCAATATTTTAAAATTTATACGATGTATAATAGCCAAAATGATAAAGTTAATAGCCAATGCAATGTTGACAGAAAGGGGCTAATATGGTCATACTTCCTGGTTCTGGTAAGAACTTGAGCTGCTGTCCTTTGAACCAGCTGTAGTTTGTTTATTAAGTGTGCAGGGCAACCACCCAGTAGAGCATTACAATAATCTAGCCTTGAGGTCATGAACGGATGAACTAATTGTTGCATTGCATTTGTCAATGAGAGCATATGGCGTAATTTAGATATATTTTTAAGATGGAAAAATGTATCTCTCTGTATGTTTACAGCATTAGGTGAGTTTTTTTTTTTTTCTTGAGAATAATTAATGCCTATCTTGTGTACCTAACATTTATCCAATATTTAGTCAATATTGAATTGAATCACAAGGAATGAACTGAATTGAAATAGTGAAATTTGTGTCAAGCTATAAAAAAAAAAACGTAGGCTAGCTTACCAGAAATGGTACCATGTAAACATTTTAACATGTTCGTTGTCACTAAACCTAATACAATTCTGCTTAGTTAGCCTACTAAAATGTTCTGACAATCACAATACACTTATTGTGCTGCAAGAATTTTTTTACACCAACATTTGTAAACATTGAGCCTCACAAAACTGTTAATTTTGCACAAAAACTTTTATTAAATCTATTTGCACTGATGTATGATGCCTTTGTGCACTGGCTAAGGAGCATGAGTCAAACTGAAAAAATAAAACCAAAGTTTTTCTAAGGTAATGTGTTATGTAATCCTGTTAAAATGCATTTCATAAAATTGTTATCGAAAAAAGTATTGTTCAGGAACCGGTATCGAAATCAAGGTATCAGTATTGACATTTTTTGAACGATACCCAGCCCTACCTTGTACTGAGCCTTGTGGTACGCCATACTGAACTTGTGATAGATAAAACAGGTTTCGGTGAATAACGGTCAGATAAGTATGATGTAAACCATGCTAATGCAATATCAAATGCACTAAGATCGAGTAACACTAATAGAGAGATACAACCACGATCGAATGATAAGAGCAAATCATTTGTGACTCTAATGAGAGCTGTCTCTGTACTATAGTACGGTCTAAATCCTGACTGAAAATCCTCGCAGATATCATTTCTTTCTAGAAAGGAACACAGTTGTGAGGATACTGCCTTTTGTAGTATCTTTGACAGAAAAGGCAGATTCGAGATCGGCCTGTAATTGACTCATTTTGTATGATCAAGTTGCGTTTTTTTAACAAGCGGTTTAATCATAGCCAGCTTAAAGGTTTTTGGTACGTATTCTAGGGTGCTTTCACATCTGCAGTTTGGTTCATTTGGTCCAGACCAAGGGAGAAAAATTATATTTTGTAGCATTTTTCAGGCGTTTGGGTTCCTTTTCACACCACACTGATTGCTCTGGTCCGAATCAGTTGATGAAACGAACCAAAATGCAGTCATGTGACAACATCCACATCACTCGTTGGCCAGATGGGTCTTGAACGTATTTTCATAACTGCACTTCGATTGTCAGAATTAATGTGCGGGAAAATTCCAACAGAAATCCCGGAATTAAACAAAGAGGAGGAAAATCCGGCAGACGACAACACGCCGCTTTTTACTATGGAGAGACGGCTGCGTGGGCTGATTGTATCCCTAGTCATAGTTTATTATATAGTTTGTCTACACCACTTTAGGCAAACAATAACATTTGAGAATGAAGCGAGGATGCGGCTTGAAAATAATGTTTTATGCAATGCACGTTGCGAGTCACTTCAGGAGGAGGCGACGCATTAATATTGCTAAACAGTGACATAATGCACAGCGCGGCTGACTACGGCAGCTGGTTTAGTCCAAAAATGTGCAGTTCTTTGGCAGTTGGGTCTGTTCGAGGTCGGATCACGTTCTCACCACAAACGAACCGCTCCAGAATTCGTTTGAAAGCGCACCGGGACCTCCTCGCTTGTGTGGTCCACTATTGGTGCGCACCCGAGTGCGATTGCTGCATTCACACCTACCCAAATGAACCGCACCAAGGGGGAAAACGAACTCTAGTGCGATTCAACCGAACTAAATGAGGTAGGTGTGAAAGCACCCCTAGAGACAAAGATGAATTAATGATATTAAGAAGAGGATCTATGACATCTGGAAGCATCTCTTTCAGTAGCTTAGTCGGTATAGGGTCTAACATACATGTTGTCGATTTAGATGAATTAACGAGTTTGCAAAATTCTTCCTCTCCTATAGCAACAAATGAATCGAATTTTTCCTCCGGGAGACTACAATGCACTCTCTGATGTGATACTGTAGTAGACGGTTGCATAGTTATAATGTTGTCTCTGATATTATCAATCTTATAAGTGAAGAAGTTCATAAAGTCATTACTGCTGTGTTGCTTGGACACTTCTGGGTTTGAAGCTTTCTTTTTCGTTAGTTTAGCCACTGTTTCAAATAAATACCCACGGTTTAGTTTAATTTCTTCTAATAGGGTTGAAAAATAAGCAGATCTAGCAGCTTTTAAAGCCTTTCTGTATGCAATCGAGCTCTCCTTCCATGAAATGCGAAATACCTCTAGTTTTGTTTTCTTCCAGTTTCGCTACATTTTTCTGGCTCTCTCTTAAGGCCCCCCGGGTGTGCTCGTTGTACCACGCCGTTGGATTATTTTCTTTAATCTTCTTTAAGCTAAGGCTGGACCAGAATATTAGAATATTTGTTCAGTGAGTTGGTATTCAATTTGAAAATTTGACATTCGAATATTCTTTTTTTTTTTTTTTTGCACACCTGGCATCCCCCTCTAAACAATTTTCATTTGCGATTGAATATGTTTTACACTGTCAAATTACAATACTCTTTTTTACAATTATCTTGTATAGCCTAGCCATTTTTAATAGGATGGACAGTTGAAGGAATCCAACTTCGATATACTTAAAGTCCCTGTAAAAACAATTCTAAAAGAAAATTCTAAACACATTATAAATGTTAGAAATGTATTGCTAAAACATATTACAAAGACTGTGAACTGTGAAGTACTGAATTGTGGAGTAAGACCGTTAAACAGTTTTTCACCATTGCTGTGTTCCGGATTTTTTTGGGCGTGGCTAAAACGGGGACTCGATGACGCACTGGAGCCCCTGAGGCTGGCCGCTCCCCTAACAATATAACTAGAGCACATTCACATCAGTTCGCCGCTCAATCGCGAGTTACTGTCAGTACTATTAGTTACTACATTACTACATACTACAAAACAACATTAGACACATCACTCTTAGAGAATTACAGACCTGTCTCTCTCCTACCATTCATTGCGAAATCACTTGAACGAGTTGCTTTCAACCAAGTGTCATCTTTCCTGTCTCTGACCAACCAGCTTGATGTCAACCAATCTGGCTTCAAGAAAGGCCATTCAACAGAGACTGCACTACTGTCGGTCACAGAAGCCCTGCGGATCGCAAAAGCTGCTTCCAAATCTTCAGTTCTCATTCTGCTGGATCTTTCTGCTGCCTTCGACACTGTGAATCATCAGATCCTTCTGTCCACCCTCTCATCACTGGGCATCAAAGGAACTTCCCTCCACTGGTTTGAGTCCTATCTCACAGGTAGGTCCTTCAGGGTTGCATGGAGAGGCGAGGTATCCAAAGCACATCAACTGAACACAGGGGTTCCTCAGGGTTCGGTTCTTGGACCACTCCTCTTCTCCATCTACACCACATCATTGGGACCCATCATACAGGCACATGGTTTCTCTTATCATTGCTATGCTGATGACACACAGCTCCACCTCTCATTTCAACCAGATGATCCCACAATAGCTGCACGTATCTCAAGCTGTCTGGCGGACATCTCGGCTTGGATGAAGGAACATCACCTGCAGCTCAACCTGGCAAAGACTGAACTTATCGTCCTCCCTGCCAATCCGTCTCTACAGCACGACTTCACTATCCAGCTAGAGTCATCCTCAATCACCCCATCAAGGTCGGTCAGAAATCTTGGAGTAATATTTGATGACCAGCTGACCTTCACAGACCACATTACAAAGACAGCTCGATCATGCAGGTTTGCAATGTATAACATCAGGAAGATCAGGCCTTTCCTAACTGAGCATGCAACACAACTTCTCGTCCAGGCCCTGGTTATTTCTAGGCTTGACTACTGCAATGCTCTTCTGGCTGGACTTCCATCATGTGTTACTAAACCTCTACAAATGATCCAGAATGCTGCAGCCCGCCTTGTCTTCAACGAGCCCAAAAGGGCCCACGTCACTCCGCTGTTCATTTCCCTGCATTGGCTACCACTCGCTGCTCGCATCAAATTCAAAGCTTTGACGCTTGCTTACAGATCTACCACAGACTCAGCTCCGTCCTACTTTCACTCCCTACTACAAGTCTACGTCCCTACCAGAAGCCTACGATCGGCCAAGGAGCGACGGCTCGTGGTGCCATCACAGCGAGGCACGAAATCTCTCTCCAGAACATTCTCATTCACGGTTCCATGCTGGTGGAATGATCTCCCCACCCTCGTCCGTAATGCAGAATCCCTGACAGCTTTCAAAAGACAACTGAAAACTCATCTCTTCCGTGAGTACTTAACATAAAAAAAAAAAATAAAAAAAAAAATAAATAAATAAAAAATCCTCTCTTTTAAATCTTTCCTTCCCCTTTTAAAGCCTCCCTTGTCTGGCTTTTGCTACTCTGAGCAATGCCTGAACTTTGTATTTTGAGCACTTCTTGCGTCGTTCTTCCCTCTTCACGATGACTCGCTTGCTTTAGTCCTCAGATGTAAGTCGCTTTGGATAAAAGCGTCTGCTAAATGACTAAATGTAAATGTAAATGTAAATGTACTACAGCCTACAGTTTTCTAGCTAGCTATGCCTTCGTCACGGAAATGCATACTACCTGGATGTGATCACGTACAAAACAGATCGGTGTCCTTATTTAAATTTCCGAAAAACGATCACATCAAGAAGTGGTGGGTTAATTTTGTGAAGAGCCACTTTGATGGAGAGCTGAGGATCACCACAAAAAACCCACCTCTGTAGTGATCATTTTACACGGGATAGTTTTATAAACATTCGTCGGAGACAACTGGGATTCACTGATAATCCGCTGTTGCTGGTGAATGGGGCCGAACCGACTATCTCCCACCTCGACCTTCATCTTCACATCGCGCCGACAACTGGTGCCATCATTGGCAGTGCATGCCCACTGAGTGTAAGTTGCCTTGTGTGCTTATGTTATAATTATAGTAGGTAGTCCACAGTAACACTACTAAACCATCCATTCCGGCTGTAGCTGTGACAGTTGAGTGAGGCGACGGCAGTTTTCCCGCGAGCGGGCGTGGTTTCAAACCCCAGCGTTTGAGAGCAGACAATACTGCTCATTTTTTCAAGATTTTGATAGCTTATTTTATGTACTTGCCGGCTTTTTTATCATTCAAATTTGGCTGGGTGACTAATAACACATTTGTCTGTGGTGTGACAAACTCAGAACACATACTTGATTTTGACTTTACATGGACTTTAATAAATATATTTGCTGCTTCTTGGCCTACTAAAGTGTTCCTGCAACGGGAGTATTCTCTGGCTAGAGCGCAGAACAGCGGAGTTTGTATGGACAGAAGTGCATGTCTGAGCTTGTATGTATTTTGGATTAAGCTGCGTTGCTTTTACATTGTGGAAAATAGAATAATAGAAACAAAATCTAATAGTTTTTTTACCCGTTATTATCAATGTAAATTAATCTACTGCGAAATACAGGAGATTTCGAGATTTAATTTTGTTTGACTTTGTAAAGGTCTGTTTATTGAAGCTGCACTAATTATGCTTGCCACCGTGTTCATTTATTACAGTTCTTTCATTTATTTTTCGTTTTTTTTTATTTAAATTTCATTTTTCTTTGTCTAAATTTTGTTTTTCTTTATTTAAATCTACCCTTTACTGTGTCAGTAATCTGTTAGTCAGAAAATTATTAGACTACCCTATTAAAGGGTAACTAAACCCTACAACAACTTTTTTTAGTTAATGATCTGTAATACTGGGGCTTTATTAATGCTGTTCATTGAGCATTTTTTAAGTCATTTTTTTACATTTGGGTTTAAAGTGTTTTAATTCTACAATATATGGTGTGTGCTGCCCTCTTCAGGTTGAACGGTGGCTACTGCAGTTGAATTTTCCTATTGGAAGTTGTGTTGCCCTGTGATGTCAGAGGGTACCAGCTAAACACGCCCTTGTCCACAGAGAGACGCGTCTCAGATGCACGCCCCCCTCCGCTGGGCTCTGCCCACTTTTCCAGCATTTTTCAAATATTGCCAGTGGGTGGAGTCGGGCTCTGACCAGGGGTTTAGTTACCCTTTAAAAGTATTGCTTAAGTTAACAGACCTGCGCGCCACCGTTAACAGCGCAAGCGAGAAGCGGCCGCCTCACGCGGGCAGGGCTTATATGCTCTGAGAACGGACATTGCACTAGTGATATAAAACACGTGTGTCCGTTCTCAGAGTACGTATTTTGTTTGTCTTTGTATTATTTATGTTTTATCCATGACATATTGAGAGAAACAGTATCATCTTTCAATAGAGCAGTTTTATAGGCTTTTGTCATCCTGACTCAAATAATGTGTTTCTAACAGCAAACACTCAGAATAAAGTGAGATGATCTGCTGATGATCCTGAATGTCTTGTTGAATGAGTGTTGATAGTCTGAGGATCATCAATATTAACAGATCTGCCGAAAACAGTCTTTATTTCATGATAATAGTTCCTGTTTTCACCTCATTTATTATGCTGATGTCTTCAGATCTCCTGTAAATGGACAATTGAAGCTCATTTCATTGGTGTAAATATATGAGAGTAATTGTTGGTTTCTATATAGAGATAAAGACATACATGCTTGGATATGTCATTTAGTATTAAGACAAACTCAGTAACCGATAACTTTGATTTTTGCAGCTCCCCCCACAGCAATCACATAATCAGTGAAGCTCCTCCCACATCCATCACATCATCAGTGAAGCTCCTCCCATATCAGTCACATCATCTGTGAAGCTCCTCCCACTGTAATTCTCCAATAAATGCTGTATATTCATCAGCTACAAGTGAAGACGAGCATCAATGCATCAGGAAGAGCTGAAATCTGCAAAGACTGAGTTTATTAAAGAGGACAGTGAGAACACGAGTGATCCAGAACCTGCAGAATGAAACACACTGAAGATCCTGAAGAACAAAGAGGTTGGTGTGTTTATTCTTCATTCATTCATGTTAGAAACATTTGAGAACTTCGTCACATTTACAAATACAGTTGAATATGAAATGGTACAAAATGTTCTTGTTTTTTTACAGCAAATGGTCAGTAAAGGGAGGTTTGATAAATTGTTATATTGATTGTCAACATCAGATCCAATAAACAGAGCAATTCCAAGAGGGTCCTCACACCATCGGTGCTCGGGCCCTAACTAAATATTTTAGCCGTTTTATTTTACATTTATAACTGGCTCACATTTTTTTGCAGCCATGTTACCAAACATTTAGACATTTCTCAATATAGTTTGCTGGGTATTGACATAATTTTCGATTAGATTTCTATTCACAAGCTTGCGATTCGATATTAATTGTTTTGGATATACTGTATATATCAGATAAAGTACATGGCAAATGTTCTCAAGGAAAGAAAATCTCTCAAATAATGCAGTAAAATATACATGGGAGTCAGTTGGTACTACATTACTATAATATTGTAATAATAAACTATTATAAAAAACTACCCCGCTTACTATTAATAAGCAGTAAATTAGGAGTTTGAGGCAAAAGTTCTAGTTAATAGTGAACGTGTTCCCCATAATGAGGTGTTACCCATATTTCATCTAAAAATTAAAAATTGTATTTATGTGCATTTTTTTAACAATTTTTCATAACAATTTTTAACAACTTTTTTAAAACCTTTTTTTGTACATGCAGTACAAAACATTGTTTATTTCAAAATAGATAGTTTTGTATGTAGCCTATTAAATCTCCTGCTGTTTATGATGTCATCTGTTATAATAAACAACAATTGGGATGAAAAAGAAAAACAGTTCTTGAATTGAAAACGTTATGGCACTTTTGTATATGTTTAATGTGTTTATTACATTAGAAAAGCGTATCATTGATTAAATATGTTAATAGTTCTCAAGACAGAAACATTGGAGTTGTGTCTAAAACTGTTTTAAAAGTAATAATTGGAAGATCTATGTTCCTCATTCATGGAGATTTTCTGGGACATGCATAATTAATTAATGAAAACTAAATTAATTAATGGAAATATTTTAGGGCTCACTTTATGTCCTTTCACTTTATAATCATATTTCTCTCTTTGAATTTTGATGTACTGAAAACGCAATTAAACTTTTTCTTTCATTTCAGACCTGATGGAAGTGAAGGAGGAGAGTGAAGAACTGAGTGAAGTGAAGGAGGAGAGTGAAGAACTGAGTGAAGTGAAGGAGGAGAGAGAAGAACTGAGTGAAGTGAAGGAGGAGAGTGAAGAACTGAGTGAAGTGAAGGAGGAGAGTGAAGAACTGAGTGAAGTGAAGGAGGAGAGTGAAGAACTGAGTGAAGTGGAGGAGGAACATCATGTCAAACCTGGAGAAAAACCTTTGAGTCGCTCAAAGACTAAAAATAATTTTTTAAAGAAAAGAAGAGCCAAGAAATCTACAACCTGCATTCAGTGTGGAAAGAGTTTCTCAAACACACGTTATCTTGAGATTCACATGAGGATCCACACCGGAGAGAAGCCGTTCCCATGTGTTCAATGTGGGAAGAGTTTCACACGCAAACAAAGTCTTGATTTTCACACGAGGATCCACAATGGAGAGAAGCCATTCTTATGTGATCAGTGTGGAAAGAGTTTCACATCCAAACAAAATCTTGAGATTCATGTGAGAGTTCACACTGGAGAAGAGCCGTTCACATGTGATCAATGTGGAAAGAGTTCTACAAACAAACTTAATCTTGAGCGTCACATGAGAGTTCACACTGGAGAGAAGCCATTCTCATGTGATCAATGTGGGAAGAGTTTCACATGCAAACAAAATCGGGAGATTCACATGAGAGTTCACACTGGAGAAAAGCCATTTGCATGTGATCAATGTGGGAAGAGTTTTGCATACAAAGAAAGTTTTGGGATTCACATGAGAGGACACATTAAAGGACACATGAGGATCCACACCAGAGAGAAGCTGTTCACATGTGATCAATGTGGCAAAAGATTTTTTGGGTCATCAGCTCTAAAGGCACACCTGACAGTTCATACGAACGAGAAACCACATTCATGTTCTGAATGTGGAAAGAGTTTTTCACGGCTGCGATCTTTAAAAAGACATCAGAAAACTCATACTGGTCTAAGAGAGTACATGTGCATTGACTGTGGGAAGATTTTTACTACAGCTGAACATTTAAAACGGCACCAGAGAATTCACACTGGAGAAAAACCTTACAAGTGTTTACTTTGTGACAAGAGATTCAATCGGTCAGAACATCTGAAAACACATGAGAGGATCCACACTGGAGAAAACCCTTACAAGTGTTCACACTGTGACAAAAGATTCAGTCAGTCACAACATCTGAAAACACACGAGAGGATCCACACTGGAGAGAAGCCACATATGTGTGATCAGTGTGGAAAAAGTTTCTCTATTAAAAGTCAGCTGAAGATACACATGAAGATCCATGCAGTGCAGAAACCACATCACCACAGTCTGAGATCACGGTAAGTAGTTCATCTTTATGTGCTGAGAAACAAAATCTCTTCTGTGTAAGTTAGTCAGTCAAATCTCTCCTCTCCACCTATAGTTGGCGCTGTTTCACTGTGGCTGCTGTTGAATCATCCAGGTTGTGAATGAGGCCGACACCTGATGTGATTGTAAAGCGCTTGGTGTGTACAGTAGTAAATAGTAGCGCTATATAAATGCCTCATTCATTCATTAGTTTCTTAACAGCCACGATGAGCAACGGACATTTTGTTGTTTGATTGGTTTCTATTAACTCGTGTTCAACCCAACATGAATGTGTCTGTGTCTGTTTTTGACGTGATTTGTCTGTTCAGAGCAATGCAAAATCACTCTCTGACAGTAGGTTGTGCTCATGTCAAAACATTAAAAATGAAGCAATATGCATAGCAGTGCTGTGCAACTTTGTCTTTCTGACATTACTTATTATGGTGAAGATAAAACGTCATGTTTTCATGTTTTCTAACAGCAGTTTATGTTTTTGTATTTGCTCTGGTGTTTATCAAGAATACAGAGACGAGAAGCTTCCAGATTCTTCCTCTGTTAATGTTAAAAAGGCGTTGGAAATTATGTGATTGCTTACAGTTTACATGTCAAGCATGCGCCATCTAGAGTTTCATGACCAAACTAGTGATTTATAACACAAATCATCTTCATGACATTAAAATATAATCGTGCACAGCAGTTGTCCACCAGATTTGATGGGATTAAAATACTATTGAACTCATCAGTGATCTTGACTTTGAGCTTCACTTTTCATTTCACATTTGTCTCTCATTTGAAATCTCACTTGTCAAATGTTTCTTTTAGAACTGATGGACGTGATACAAGAAAGGAAAAACAGAAGCCAAAAAATCTGTCTCCTGCCCTCAGTGTAAAAAACGCTTCACATGTAAATCAAGTCTGAAGATTCACATGAGAGTTCACACTGGGAAGAAGCGGCTCAGGCTTTCTCTCTGAAAACACATCAGCTTCTCATTCTGAAGAAAGACCATTTAACTGTGATCAGTGCGGGAAACAGTTTCATTGGGCTTCAGTCCTGAAGAAACACCTGAAGATTCACACAAAGAAAGATTCATTCGTAATATTACAGCAGAAAAGACCTGGCGGTGTGTGTTTCAGTGCAGGAAGTCCTTTACTACAGAAGATGAACTGAAAGACCACTAGAAAATTCACACTGGAAAATACAACACCGCATCAATAGATTCAGTCTGTCAGAAACGCATGAAAGGATTCACCTGGAGATAAACACATCAGATTTTGATGTAGCTTTGAAACTGGACCATTTTTCTTTTTCTTTTCTTCTCTTGAGATGATTTGGATCTTATAAGTCAGTAAAAATAGAGATCTGTCTCATTCGCTTTCACTTTTATTTAATGTTTGTATTTGCTTCAAAAAATGATTGATTAAACTCATTGCTCATTTTATCACCAACTCATTGTTATTGTTCATTTTTATCAATATAGCTTTTAAATGCCTAATAAATGATATTTCACCACACACGACTGTCATTGAATGAGATTGCTGTCTGTCTACATTATTAAAGGAACACTCCACTTTTTTGGAAATAGGCTCATTTTACAACTCCCCTAGAGTTAAACAGTTGAGTTTTACTGTTTTTTTAAATCCATTCAGCCGATCTCCGGGTCTGGCGGTACCACTTTTAGCATAGCTTAGCATAGATCATTGAATCAGATTAGACCGTTGGCATCTCTCTCAAACAAATGACCAAAGAGTTTCGGTATTTTTCCTATTTAAAACTTGACTCTTCTGTAGTTACATTGTGTACAAAGAAAAATGAAAAGTTGTGATTTTCTAGGCCGATATGGCTAGGAACTATATTCTCATTACTGCGTAATAGTCAAGGAACTTTGCTGCCGTACCATGGGTGCAGCAGGTGCAATGCTATTACGAAAAACAATGGTAAAAAAAGTGGAGTGTTCCTTTAAGTTTAGTTTTTCCCTTGATATGACATGTTCACAAGTCCCTAAATGCCAACTCTACAACTCTACCATACACCACCAACCCCCCTACCATTTCCTTTCAGACGAAACCTGCGCTCACTTTCTCCTTCCCATCTTTCCTCTACTGTGTCATCTTCTCTTCCCTCACCCTCACAATTCTCATCTCTGGATGTGAATACCGCAACAGATAATTTATGCTCCACTTTAACTTCTTCTTGAGACAATATCTGCCCTCTCTCCTCCAGGCCAGCACGCGCTACTCCCTCCAACCCCTGGTTATCTGAGGTTCTTCATGAACCCCGGACCAAACTCAGGGCGACAGAGAGGAAATGGCGCAAATCAAAAGACACATCTAACCTGAGTATGTATCAATCTCTGCTCTCTTCCTTTTCTGTTGATGTTCATGCTGCTAAATCTTCATATTTTCACAAGATCAACAGCGCCTCTAACACACAAACACTTCTCAAGACATTCAACTCTCTCATCTGTCCACCACCACCACTACCCACCTCCTCTTTAACTGCTGATGATTTTGCTAACTTCTTCACCAACAAAACAACTACTATCAGCAGTCAGTTCTCAGCTCCACACACACACACAGGACACCAGACCAAACTCTCCCACAACCAAAAATCTTCTCTCCTCATTCTGTCCACTAACTGAGGAAGAAGTATCTAAACTTCTTCTCTCCAGTCATCCTACCACCTGCCTTCTAGACCCGATCCCCTCACACCTTCTACAAGCCATCTCTCCCACACTTTTACCAGCACTCACACACATCATCAACTCATCCCTCCACACTGGCATTTTCCCTACAGCATTCAAGCAGGCTCGGGTAACTCCACTAGTTAAAAAAACAACATTAAACACATCACTTTTAGAGAATTACAGACCTGTCTCTCTCCTACCATTCATTGCATAAACACTTGAACGAGTTGCTTTCAACCAAGTATCATCTTTCCTGTCTCTGACCAACCAGCTAGATGTAAACCAATGTGGCTTCAAGAAAGGGCATTCAACTGAGACTGCTTTACTGTCGGTCACAGAAGCCCTACGGATCGCAAAAGCTGCTTCCAAGTCATCAGTTCTCATTCTCCTGGATCTGTCTGCTGCCTTCGACACTGTGAATCATCAGATCCTTCTGTATAGCCTCTCATCACTGGGCATCACAGGAACTCCACTCCACTGGTTTGAGTCCTATCTCACAGGTAGGTCCTTCAGGGTCGCATGGAGGTGCGGTATCCAAAGCACATCAACTGACCACAGGGGTTCCTCAGGGTTCAGTTCTTGGACCGCTCCTCTTCTCCATTTACACCACATCACTGGGAGCCATCATACAGGCACATGGTTTCTCTTTCCATTGCTATGCTGATGACACCCAGTTCTACCTCTCATTTCAACCAGATGATCCCACAGTAGCTGCACGTATCTCAAGCTGTCTGGCGGACATCTCGGCATGGATTGAGGAACATCACCTGCAGCTCAACCTGGCAAAGACTGAGCTTCTCGTTCTCCCTGCCAATCCGTCTCTAAAGCACAATTTCACTATCCAGCTAGATTCATCCTCAATCACCCCATCAAGGTCGGTCAGAAATCTTGGAGTAACATTTGACGACCAGCTGACCTTCACAGACCACATTACAAAGACAGCTTGATCATGCAGGTTTGCACTGCACAACATCAGGAAGATCAGGCCTTTCCTAACTGAGCATGCAACACAACTTCTCGTCCAGGCCCTGGTTATCTCTAGGCTTGATTACTGCAATGCTCTTCTGGCTGGACTTCCATCATGTGCAACTAAACCTCTACAAATGTTCCAGAATGCTGCAGCCCGTCTTGTCTTCAACAAGCCCAAAAGGGCCCACGTCACTCCTCTGTTCATCTCACTGCACTGGCTACCACTCACTGCTCGCATCAAGTTCAAGGCTTTGACGCTTGCTTACAGATCTACCACAGACTCAGCTCCGTCCTACTTTCACTCAATCCTACGGGTCTACACCCCTACCAGAAACCTACGATTGGTCAATGAGCGACGGCTCGTGGTACCATCACAGCGAGGCACAAAATCACTCTCCAGAACATTCTTGTTCACGGTTCCATGCTGGTGGAATGATCTCCCCACCCTCATCCGGAATGCAGAATCCCTGACAACATGCAAAAGACAACTGAAAATCCATCTCTTCCGTGAGTACTAAAAAAAAAAAGTTCCTTCTCCTTTAAATCCTCCCTTGTCTGGTTTATGGTACTCTGAGCAATGCCTGAACTTTGTATTTTGAACACTTCTTGCGTTGTTTTTGCCTCTTCACGATGACTCACTTGCTTTAGTCCTCAGTTGTAAGTCGCTTTGGATAAAAGAGTCTGCTAAATGATTAAATGTAAATGTAAAGCTCCTTGCGGGATGACAAGGTTCATCTGTGTGCTTTTTTTCGCATCGCCTCATACCCGCGGAGCGTAATTATGATGTCGGTAACCGGGAACCTTTGGTGATCCGTTTAGCTCCTGGTGAGTGGCATCACTGGTTGGAGGGGGCCAGTGTTCCCTTCATTGTTTGGTCCGATCACTGAAATTTAGAGTACATTCGTTCCGCTAAGAGGTTGAACACTCGACAAGCTCGCTGGGCGCTATTCTTTGTGAAGAGAGCTCTTTCGCACATCACGAGATCTCCTCGAGCTCCTGAACAAGCTTGTTTGTTCCCGAAGCCGCTCGTTCGGCCGTTCTCCGTTGGGGTCATTCCTCCAAATTAGCCAAATTAGAGGAACGCTGGCCATCATTCACTAAAGATTTTGGTGGCCTACTAGAGAGCGCGACAAACGTCATTTTGTAGCTTCTTGTCCACTCTGCGCACAGACTAAGTCGAGTAATTCTCCGCCCGAGGGTCTTCTTAGACCACTTCCCATTCCTTCTCGTCTGTGGTCGCACATCACTATGGATTTCGTTGCAGGTCTTCTGCCATCTGCGGGGAACAGTGTAATTTTAACAGTGGTTTTTCTAAAGCGGCTCACTTTATCCCGCTCCCTAAGTTACCGTCCGCCAGAGAAACCGCGCAAGTGATGGTCGATCACGTTTTTAAAGGGGTAATGAACTGAGAAATAAAATTTTCCTTGAAATTTTGACATACAAGAGGTCTTCATACTATAAGAATATCCTGTATGTTTCAAAACTGAAAACTTCCTTGTAAGTCCAATAAAAGCTTTTATTGACACCAGGCACAGCGAACGACAGGTTTTTGAAAGTGGGGATCTATGACATCAAAGGGTATCAAACCCCGCCTCCACAGAGGAAGATCAATGCCTGCTTCAATACGGCCTGTCTAGCCCCACCCATCGATTCGCGCATTACATGCTAAATAACATAGGCCTACGAGGTAATAATTGCTAAACTTGATCGAGCTACCAAACAATAAACATGCCATTCACAAAATATTGTGCAATGCCTGGTTGTGGAAGAAGACAGTCGCTGCATAAGCTTCCTTCGGATTCCAATATTAGGAATGCGTGGTTAAACTTGATTAAATCAGTAAATCAGTCACAATTTCCGACACAGGCTTTGCAAACAGACTTTTACGACATGGATCTGCCAGCAACGCCACATGTAAGTAACCATGTTTATTTTAATGCCTGATCTGTGATCAGTGAATTCTGATGTGTAATTATTCAGGTTCAGATAGATTATCTTTCTCTCAAAATCGTTTAATACTGTTTATGCATCAGTGACTAAACAATCAACTTCACATCGTTTCTCTTAGTAGGATAAAAATAATCTTATTTAAACTGTGATTAAATTATATACAGAAAGCAATCAAAGAACGCTCCCTTTCCAATCATCCAAGCTGTCAATCACACAGCACAAGTTTATCTGGACACTTGCCAAAACTCGTTATAAAATCAATGATGCTGTTACACTGCACAACAAAGCTCTTACAGTATTTACATCATGTTTGTACTATGCAGTGTCTAGTATCTGTAAAACCGCTTTTTTTCTTTTAAAAAATATATCTAAATTACGTCATATGCTCTCACTGAACAATTAGTTCATGCGTTCATGACATCAAGGCAAGATTATTGTAATGCTCTACTGGGTGGTTACTCGACACGCTTAATAAACAAACTACAGCTGGTCCAAAACGCAGCAGCTAGAGCTCTTACCAGAATCAAGAATTATGACCATATTAGCCCGGTTCTGTCAACACTGCATTGGCTCCCATCTGCATTGGCTCCCTAAAAACACATCTCTTTGGCCTAGCATACACATAACACATTATAGACTTCTATAATTCAATGTTAGGCTGCATAGTTTAGATCAGCCGGGAACGGGAACACTTCCCATAAATCCTGATGTACTTGGTACATCATTAGAAGGATGGCGTCTACGCTAATATTAGTCTCTCTGTTTATTCCGAGGTTTACCGTAGTCCACCGGATCCAGGCCGTATCCAGATCTGATGAAGGACCTGCGCCAGGACACGACGACAACCCAGTCCTGAAGTGTCCACTAGTCTCTCCCCTGTGAAGGCCTCCTTCCATTTTCCTCTATACAGATAAAACGTTGTAGGGATAATTCCGTTTTGCGTGGCTATGCAGACTTGACAAAAAATTCTGAATTATACATATTTAAGGCCTAACAAGTAGGCCTAACACATATATATTCAAACACGCTTACCTATCGACCAAACACGTGTGCGCGACATCTGCGTTTCACGGGTTTGCGTTTTTGAGGTTTGCACAGAGAAAACAGATAATCATTTGCACCTTCTAACCTATTTCAGAGAGTGCGTTCTCGAGACACCTGGCACTTTTTGTGCGGATGGGCGGCCGGAGCACGTTAAGGGTTTTCTGTTAGAACGGCGTCGTGTTAGCTGCCCCTAAGTTAATGACTAATGATCTTCGCAACTTCACTGTTACGTTAATTTCTATTATCACTGTAAAGCTGCTTTTGGCGCTTTTCCACTGCATGGTATGGTATGGCTCGGCTCGATACGGCTCACTTGTGGCGCTTTTCCACTGCATGGTACGGTACGGCTCTCTTTAAATGGTACCACCTTTGTTGAGGTCCCAAGCGTACTGTACCGATACCAAAATGTGACGTGAAAACACTGCAGATCACTGACAGAATCATCACTACCACCTCTGTTGAGGTTCCAAGCGTACCGTACCGATACCAAAATGTGACGTGAAAACACTGCAGATCACTGATTGGTCAGACAGAATCATCACTACCAGCGTCATTATATTTGCGTGACATGAGACCTCTTATATACCGTCTATGCACGAGACACCAAACCCGCTAGATTTAAATAGCCAACAGCCACCTGTTTTTAAACTACTTGCTTGACTTGTTTGAAGAAAAAAAGAAAAGTAAAACTTCCACAAAAAAAAAGGCTGAATCGTGGTCAGTGGACGAAGTGCAGACGTTCCTCTCGTTGGTTGTCGAGGAGCGGCTAAACTATAACGATCAGCCTATAATCCCACCCACTTTGAAGCAGTACTAACTGCAGTGGAAAAGCAAACCGAGCTAAAGCGAACCGTGTCTAGCCGAGTCATACCACGCAGTGGAAAAGCGAAGCGAGCTGAACCGTGCCGAACCGTACTGAGCCATACCGAGCCATACCATGCAGTGGAAAAGCGCCATTTGAAACAATCCATACTGTTAAAAGCGCTATAGAAATGAAGGTGACTTGAATTGACTTGACTTTGCATTGTTATTTGGTGAAAAAGCATTTGTGAGAGTGCAAAAATTGCATTGCAATGAGATCTTTATTCACGCGATCAACAGACTGTATGTCATCTGCTCAGTGCTCATCACTGCAACCTTACATGTGATGGAATAGATTTAAATATAATGCTTTAAACAATACTTTTCACGATTTGTTAATCACGATAGCTGTAATAGTAAAAACGTAGTAGTTTCCGGGTGAACGTGATTTTCACCAAGTACCACATGTTCCTCCATCAACATCTTTGTTGATCCTGGAACAACTTTCCAATCAACCAATCAGATTTGAGGGACAAGTTTACAGTTTATGTCAAGTTTAGGCTTAGAACCAGGGTGAGGTGCTTCTACAATCAGTGTTATTCACCTATCATTTCCCTCTGATTTTAGGGATACGTTATGGGTGGGATTAGGTTTAGGGGTAGGGATAGGGTAAGGACTACATTTTGGGACAGGAATGTTATTCCAAAATATGTTTCAGGCACAAGTCTTACTTGGCAAAATCACGGTGACCGTAGTTTCCGAGAGAGTTCCACATGTAATACTAACTATTTCATATGCAAACATGTCAGCCAATCACAGCAGCGGGCGTTTACACTGAAGTCTCACACAGACACGCCCCTTAAAACAGAGCGTTCAAACCAGAGGCTAAAATCAGGCTAGAAAAAATGCCTTTTATTTCTAAATTATGAAAATTTTTGATGTTAAAATCATACTAACATTATAAGGGCACCCCAGGCAACATTATAAAATAATAAAACAATCCAGTTCATGACCCCTTTAAGATCCATGGGCTTCTGACGGACGTCGTTTTGGACAGGAGGCCACAATTCCTGGGGGGAATTCTGTCGACTGATTGGGGCGTCTTCCAGTCTGTCGTCAGGGTTTCATCCCCAGACCAAAGGGCAAGCTGAACGTACCAACCAGATTCTTGGTCGCATGTTGCGTAGTCTGACTTCTCACAGTCTTGCTTCCTGGTGCGACCAACTTTCCTGGGCTGAGTACGCTCACAATTCGCTACCGTCGTTTGCCACGGGATTATTCCCGTTCCATTGTTGCCTCTGTTACCAGCCCCCGTTATTCACTTCCCAGGAGACCGAGTCCTCCGTGCCCTCAGTGCAGGTGTTTATTCAGAGGTGTAAACGCACCTGGATGAGAGTGAGATCAGCTCTGTGCCGTACCACAACATGTACATGACGGGCCGCCAATCGAGACTTTCTCTGCCTTGTCATCCTGCTGCTTGTGACTTTCTACCAGTCTTCTCTCTGCGGCTTTGTGGCCACTAGCAAGGACTGTTACTGCCTACGTGAAGTTCCTGCTCTGTTAACTATCATCATCATGTGATGAACATGTGTTAACACAAACATGATCATCATCATCTTGGCCAGGTCTCTCTTGAAAAAGAGATTCTATCTCAATGACTAACCTGGTTAAATAAAGGTTTAATAAAAAAATAAAAAATCAAGACAGGAGTCTTCTCTTTCTGCTGACCTACTGTAAAGTATACTGACTTTGAGTTTGTTCCAGTTCTGTGTCATGGCTCGACAGACTGCCTATGTTTATTGTTCATTAAAGACTTTTGTAAGAACTTGACTTTGCACGTGGATCCTCTGTTTCATCTGACAATGTAGGCAATATGAATTCAAAACATATTAACAATATAAAATATCGTCGCTGCCCGATGAAACTCACGTATGTCCAAAACGGTTACTTTTCAGGAAGTGAAAAAAACACCGTAATTTCAAAAGCAGTTGAACGTAGCGTTGCATACTTGGTACGGCATCTTTAAATGTAAACATATTCTTGCCAGTTTAATGATATAATCCACATTTGACCAAAATCGAGTTTAAATGGACATACGTGCATATTTTACAGTAACGGTGGTCGATATGCGTTCTTCCGATCATTAATTAGAATGACCAAGTCGCATTTCATATTGACAGATGAATAGGCTACGCTCAGTTTATTAAATAGCCTACGTCTCAGTTTATTAAATACGCTCAGTTTATTAAATGTCTCTTGCAAACTATGAAGGGACAATGAATCAATACACTGATATGGCAATGCTAGACTGATACTTTGTTTGCACAGTCCTACCGTAATTTTGTGAATATATAATAAACTTGAGAACAGTTGTCAAAAACAAACGTTTGCTGATACTTTACCTCACAGTGTTATTCGGCTATCCAATGCTGAGCTTCTAGAGATGAAGAGTTTCCAAGATGAAACTTCACGAGACCGGCGAGACGCCTCCACAGGGTGGGAGATACGCGGCGTGATTGACAGCTTTGACACCAAATGGATATACGTGAAAATCAGATGACATGATTTCACAACTTTTCATTGGTCATTTAGATAATGTGAAGCATACTGTATACGGAAATGAACCTGGACATTCTATCCGTCGAAAAATCTCAAAATCGGCAAAATGGACATACGCGGTTTTCATCGGACAGCGACGATATGCTATACTGTAAAATATGATCAAAAATGAACAAACCTATGTCAAAGTTTGCGTTCTCAAGCCACCAAACACCGTTGTTGTGCAAATGAAAGGCCAGAGCACATTTTTTCTCTTTTCAGTTAAAACTGTGTCGTGTTAGCGGCCCCTAAGTTAATAACCAGTGTTGGGAGTAACGCGTTACAAAAGTAATGCATTACAGTAACATATTACTTTTTGCTGTAACGCAGTAGTGTAAGGCATTACCAATCAATTTTCAGTAATATTTTACTCGGTACATGTTCAGTAACACTTCCGTTACAACACACTTTTAGCCCAAAATTTTATTGTAAAAAAAAAAAAAAAGCAAGACCGCGAGATGAGACGAACGAATGAAAGATCCAAGGTATTACCTGTTCGTGGTCAGTCAAATAGCCGCGTGTGGTGTCCAAGTTTGTAAATAAAGACGACTAAATGACAGCTTCTGATAAATTTGTATAGCGATTTATTTAATCTCCCTCTATGTGTGACATAGTCCAGTCCAGTGAAGGCGTGGGCGTGTTTTACAGGAGTGCCGCGACTCCCGCGAGACATGATTTCGGCCTCTGTGCTCGCGCTGACCAGTGGAAGAGTGGCTAATGGGTAAAGATGGCAGAAGACTGTACATTCGCGAGATGGACATATGCCCATTACTTCAAGTTTGTCAGAGATAAGGACAAGAAGAACGTCATAGTCAAATGCATCCTTTGTCCAAAACCGAAAGGACTATCGACGTCGCGAAATAGCACTAGCAATTTAAAAAAAACATCTCGAACGGTGCCATGCGACCACTCCACTTACTGAGAAGAGAAAAAATACAGAGGACGAGAGTATTAAGCCAAAGCAGCAGAAATTAAATTTCTCTCGGTCTGCCATCATGCCACTTGAACCTCAAGAAGTCAGAAGACTTGTGGCAGAGTATCTCGTCGAAGACATGTTACCATTGTCAATGGTGGAATCTCCTGCGTTGAAGAACCTAGTTAGCAAGATCCCTGTGACCAACAATGACACGGTAAGCTAACGTTTCCGTGAGTGACTAGCTAGAATTTTATCTAGTTCATATAGATTCTAGGTCACTGGATAAAAATGTACAGGTGAAACTCGAAAAATTAGAATATCATGCAAAAGTTTGTGTATTTCAGTAATTCAAATTAAAAGGCGAAACTAATATGTTAGTAGCTATATACACATGCCTGGTTATACTTTTCAGAGGGCCTGGATTTCTGTATTTAATTTTTTTTTTTTTTTTACTGATTTCATGTAATATTCAAATTGTTTTTAGATTTAGAATTTGGGGATTTCATAAGCTGTAAGCCATAATCATGAAAATTATAACTTTTGCACTACATTCTAATTTTTCAAGTTTCACCTGTGTAGTCAAAATGTTATAGCCATCCACAGACCTAAACTGAATGTATTGACCTAAACTTTAAATGTAGCTAAAATAAATTGATTGCAACCACTTACCTAAAAAAAAAAGTTAATTCAAGTAATCATTTTTCAGTGTACAGTATATAGCAGCATAATGTGAATGTATCTGACAATGGAACATTGGTTCTTGGAACAGACAATGAATTTGCAATCGTGTGATTTAGCATAGCATGATCATGAACTGGAGTTTTAATATCTATTTATGTTACTTATTTTTCAGCATGTACTGCCATGTAGAACAACGTTCACCAAAGAACTGGATAGGACCTATACTGCTATGGAAAAAGAGCTAAAAAAAAAAATTGATGAGCAGCAGTACGTGTCAACAACTGCAGACATATGGACTGCCTACAACAGGAGTTTTTTGGGGGTGACGGTCCATTGGATCGATTCGGAGACGTTGCAACGGAAGAAGGCTGCAATCGCTTGTCGTAGGTTCAGAGGTAGACACACTTATGACGCAATTGCATCTGAACTTGAGGATATTTTTTCCCAGTATGGATTAACTACTGAAAAAGTGACTGCATGTGTGACAGACAATGGCAGCAACTTTGTTAAAGCTTTTAAGGAATACCAACAAGTCGAAACTGAGGAGGACGAAGAAGAGGAGGTGGAGGAGGATGATGGGAAAGTGACCTTCACCGACCTCCAAAGCGTTCTCACTGAAGGAGACGATGAGGATGCACAGCAAGGGCTGTGAGTGTTGCCTGCACATCACAGATGTGCAGCTCACACGCTCAACCTCATTGCCAACAATGAGATTCATAAATGGTTGGTATCAAACCCAGAATCCAGGGCTGTTTACCGCAGTTCCACAGCTAAGTGTTCAGCACTATGGACCAAAGCTAGCCGGTCCACAGTTGCATCTGAGTGCCTAGAAGAGATCAGTAAAAGGAAGTTGATTGTGCCCTCAGTCACCCGGTGGAACTCATTTTATGACGCTTATGTTCGGATCATAGAAATGCCACTAACTGACATTAACAATCTATGCACACAGGTTCAGATTAAATGCATGAATGACAGGGAATACCAGTTTCTGAAGGAATACTGCTCCATTATGAAGCCTTTCAGTGCTGCACTGGACATCCTACAGCGTGAGGAAACTTGTTTTTATGGGACACTTCAACCAACACTTGAAGTTCTAATGGCCAAAACTTTAGCAATGCAAAATGGCCTTTCACAAATGATCACTGGGTTGCCTGAAATAATTGTGGGAGCAATTAAAACTCGCTTTGCCACAACAATTGACTCCAAGGATGCCCTACTGGCTGCCGTCTCACTACCTAAATTTAAACTGCGCTGGGTAAAAGAGGAAACCAGAAGAGATCACCTCAAGTACCTTCTCACCACTGAGTGCCGCACCCTAACAGTAGAAGAGCCTGTCACCCCAATGAGTGATGCTCCTCAACCTGCTGCAGTCACCTCCTGTGAGGATGACTTCTTTTCATTTGATGAAAAGCCCAATGCCATGGCTGATGCACCTATGTCAGTGGAAACAGAGGTAACCTCTTATTTCAATTCTGATCCAGTGATGGAAAGCCTGCATCAGTTTCCAAGAATTAAAAAAATTGCACTACGTTATAATGCACCAACACCATCCAGTGCACCGGTTGAAAGACTTTTCAGTCTTGGGAGTCTGGTACTCACCCCAAAACGCAACCGTCTTGGTGATGGACGCTTTCAGTGCCTTATTCTGATGCGGTACAACAGATATTTCAGTCAAATGGAATAGGCCCACCATAGTCGTAAGCAAGCACAGCTTCAATTTCCCTTTACTTGAATTTTTCCATGTTTAGCTGCACACCACCTCTGTTTTATATTTGGCAGGAAACAGAACTTTTTAAATCCAATTTTCCTGTTGGCAATATCTGACCATTACTTAAGTTTTGAAGATTTTGAACCATATTTGCTGTCAGGCCTTGTGGGCCCAAACACCTTAATTTCAGTTTTGTATTTCCAAAAGTTTTTATTTCCATTTATTTCTCGAATGACTTCCCTTATTACTGAACTTTTTTGAATTTGACTTAAATGACTGAGCCATATTTCCTGTTAGGTCCAAGCACTTTAATTTCATTTTTGTATTCTTGAAAATTGTCTAGTCCTTTAGTTTCATAGAGACAATTGCAATCTGTCTTGTTGTTGTAGCCTAAGTGGATTTATTTGAACCTTCCTTTATTTGGAAGCCTGTTTTGTTTGAGCCTTTTTAGAGGCATATAGGCCTAAGGGTCTCTATTTGTTCTTTTTTTTCTTCTTCTAAGCAGCAGTTAGGCTATGTTTAGCCTATGTTCATTTTCATGGACTAAAATGACTGAGGCTGAGGGTTGGTCCTCCAATTGCACTTTATACTTCCAGAGAAAGCATAAGCTATGTTCATCATGCTCACTTTGTGCATGACAGTTTTGTGTTGTGAACCTCTTGAATTCAAAGAGAATAAATTAATGGCAACAATAAAAGAACAAATGTGCATCATGTGACTTCTTGTCATGGCATTAAAGTTTACATACAGTTCTTTTGTGTCTAATATGAATAGACCAAAGCTATTGCCAGATAATCACTTTACCTCTACCATACTTTTAACAGACTTGGATCGTTTGTGATTCTGTCTGTCATCCTCTCTTTCTTCTCTTGAGCCTTCACTTTGCCAATTATATGCTATATTGTCAGTAGCCTGGATAGCCCACAATCATTATGCTACATCATATTGCCTTCTACTGGATGTAAAATGCTCTGTAGTACATTTTGTCTTTTTATTTTTTATATTATAACTACATCTGTAGTTATTTTGGTGAAAGTAACTCAAAAGTAATACAGGAGTAATGTAACGCATTACAATTCTGAGACAGTAATATTATAAGGTAATGAATTAACAAGTAATCTATAATGTATTACAGTTTGGAAGTAACTTGCACAACACTGTTAATAACTAATGATCTTTGCAACGGAAGTGAATAAATCAAAAACTAACTTTAGCTGGACAATAACTTTATTCTAGAGCTGCTGTACAACCAAAACAATCGCTGTTGCTTTAATTTCCTTTTATCACTGTAAAGCTGCTTTGAAACAATCTATATTGTTAAAAGCGCTATATAAATGAAGGTGGCTTGACTTGACTTGACATCAGTGCATCTCTATAAAATAACAAATGAAAATTACCTTTATTTATTTCAGTTCAGACTTCACACTGCAAAACATCTGTGACAGTGGTTCACTTATCCATTCTGTCAAGTAATCATGACCACCTGACATGAATTATAAATAATTTTAATAAGAGGATCTATCACATGCATAGTAAAGCTATAAAAAAATCGGATCTGTGCATTAAGACTTGCAGTATAAACACAGCCTAAGTGGTTTCTCCACTGTATGGATCTTCATGTGTCGCTTCAGTTGACTTTTAAAAGAGAAACTCGTTACACACTGATTACATGTGCAGCTTTTCTCCAGTGTGGATCCTCTCATGTGTTTTCAGAGATGATGAGTAACTGAATCTCTTTTCACAGTGTGAACACTTGTAAGGTTTTTCTCCAGTATGGATCCTCTCATGTGATTTCATATGTGCTGACTGACTGAATCTCTTGTCACAGTGTGAACACTTGAAAGGTTTTTCTCCAGTGTGAATTCTCTGGTGCCGTTTTAAATTGCTTGCTGTAATAAACGTCTTCTCACATTCAAAGCACATGTACTCTCTCACACCAGTGTGGATTTTCTCATGTATATGTAAATATTGCAGCCATGAAAAACTCTTTCCACACACAGAACATGAATACGGCTTCTCCTTCGTATGAACCATCATGTGTGTCTTCAGGTGTGATGTACTAAGAAATGTTTTCCCGCACTGATCACACATGAATGGCTTTTCTCCAGTGTGGATGTGAAACTCTTCCCACACTGAGTGCAGGTGAAAGATTTCTTGGCTCTTCTTTTCTTTAAAAATGTATTTTTAGTCTTTGAGCGACTCAGAGGTTTTTCTCCAGGTTGGACATGATGTTCCTCCTCCACTTCACTCAGTTCTTCACTCTCCTCATTCACTTCTATCAGGTCTGAAATCAAAGAAATGCATTTTTATTTTCAGTACATCAAAATAATTCAGTAATAGATAACTGCTATTAAATATTATGATCATTTTTATGCATTTTTATAAATTATTATCCCTGAAACATTCCATGAATAAGGTACATTGATCTTCCAATTGACCTTTGGCTAAGCCCCGCCCCCTTAGTTACTGTTGCTACGTCCGTCAAACTTCGTCTGGGCTCTGGTGTTTGCTATCAACATGGCTTATGCTGTGACAGCTCTTCCTGATGAAATTTTATCCAACTTTTATAAATCAGCAAATAAAGTGTCCGATAGAAGTAGGCAAAAGGGGCTGCAATATGCGTTCGAAGGCTATATCCATGACATACAGGTGAAACGCAAGGAACAACAAGGCATCCAAATAGAGGCAAAAGCATACCGGTCACAGTCAAAAAATGAACCACCGCATATCCTACTGATCGAGACGGAGGCTGGGACTAACAATATCAAAGAGCAACACTGTTCATGCAAAGCTGGGTAGGTTTTTATTCACTTCTGTAATCGTTATTACAAAGCAAACGAACTAACGTTACGCGAGTATAACGTTGTATTTATTAGCAGCGTGTAGCGTATCAACAATCGGTATGCTACAGTAGTTAACGTTAACGTTAGCTGACAAGGTGATGTTTTGGTTAGCTCCACAGGGTTTTAATAAAACTGTCTAACTAGTATAACTTCACAGTAAGGTTAAAAGCAAAATTTACCTTAGAGCACACAAAGGTGTGCTTGTTGATCCTCGAGGGGTTTAGCTGACTGTGAGGACGTCCACACAGTTTAATCCAAAGACGACACTTGTCAGGATTTGACTTCGGTTTTGGGAAGGGAAAAAAACGGACACCCCCCTCCAACTTCTCTGGGAAACGCGTATCGGTGTTACAAATGCCCCAGGCACAACGTTTAACCATGTTTTTGATAATCCTACGACCATAATGGCCTGCCGAGACCAAAAATATGAGATGCTCGCGTTAAAGTCAATGGAGCGCTGTGAAAAAGTGTAGGACCTCTGTCGGAGCTCGTTCTTGGCTGCGCTGTGATTGGTCAATCTACATTCTAGGGCGTGGCTTAGCCAAAGGCGAATTATTAAGCTATATTCCATGCTTCTGTGTTTATTTTACTAAAGACTTTTTAATCTTGTAGTCCAAGTTTAAAGTGTCCGTAGAAACTTCACACACTGAAAGTCTAGACTGGCTTTAACTAGTGTTGAATTGAAATGTTTTATTAGAATAATCGGTAGCGCTTTAGATTCTAAAAAGTTCTAAAATACTTACAGTATAAATAATTTTTCAATTCTCCTGGCTGTTACGCCTTTATTCCCAAAACTTTACATATTGTTTCCTTATACTTATACGCAAGGACTTTATAATTACACTATAATTACTGAAAGTTACGCTGTACATTCGTCATAAATACGCAGTACTTTGCGCGCTGTAATCTAAAGCGTTACCAACTAATCTGTGTCCTACATGTTTCACTCTATCTGTTAGTATTTCTTAAAATTGTGACACTCAGGAAGTGACATCATCTGGGCTCTTTCTAGAGCATGATGGGAGGGACAAGAAAGTAATAGGCTTGTTTGAGATGAGCAAAATCTGCACAGAAAGGATCACCGGTGATCAGCGCGTAATGCATGCCGGTTAGAAATGTGTCCGAGTGCGGTCCGCCTTGCTCTGATGTCATGCTGACGTGTGTCAAAAAGCTCTCGCGAGCGCAAGGCGCACGTGTCGGATTCTGCAGTCGCGCGCAGTTGCTCTCCACCGACTGCGCTGATCAAAAGCATGATGGGAAACGACTTGCTGACGACACAGCTTAATGTTGATTGGTTTAAATAACCGTGATGTATTTTTCTCTTTTAAAATGTTTGATTTTAAAACTCGGATATCATGTTTTATGTGTATATGTTGTGTGTGAATATTCCCAAACTCTCGGACAGTGCGATCTCTATGGGTTATGCAATGTCATTTTATTATATATATAAAAAAACACATAGCCTATGTCTGTATTAAAGAAAAAATGATTGATAAACACTTATTTGGAATGGAATTAAATAACAAGTACTTTGGGTGTCTTGTTCATTATATTTATTTTCATATAAAAGCAACAGAACTTAAATTACATCCAATTTATTAGCAACACTGTGCACGAGCGTGAATCCCGCGATATCCGCCTTTAATCTCGCAGGTGTCTGATCCACTGCGAGAAGAGAGATCTGTCCGGCTTGCCTGCGCTTTTCTCACTCCTACCGTCACTGCAGCCGCTACTCTCGACTACATTTCAGGCGCATCTCAAACAAGCCTATTCTCAATCCATCGACTCAGTTTTTACAGAAAATGTAGAGTGTTGACCACATTTATCAACCTTGTTACCAAAGTTATTTGTAAGAAAGATAATCACTATAATTAGAATAGCTTCTATAATTTATGGGAAATACAACTTTATCAGTAACTAAGAATCATATTTCGCTTACGTTATGAATACAACCCTGTCAG
Source organism: Gila robusta (assembly GCA_030770095.1). Lineage (NCBI taxonomy): Eukaryota > Metazoa > Chordata > Actinopteri > Cypriniformes > Leuciscidae > Gila > Gila robusta. The sequence continues at coordinate 408,261 of JAVALU010001625.1, forward strand.
CCATTATGGAAAGTTCATTTACTTGATACAGTTTACTGTTTATTGCTAAAAAAGAATTGTAAATATACTGAGAAATATCCAACATTTGGGTAATTTATTTGGTTTTTGGAATTCATAATTCATAAAACATTTGGTATATTCCAACATGGTTGCAAAGAAAATGTTAACCATAAACCAGAGCTAAAATTATACTTCGTTTGACCTGATGTTGACAATCAATATTTAAGTTTCTCCAAACTCCCTTTACTGAACATTTGTTGAAAATTCAGTACCTATTCGATAGTTTACCTGCATCTAAAAGTGATTAAATCTTTCTAACATGAATGAATGAAGAATTAAGAATAACCACCAACCTCTTTGTTCTTCAGGATCTTCAGTGTGTTTCATTCTGCAGGTTCTGGATCACTCGTGTTCTCACTGTCCTCTTTAATAAACTCAGTCTTTGCAGATTTCAGCTCTTCCTGATGCTCTGATGCTCGTCTTCACTTGTAGCTGATGGGAATATTCCAGCATTTATTGGAGAATTACAGTGGGAGGAGCTTCACTGATGATGAATTGCTGTAGGCGGAGCTTCACTGATGATGAATTGCTGTGGGAGGAGCTTCACTGATGAATTGCTGCAGATTGGTTGGAGGAGATGATCTGTCAAGATCAAAAATATATCAGTAACTAAGTTTGTTTTTATATTGTCAAAGAACAGATGTCAAATGTTAGTGTCTGCATCAAATAAAATGTACAAGTGATTTTATATACATAGAAAACATTAAATGCAAATAAACTGTCCATTCTAATGTTTAAAATATATTTTGTGATAAAATGTCAAAATATAGGTTAAATAATGTTAGCGTAACAGATATATTTGTGTAAAAAGTAAGCAACCTTGTTATTCGGACCTGTATTAAATATATACCTGTATATAAAGTATTTATAAAAGATTAAGTGATCAAAGTGGCAATGTATAAAGATTTAAAATGACAATTAATGAGTATCTTTGGGCTGCACTATGATCCTTAAATACAAAGTTTTAGTATGTCATCAAATGATTTTTGTTCTAAATGCCTGATTATTTTATTTTTTGCTGTATACCTTTTTGTCTTTTATCCATATGCTAACTGACACATTTAATAATTTATCGGTCTATCCTAAAATAATTTATGCTAATTCACAATTTTTTTATTTCTAATTCTAACATTATTGTTTATTTATTAAAAGGAGGGCAAATATATAGAAAGTAGGAAAGAACTGTAAGAAACATAAAAGTAATATTTGTAGTAGGGCTGGGCGATAAATCGATTTTATCGATTAACGCGAATGTGTAGTTTACGCCGATTTTTTTTTATGAAAATCGGTTTTCTCTTTAACAACCACCGATGCTCCCATCTGGGCTCCCGTAGTTCCGACCGGGCTCAGCGCTTGCCATGATAGAGATACACAAACAACATGGCAAATGAACAAGACCGCGGCAGCAGAAGCACACCCGCCGAAAACATTTACAAGCTGAATCTGCAGGGCCGCCAACTCTCACGAGTTCACTGTGAGAGACGCAATTTTGTCACTTTTTACACGCTCTCACGCCACACATCCCTTTTCTCACGCAGAGAAAAATCACAAAGCAAAGAGGACACTGACACCGACAGACAAGACAGAGAAGGTTACTATCGATATGAAACAGATTCTCAGCTCTCAGATTCTGTCAATTTTATTACGAAATTCAAACAATAAACACCGTTTTGGCGCTTGTAAATGTGACGTGAAAGAACGCTGGCAGATCTCAGTTCAAGCGGCACGTGAACCGATCACCTGTTACTCTTTACTACCAACTTACCGAAATGTAATAAAATCGATCGATCAGTGTTTTTCAACCGCGGAAAGATGTCCATAAAACAGCTGGAGAACAACATATGTCACGTAACGTTACATTTACCTCAGGATGCCTTTTAATGACCCATAGCACGCAGATTGATTTTAAGTAGGGAGAGAAAAAAAATCGATTTAAATCGTAAATCGGATTTTTTGTGAAAAAATCGGGGATTTTTTTTTTAGGCCATATCGCCCAGCCCTACTATTAGACTATTGTGGGTGCAGGGACATGTGGTTCACGATGATGCTCCAGTCCGAAGAGAGGCTCGCGGGCTATCTCTTCTCTGGGGCTCACCGTCATTTAAGGAGTTAGCACTCCCCACCAAGTCGTGTATAATATCATCCACGCTGGTGGGGGTCAAACTGGTGCTACTATGGCAGTGTTGTAGGCATATCAGGCATATCAGGCTGATCTGATTGTTTTTTTAAAAAGGGGGGGCTCAAAGCAGAGGGTGGCGAGTTGCGTTCCCCCTCGTAAAGACTGGGGACCGGCTCGTCGCGCTCAGCAGCCCTTTCGAAACCAATGTAACATCCTTGCCACCTCTGGTGATTCGGGGGGCAGCGGTTTCCAGCGAAATGTTCTTTTGTTTCCTGTTATCGCCCAGGACAAAGAATATTTAACATCCCCCAAACAGGAAGTATTAAAGAGACTTTGGCAGCGTGAAAAGCTACAGCCGGGTATCTCTTTTTGTGTCCTAAAGACAGTAAAAAGGGTTTTCATATGGGTTTGAAATGAAATGAGGGTGAGTAAATGATGACAAAATGTTCATTTTTGATTCCTTAAAAAGGAATTGAGAGCAGCTGATTTACTGTATGAAAGAAAGGCCTTAAGAGTTCAACGGAGAGCATAAATTGTGATAATATTGTAAATTGTGATAATTGTAATAATAAAGTAGCCTATCGCGTTTGCTGGCTTATAACGTTTTTACATGATTGCTGCTAAATCACAAGTAAATAGCCTATAGTCTAGGGCTACTGTATAATTTCATTTGTGTTTTTTGATTGTAATGTAAACATTACAAAATGCCAGATGACATCAATAAAGTTAAATGTACGTCGCATTATCTCATAACATTCGCCGTTATGATGTCATTAGACATGATTATTGCAATTTATCATAATAGTTTGCAAATTGTGCTCGTTTACACTATTTACAACCTCTAGGCTTATTTGTGTCCTGATAATTATGTGAGATATTGACGAACTGTTCTCATGATAATCAATCAAAAAGTGACATACTACAAGCAAGCGCAACAACATACAATATAGAACGCAAACAAGTTTACAAATAAGATATTTACTTACTAGTCCATCAACAAGATGCTGTTGCATCCAGTGCTGCTTTTTAGCTCGCGCCAACGAGTAAAATGCCCGACCGAGTGGGACTCTTGTCCGGTTCCTCACGCGGTCAGATTCCCTTTTCCTTTTCCTAGTCTCTTCCGACCGCGTTTTCTTTACTTTTTCCATCTTCGACTCGAGTATCACGTCTGAAATGCGCGCAAGTGTCTTCGTGCTTCATGTTGTTGTTGATGTGTGTGACGTCGTTGCCGTAAAGCATTCCGTGATTCTCGCGAGATTTGTCGGGGGCGCTCCTCTCAAACTTGCATTGCTGGTTTTTCCAGCGGCGTCCCCCCCAACCAGGATGATTCGCCCTAATATGAGTTTGTTTACCACCGAAATGCTTTGAAGCTGTTATATTAAGGTAAAATTCTTGCATAGTGTGCCTTTAAGTGCGTGTTTATTGTTTTAACACGAAAGATCGTCGAAATCGGGGGATCTACTTTCGCGGATGCATCTGGCCACCACGAGAAGGGAGGAGTTCATTGAGATCCACTCAACGTCATTGTGGGTTGCGTCCCGGATGCTGTGTATCATCTAGCTGGGAAGTGAGAATTATTCTGCAATTTGAATTCTTGTTTTTCCTGATTCGTGAGTACACTGATTTTGCATCAAAGAGCTCCAACTAGCGCGCCATCTGTGTGCTGAAAATCCCAGCTGGGTAAATTTATTACATTGACATTTTATATTATTTTATTTTATGGTGATTATTGGTTGTGACTTTGTGAATTTAATTATTTAGGCATTCAAAGAGGGGGAAAAAAAAACAAAGACAACAGCGTACTGAGAAGAATAAATGCATGTTTATTGATCTGCCATAATTTTGTGTGATTTCCTGTGGAAAGACCTGTTTATTATTAATTATTTTTTTTTCCTTTGAGAGATTTGTATTTTAAAATCTAAAGGTAAACACAACAGTGTTTTTTTAATTATTATTTTCAAATAGAAAACATACATCTGACACTATCAGGTGAAGATCTGAGATCTGGGTTATTTGATAAGGTAACTGAAGGGAAATGTGCCTCCACCGGGGTAGTGGATACATTTAAGATCCCTTAGACAGATTCTTACATTGTGAGCCACAAAATTCTACCCGGCAGGAGGGCTACATGTAATTAGAGCAAAGGTTCATTTTGCGCCGGAGTTGTCCTTTAAATGCATTTATGCCACTTCTGAGCCTCATTAAAGTCCCAGTGAACCGGAAGTTGCAAACGACTTTTCTCCAGTGTTGTGAAGTATTTCAAAATGAATTTTGTTGATTTTGATTTCATTTGATTGGTAACTTATTCTTCCTGATTGTGTCGTATTATTATAACTCAATTTATAAATATTAATTTATGAATTTGACATAAAGGGCCCTATCATACGTTTAGATCGTTAAAACCGGGCCCAAAATATGACACATTTAATAAGGTTAAATAAAAAAAATAAACTTGGCTCCTAAAAAGAAATGTAAGCGTAGAGCCCTGCATTACAATATGTTAATCACATAATGCATCTGATAGTTACTCAAAACATATACTAAAGCCTGGTTCACACGGGACGATTTTAAAATTGTCGGCCGATTTTCCAAACCTGAGAGACCCCACACACGGCGATAAAAAAATCACGGGTCTAACAGTTTTGGTCCTACAGTGTGTGGTGCGCAGCCACACGACAAAATCAACACATCACACACAAACCGATTTGACTCCCGAGCATTCCCAGGTCAGACGGAAAATCCATCGAGATCAAACGTGACTTCAGAACGTAAACAATCATGGCGGACGAAGAGGATGCAGTGGCGATAGTTTGTAGTTTGTTTTTAACAGAAAAAAAAAGTGTTATCAAAAGAAAAGGCGATGGTCAAAGAAGTGGCGAGCATGGACGGCTGTTTTGATTTTGTTTCCCGGTGCTTCCTCTGCGCCTCGTCACCTCGCTTTCTGATTGGCTACACACCACAGTCCACAGGCTGCGTGCTCGTTTGTCCCCGGGGGACACCACACACGAGGAGAAATCGGGCCAAAAAAATTCAACATGTTGGATATCCCCGATTTGAGATCGGAGCGGTCCCGACGTCCTTCCAAGCAGACGAGAGCACTCTTAACACACCACACACGGCAGGAATATCTGATCAGATTATTTTACGATAATCAGAGCATACTTAAGATTGTCGGAAGGGGTAAATCGGGGCTAAAATCAGCCTAATTATCCTGCCGTGTGAACCAGGCTTTACAAAGCCAAAGACCCTCAGTGCTGTGGCTCAAAGAGTCTTTGGGCTGTAGAAGCTCCTGTTGACACAGAGAAAAGAGAAAAAGAAGAAACATTTTTCATCAATGATTATTGGCAGATCTATGATGACTGCTAGATTGATCACTTACACAATCAGATGACAATCAACACTGAAAAAAGAGAGAAGAGAATATACAGCCTACAATAACATGTACAAATGAATTTAAATGAAAATATAGCTGCGAGCAGCGATTACGGGTCCAAGCCGGTGGCACCGCAACCCCGGGGTGGCGGTGTCACCGGCTTTGGCCCTTCATCGCTGCTCGCAGCTATATTTATAGCTGCGAGCCGGTGACACCGCCACCCTGGTGCCTTTAGGGTTATTGTGCACGGCGTACAAAAACGTAGCCCTGCTTTGACTGTCGAAAAGAAGTGTGCTGTAGAGCTTGCATCAGTGTGGGCTCTGCAAAAGTGCGCATAGAGGGCACATATCAACCACAAAGTATGCGTGAGCAACCTTCTGAAACCTAAAATGACAAATGAGACACCCTACAGACGGTCTCATGGATTTTACGGACACATGAAATAAGTACACAAGACTGAAAATTCATATGAAGTGTGCCATGTGGGACAGGGCCTATGATCGTGAACCACAATAGCCACTTATATTGATTTTGCCCGGCCATCATTTCCCATGTTTGATTTCTGTATTTGACCGATTGTTTACCGTTGCGGACTACATTCTGCCTGGCCCAATCTGGATTGTTTATTGGACTCTGATTCTTGCTGTCTGCCTCGGCCCTTTGCCTGTCAACCTGGTTTGTCTCTGCCTTTTCTGTTCTGCCCTGTTTGCCATTGCTCACCCTTTCTGTCTTGACCATTCTTAATAAAAAGCTGCAAATGGATCCCCCTGGCCTGACCCTGCCTCGTTACAACACATATGCTGCATCTGCTCGCTATCTGCCGAAGGCTCTGGTAGTTCCGCTTCAGCACTGATGATGTTGTAGGAATAGTGCGCTCTGTTTGGTCTGGATTATTCTGGATTTTTTATTTTATACAGAAATAAGTTATTTATAATTCAGATGAGAATAAACTTAGTGTTGATTAAAATGAAGGAAAACTTTGATTGTATTGATCTGAAATATAGCACATTAATTTTAAATTCATTTAGGTTCAATTACCAAATATACAATCTTAATTTAATTTAAAGCAAACAATACATTTAAATACATATATGGGTTATATGAATATTTTGGAGAAAAAATATGTATATATATTATTAAAAATAATAATATAATATAATTATATATATATATATATATATATATATATATATATATATATATATATATATATCCAAAAAGACAAGGCCTTAAACTTAAGCTTGAACAAGGGTTAAACTCTTGTCACTAACAGACACCAAGGCACAATCACACACACACACACACACACACACACACACACAGTTTAAAAGCAAAAAGATATTTATCCAACCCCATTTAAAAACAGTCTGTGAGTGCCATCTTTTGGACATCCATCATATTCCAAAGGTTTTCAAAAATTTTAAGGAAAACATATATATTGATCTAATATATATATATATATATATATATATATATAGCACATATGTATAAATGAACAGGCTTGCGATGTCAAGATTGCAATGCTGGAATGTGTGTGTGTGTGTGTGGGTGGCTCAGCGCGATTGAACAGTGTGTTACACATAAAAACATATGCCGTCATTTTCTTCATACAGGACATCATTCAAACTGCAAAGTGTTTACTTATATTTGTGTACACTCGCAATAAACCACAACATTGTGTTTTTGTTAAATAAATTAAAGGGTTAGTTCACCCAAAAATGAAAATGATGTCATTAATGACTCGCCCTCATGTTATCCCAAGCCCGTAAGACCTCCGTTAATCTTCGGAACACAGTTTAAGATATTTTAGATTTAGTCCGAGAGCTTTCTGTCCCTCCATTGAAAATGTATGTACCGTATACTGTCCTTGTCCAGAAAGGAAATAAAGACATCATCAAAGTAGTCCATGTGACATCAGTGGGTTAGTTAGAATGTTTTGAAGCATCGAAAATACATTTTGGTCCAAAAATAACTAAAACTACGACTTTATTCAGCATTGTATTGTCTTCCGGTTCTGTTGTCAATCCGCTTTAGTGACGCTGCTGACGTAAGACGCTGCTGACGTGTATCTGGTGCGCCCGTGTATTCGGATTCAAATAAATATGGCTGGGCAAAAAAATGCAAGTCTTCCTCTGTGTCGAAATCCTTAGACATGTTTGCGAAGATTGTTTTGTTTCCAGCGTGCGTCTCCCTCAGACTGTAAACGAAGCTCGGGCGCACCAGATACACGTCAGCAGCGTCTTACGTCAGCAGCGTCACTGAACGCGGATCCACAACAGAACCGGAAGACAATACAATGCTGAATAAAGTCGTCGTTTTTGTTATTTTTGGACCAAAATGTATTTTCGATGCTTCAAAACATTCTAACTAACCCACTGATGTCACATGGACTACTTTGATGATGTTTTTATTTCCTTTCTGGACAAGGACAGTATACCGTACATACATTTTCAATGGAGGGACAGAAAGCTCTCAGACTAAATCTAAAATATCTTAAACTGTGTTCCGAAGATGAACGGAGGTCTTACGGGCTTGGAACAACATGAGGGTGAGTCATTAATGGCATAATTTTCATTTTTGGGTGAACTAACCCTTTAAAGTAATACATCCACCCGAAATGGCACTAATTTTAAAATTAAACTAAAATGCTCACAGCTGCAAGGGCATTCATAACTGTGCGCGCCCACGGTGAGGAACGAGCAGAACAGAGTGAACGTTGTTTAGTTCATTCCTACTTCCATAGGAATTAATTGAAAAAGCTCGCTCTACTCTGCACCATTATTAATGTCTTGTGCGGACATCCGTATTTTACTTCCACTTCCAAGTTAGCAATTTTAAAGCTCCCAGCGGTGTCACACGTTGATTAACCGGTGGGAAAATATTCCCATAGTAACATCCCTAATATTTATATATAAATAAAATAGGCCTACCTGATTTTGAACACAAGAGGGCAGTATAGCACTATGTATGATTTGGAATTATTTTTTTTTTTTTGACTAAACAACCATTCTGGCTGTTTTTAAACTTAAACAATTCTTTAATTGAAAAAAATTAATAAAATGGGTTTAGTTCTAATATTTGTATAATTTTATATAAAAATAAATGGTGTATAATTACATTTTAGAAAGATATGAGACATTTCCTGATTCTTTTTTTTTTTACATTAATTTAATCCCTCACCATAGCAAAATCGTTTGAGATATTCAATATCCGTTCACAATTTAGCATCTTTAATGTATTTTCATCATGTTGAAAAAGTTTGGCGTGAATAAAATAAACTACTTAGGAGGAGTAGCTAAAAACTCAGAATCTGAAATCCACATTCAAACCAAAATATCTGACTTCCTGTTGGTAGTAGCTAATGACTGTAAATTAGAAATTTTTCCGGTAAAGTTATCTACAGTAAAGTTTTGTTACTGTAGATAAAACTAACCCCCCCACTTTTGTCAAAAGCATTTAGAAAGTGACACACTTCCTGTTGCCAGTTGGTGGCGCTATAACTTTGACTCACAATAGTCACATCCATGTGATCGGCCTCTTACAGCGAACACACTGCTGAAGTTTCATCAAGATCAGTTAATGTATGATGAAGTTATAACACACTTCCTGTTTCCATTATTCGCCATAAATTCGTTTCCTCGCCACGGCCAAACCGTTCGAGATATCAAAAATCCGTCCGCAATTTAGCATCCTCAATGTGTTGAACTCAAGGTGACCGAGTTTGGCAGTAAACGGATGCAATCTCTAGGAGAAGTACTTCAAATTCCAGAGCAAGCGTTCTCCAAACAACCCATAATAGCCGACTTCCTGTTGGGCTGGCGTAAAACTTGACCGAGGGAAAGTTGTTCGGCCCGATGAGATCTATATGTGTACTGAGTTTCATATTAATTCATGCAAGCGTGTTTGATCTATGGTCCAAGTTTTGGTGACCCCATTCAAGGGGGCGCTGTTGAGCCCCCCTGCCACGCCCGGGTACCAGCTTCAGCTCGGCCCTGATGGCCGTGGGCTCTGACCTGTGTACAAAGTTTCAAGAGTTTTCAAGCACGTTAAGGGCCCCAAAAGCCCCTGAAACCTTGAACACCATTAAAATAATAGTCAAATTCCCCAAACCCCACACACACACAGAGACAGAGGGAAAGGGAGGGAGAAAATTCTCCTGAAAATCACGTTCAAACCAAAATATCTGACTTTGTGTTGTTCGGAGCTAATGACTGTAAATTAGAAAGTTGTCCGGCTCGAGGAGAACAATATACATACCGATTTTTGTTACTGTAGGTAAAACTAATACCCCATTTTTGACTAAAGGTGGCGCTACTGAGCCCCTCACCACACCCGTTTCTGAAACTTTGCACATGTCTACTGGCTAATAAATGTGATGTGTCTATCGAGTTTCATGCAATTTCAAGCATGCTAAGAGTCTCAAAAGCATCAAACAAGAATATTAAAGTTTGATGCGTTGCCAAGGCAACATTATCTTAGATATTAAATAATCCTTTCACAGGTCTACATCTGGCATGTGTTTACATTATACAGATGAAGTTTGAAGCAAATCGGGTAAAAATAAGAGGGTGATTTCAAAGCATTTTGAAAGTGACACACTTCCTGCTGCCAGTTGGTGGCGCTATAACTTTGACTCACAATAGTCACATCCATGTGATCGTCCTCTTACAACGAACACACTGCTGAAGTTTCATCAAGATCAGTTAATGTTTGCTGAAGTTATAACACACTTCCTGTTTCACGTTTCTCGCCATAATTTCGTTTACTCGCCACGGCCAAACCGTTCGAGATATCAAAAATCCCCTGGCAATTTTTGATCCTCCTTGTCTTGACTTCACGCTGACCGAGTTTCGCTGCATTTGGATGAATTCTCTAGGAGGAGTACTTTAAATTCCATTGCATGCGTTTTCCAAACAACCCTTAATAGACGACTTCCTGTTGGGCTGGGGTAAAAAGTGAGAGTATGAAGGATATATGAACCGATGAGATCTAAATGTGTACCGAGTTTCATATTATTACATGCAAGCGTGTTTGATTTATGGACCATGTTTTCGGACCCCGTTATTAGTCTGCCTTTACCTTGCTTTAAAGATGAACTGAACTGAAAAAAATCAACGTTGATAACATGTTGTTTATGACAATTAAAAGTAAATTACATTAAAAATTTTAACTAAAAATATCAATATAGCTTTTTTTAAGCAGCACAAAAATTGCGTTTGTTAGGCTGGCAATTTCGATGACGTCACTGGCATGGTAGGACCCGCAAAGGTATATAGGAAACAGCTGCAGGTCCTATATACACACACGAAAATGAGTAATTTTAGTGGCACGGGTTACGCATTTGATCATGTGAGGGACAGGCCAGTAGTATCAGACTACCACTACATGGAGGACGACCAGTTTCAGGCTCCACATACAGTACAGGATCGTTTGGGGGAAGTGACTGGTGTGGGCGCGGGAGCTGCCGGAGCATGGACACTGCACCGGAGTCGATCTGTTGCAGAGAGGTTAACCTGGAACATTTATTGATCGGCGAAAATGCATCACCATGCACCGTTCATTTCGGATACTGTGCGGTGAGAGAGACATGTTGGAGGAGACTATGCTATCTCTAAGGGATGTCCGAGCTGAGACGCTGGAGCGCCCCATAAGTAGCTGGTATGTAACAGTGTATTTTACGAATTGGCGACTGGGCTAGGCTAACTTGTTATATCCTTTTCTCAGACTGTTAAAGTTAACAGCGTACCGGCAGTTCACTCTTTGGGCGAGGGGGCATTTGGGAAGGATGAATAAGATTCCGTTCCCATCCTGTGCAGTGAACTAACGTTACATCTTTTCCCCTCAGCCGAATATCAAGGATTCTAGTATGCGTTGGACTTGTAGCTAAATAAAACATTTGATGTCAGACGCTTCATATACTCATTGACTTTTTCAACACATCTGTCTCTCGTACCTAGGATTAAACACTAGAAATCACGACTAGAATAATTTTGTTGACAAGGCCAGGGGGTAGAAAGAAGCTAGATCTGCTGGTGTTGGTTGGCAACGGAGTAGCCTACCATGCCAGTGACGTAGTCGAATGTTGAAATCCAACATGGCGGCGCCCGTGTAACAACAACAACATTTTCAACGTACCATTTTATCCCTTTTAACAAATTCTGCCATTTTAATAATTGTACCAATGAGAATAAATAAAATACATCTGTTATATCACATTTTTTCAAATTTCAGTTCAGTTCATCTTTAAAAGCGTTACTATTTTAAACATGTCTGTCCTGTGCAGAGTGAATCCAGCACGTATATGATACTATATGTAACTATATGTAACTAAGTTATATGTCACTTCAGAAACAGTTTGCAGCATGCAATTGGCTGTCGGTCCAATACATCTCTTACATTGCGTCTACACTTTGTTAATGAGAGGATTCGCGAGCCTGCATAATTCGGCACTGAATTAAAATGCCCTTATGAGCGGTGAGTAGATTCTGACTAACTTGAAAACCATTGATTGACAATTGCGTTCAAGAGAACAACAACTACCGGTATGTCTGTGATTGGCTACATTGCTGCTCACCGCTGCAAAACGCGTTGTAAATAGGTTAATTTTCCATTCTCCAGAGCGTGAACACAAATAAGCACAAATATACACTGGAGCGTTTGGCAAATCTGTTGCGCCAATATATTATTACTGTATCAATTGAGGGTGCTCTTGCTTTCATTTGAGGGGTACATAGCACCACCATAGAACCGGGCTTTAGGCGGGAGCGAAAGCGCGAGTGAGTGCCTTTGAGAAAACGCGCTAGGCCTACTTCAAATAGCCTAACGTCACACACATTTAACGGTATTAATTTAAATGACGAGTAAAATGCTGGCATACACTTAACTGGCATACATAATCAAACATAATGGACAGTCAAACATAATGGGATGTATGTACAGGTGAAACTCGAAAAATTAGAATATCGTGCAAAAGAAAAGCGGCAGTTTTTGAAGTTCCTTCAGACTGTCCTGTTAGTAATAATAGCCTATTAGATTGTATTCATACATTTAGCTATATTTAATTGATATTGGTAATAGTTTACGCTGTAAAAGTAACTTATAAAAGAAATTTGTTCAGTTAAAGTACTTACCTCAAAAAAATTCACAGCTGGCGTCTGTCTATGGCGATCCACTCTCAGGGACGTCCGTTATGCGCGCACACTCGACACACAAACCTCTGTTCACTTTCTGCGAGGCTGTTGCGCGGGCTTTTCACGCGAGCAACAATTAAAACAAATAAAATTGTGTGAGGTCTAATCGGGTCTAATGTCTATGTATGGGAACCAGTTGTGGATTTAAAAAAAAATTTTTGTGGAGAAAATGCTAATATAAAAATGACTTATTTATATAGGATTAAAATAAATCCTTCCATCTACGTGTTTTTTTATTTAACTTTTAAAGTTAATCGCTTATAGCCTAAATGAGAATGCAGATTCATGATTTTCATCTGCAGAGGGAAAAACTATAAAACATTATTATATGACATTTTAATAGGCCTAACACATTAATAGTGTTAGGGTGCGCGTGCGGTGTTTGTTTGTGTTTGGAGCTCCGTCGAATTGATTCATTAATCCTTGATTTTCTTCTTTACCACTCATTTATAAACAAGTACTTTCTATTTTTATATTGTGTGAACTTATCCTCGATACTATTCCCTATAAAAAATAATCGGATTGCTTTGATATCGCTACTTAGATCCAACTTTGCGAATCCCAGCTACTAGCCTTTTAGCCCGCTAGCATTTCACGCGTGGCCTCGCGCCAATCGACCGTCGGATTTTACACCCGTTTCACTGAAAGGATACGGGTTATATCCAGGATTTCAGTCCTAAATTAGTAGTGATATTGGTAGTATCACTACTAATTTACTGTTTATCTGTTATAATGGCGAATATATCGGATGTGTGTCTAACGCTACCTCTGAGTGCAGGTGAGGACACATTCGAGCTGCATTCGGTGCTGTTGGAGCTGGAGTCCGTGGAGAAGCAGATCCGTGGTCTGCTAGAGAGGCAAGCCGAGCTGCGAGATCGGCGATCAGCGCTTGAAACATCACGCGCCGATGCTCACAAGTCAGTGGTTAGTAACTTTTTGACTCCGACTTCGTCTACTCCGTGCGTTTCTCTGCCCAGGAGGACGCGATCATCTCTGGCTTCATTCACTCCGGCACCGACACAAAGCCATGGACCCTGGGTGATCCCTCAGCGGAAGACACGAGCCAGGACCAGACCAAGAACCTCTCCACCCCTCCCGGTCTTCGAGATCTCCACCCGGAACCGCTTCTCCCCTCTTCGCGAGTCGGAACGTGACGACGCCGGTATGATCATCGGCAGTTCCATCGTCCGTCATGTCCGCGCTACCTCAGGTAAGGGTAATGTGCGCACTCACTGCTTTCCTGGTGCTCGTGTTCTAGATGTCGCTGCACATGTTCCCGAGATCCTGAACGGTGACGAGCGCGTCGGAGCTGTGGTGCTGCACGCGGGAACGAACGACATCCGGCTGCGGCAGACGGAGGTTCTGAAGAAGGACTACAGGAGCCTGATCGAGACGGTACGCAGCACAGCGCCTGAGGCAACGATCATCGTGTCTGGACCGCTTCCCACGTACCGACTAGGACAAGAAAGGTTCAGTAGACTATTTGCTCTAAATGAATGGTTAATGTCATGGTGTAATGAACAGAAACTGCTCTTTGTAAATAATTGGAATCTGTTCTGGGAGCGACCTAGGCTCTACCGTGCTGATGGCCTGCACCCCAGCAGAATCGGAGCGGCTGTGCTGTCGGACAACATCTCCAAGACGTTACACACCATCTGACTAGTAAGTCAAAGTCCAAATCACAATCTCTGCTGTCCCAACTTAATTGATACAAGTAGTGTAGAACATTATATAGAAACTGTGTCTATTCCTCGTCTAGTGAGGCCAAACAATAAATCTAGTTTAGGATCTAGGAAAAATCTTATTGTAATTAAACCAGAAAATCTAAATATCAGTGAACAAAAAGAATTTCTAAAACTAGGTCTTCTAAACATTAGATCGCTCACACCTAAGGCGGTTATTGTAAATGAAATGGTCACAGATAATAATTTCGATGTTCTGTGCCTTACTGAAACCTGGCTTAAACCAAATGATTATTTCGGTCTAAATGAGTCTACTCCACCAGGATACTGTTATAAGCATGAGCCCCGTCCGATCGGTCGTGGCGGCGGTGTTGCAACAATCTATAGAGATATCCTTAATGTTACTCAGAAAACAGGTCACAGGTTTAATTCGTTCGAAGTACTTGTGCTAAATGTTACGCTCTTAGATGTAAGAAAGAAATCCCTATTATCTCTAGCCTTGGCGACCGTATATAGACCTCCAGGGCCCTATGCTGATTTCCTAAAAGAGTTTGCAGACTTTCTCTCAGATCTATTGGTCAATGCCGATAAAGCAATAATTGTTGGAGATTTTAACATACACGTAGATAACACAAATGATGCGTTAGGGGCTGCGTTTACAGATTTATTAAACTCATTTGGGGTCAAGCAAAACGTCAGTGGTCCCACTCATCGTCTAAATCATACACTAGATTTAATTATATCATATGGAACCAATCCAACCGATATAGATATTATACCGCAAAGTGACGATCTCACTGATCATTGTATGGTAACGTGCATATTACGTACTGCTGAAATTTGCCATGTTGCGCCACGTTATCGACCAGGCAGAACAATCGTTCCAACCACTATAGATAGATTCACAAATAGCTTACCTGATCTATCTCAGCTGCTCAGTGAACCCCAACAAACAGATGAACTAGAGGAAATGACTAGCAGTTTGAGCACCATTTTCTCTAGTACATTAGATATTGTTGCACCAATTAGATTAAAAAAGGTTAGAGAGAAAACTAAAGCACCATGGTACAATAGTACTACACATGTTATCAAGAGAGAAACTCGTAACTTAGAGCGTAAATGGAAACAAACTAATTTAGAGGTCTTTAGAATCGCGTGGAAAGACAGTATGTCACGTTATAAAAAGGCTCTAAAAGCAGCCAGGGCTGAGCATCTCCGCAAACTAATAGAAAATAACCAAAATAATCCAAGGTTTTTATTTAACACCGTGGCTAGACTAACAAATAAACAGACATCACCAGAGCAAAATATTCCGTTACAGTATAGTTGTAATGATTTTATGAATTACTTCAATGAGAAAATAGAAAGCATCCGAAATACAATTGTAAATGTACAATCCTCTATGGTGTCTTATGATTCAGCCTCAATTATCGCCCCTCAAGAACAACTACACCGCTTTACAACTATAGGACAGGAAGAGCTAAATAAACTTATCTTTGCAGCGAAACCAACAACATGTTTATTAGACCCAATACCCACTAAACTACTGAAAGAAGTGTTACCTGTAGTGGAAGAGCCTCTTCTCAATATTATTAACTCGTCTTTATCTTTAGGTCATGTTCCAAAAATATTTAAGCTGGCAGTAATAAAACCTATTATTAAGAAACCGCAATTAGATCAAAATAACTTAGCAAATTACAGACCCATTTCAAATCTTCCATTTATATCTAAAATACTAGAAAAAATTGTGTCCGCTCAATTGTGCTCTTTCTTGCAAGAAAATGATATCTATGAAAAATTTCAGTCAGGATTCAGACCGCATCATAGCACAGAAACTGCGCTAGTTAAAATTACAAATGATTTACTTTTAGCTTCTGACCAAGGCTGTATCTCAATACTAGTTCTACTCGATCTTAGCGCTGCGTTCGACACTATAGATCATAAAATACTCTTGGATCGACTACAAAACTACACTGGTGTTCAGGGACAGGCATTAAGCTGGTTTAGATCGTACTTATCAGACCGTTACCATTTTGTCTGTTTAAATGGTGAAAAATCGAAGATAACGTCAGTAGACTATGGAGTGCCGCAAGGATCGGTGTTAGGCCCTCTGCTATTCTCAATATATATGCTGCCACTTGGTAATATTATAAGAAAACATGGAATTAATTTCCACTGTTATGCTGATGACACTCAATTATATATTTCATCAAGACCAGATGAAAACACTAACTTATCTAAATTGACAGAGTGTCTTAAAGATATAAAATGCTGGATGACGTGTAATTTCCTGCTATTAAATTCAGATAAAACGGAGGTATTACTTATTGGTCCAAAAAACTACCCACAAAACCTCGTACAATACAACTTTAATTTAGAAGGATGTCCAGTTACTTTATCCACTACAGTAAAAGACCTGGGTGTTATACTAGACCGCAACTTGTCTTTCGAAAATCATATATCATATGTTACAAGAACAGCCTTTTTCCACCTTAGAAATATTGCTAAGCTACGTAACATGCTATCTGTTTCTGATGCAGAAAAGTTAGTTCATGCATTCATGACCTCGAGACTAGATTACTGTAACGCTTTATTAGCTGGTTGTCCTACATCCTCAATAAACAAGCTACAGTTAGTGCAAAATGCAGCTGCTAGAGTTCTTACTAGGTCAAGAAAATATGATCATATAACACCAATTTTATCATCTCTGCACTGGTTACCTATTAAGTTCCGTATCAATTACAAAGTACTATTACTGACCTATAAAGCCCTAAATGGTCTAGCTCCTGTATATTTAATGGACCTTCTATCGCCCTACAATCCATCGCGTTCTTTAAGATCCCTAAATTCGAGGCTTCTGGTCATTCCTAGGATATCCAGATCCACTAAAGGAGGGAGGGCGTTCTCGCATTTAGCTCCTAAACTCTGGAATAGCCTTCCTGATACTGTTCGTTGCTCAGACTCGCTCTCCCAGTTCAAAACTAGATTAAAGACGCATCTCTTCAGCCAAGCATTCACATAATGCTTGCCTCTTATACTACTGTTGAATCAGATCGAATGCATTAATATTATGAACAGCAGCTACGCTAATTATTTCCCATTTGCTTTTCTGCTGTTATCTCGGGACGCTAGTCCCGAGGTAAATAGCGTTCTTCAGCTACAGTCTGTATCCAGCCTCTCACGGAGACTTCAGAGTCCCCAACACCTGCGATGAGATGACTAAACGCCTGCGATGAGACGACTCGACGCCTGTGAAGAGACGACTCAACGCCGGCGATATGTTATGCCCTAAATTAATACATGATGATTAACTAACTGTATTTTTTACGTACATTTCTGAAATGCACTTTCTGTAAAGCTGCTTTGAAACAATATGTATTGTGAAAAGCGCTATACAAATAAATTTGAATTGAATTGAATTGAATTAATACAATATGCATAACCCTATGAGTAATAGAATTGTGTACACAATGAACAGAAGTGCAGTCATCCTGTGAATTATAAGGCAATGATTAGGCTACAACTTGATTGTATGTACAGGTGAAACTCGAAAAATTAGAATATCGTGCAAAAGTTCATGTATTTCAGTAATTCAAATTAAAAGGTGAAACTAATATAGGCCTATTTAGTAGGACGAAGACATAAACATACAGCCACTGATAAACACAGTAGTGTCCTGCCAATATTAAATAGGGAAAGTTTTTCAGGCAGTTAGGAACTATGTTTAAAATATTTTCCTTGGCAAGATACGTTTCCCTTTTCTCTTTTGTGTGATTACAGGTGTTCCAGCGTTCCAGAGGATGAGCAAAGACATCCAACGTTTAGACCGCACTGCATTGGCCACCTAGATGAAAAACTTCTGAACATTCACAGAACACAACACTGTCCGCCACTTCCAAAAGATCACAACTCTTCCAGAGGACTCAAGCATTCAAGAGGATGCAAAGTTTCACCATGAACTCTTATCCTGTCATTTTAAGTAATGGAGCCTGTATGTAGCATGCTGTATGATTAATGAAGTTTGTTTTGTGATCAAAAATGATCAGATGAGGGATTGAAAGATTTTGTATTTTCAGTCATCAGATTAATTTACATTGTGACTATGCATCAGATGTAATCAACTCTGTCTGTAGAGGTGTGTACCAAATGGCCCATACAGGTGTATGGCCCACAGAAACTGATTGGTGTGAATGACAAAGAAACAGCATTGCTCAGAGTAGGTTAGCAGGTGAGAACGATCTCCTGTGGGAGGTCCCAACATGTTTCATGTATAAAGTTCTGTCCCACAAACAGAACTGTGGGTTAAGATTGTTAAAGGGAGACATGCGAACATCACTGCTGAAGGACTGCTACACTACAAACCTTCAATAAATTCTTCTCCCCACAAGAACTCTGGTCAAGCTTACTTATTTTATGTATTGGAGAAATCTAATACAATGGCGAGCCACCCAAACCACTGCTCGGACAAATACAGCAAAATCTAACAACGCTTAAGCTTTTACTTTCCTTCATGAAAGACTAAGTACAATACATTGTACTTTGTACATTGTACGCCGTTTTTGAACGGCGCATGCTCTGCTGCGACGACACGTCTGTACTGCTTGCCACATGTTTCACTCGCGGTGTGTGTTTGTAGTTGTCTTCGGTTTGCGTGGTTGGTATTAGTATTTATCGCTATGGGTGAACTACACAAAACTATTTGGATTATACTTGTTATTCTTTGGATCATCACTTACAACAGTTACGCATTACTACCAGAGGTACACGGCAAAAATGGACTCACCTACTCCAGGGAAGTCCTGCTCCAACTCCGGTCCTCTGTGTCCCGGTGTATTAAACCATCAAGTGTCCTTCCCGCCGAAATAAGAATGAGGAAAAGGGGGAAGAGAGGTGGGGTGCGCTGCAGGTTGAGAAGGAGACCCTTCAAACCCCCTCTCCCCTCAATCATCCTGTCTAATGTGCGGTCTCTCCGAAACAAGATGGACATACTCCACGCAAAATGTCTGGCGGAGAGAACCTTCAAAGAAGCATGCATCATCGCCCTGACTGAAACCTGGCTTGACGAGGCAAGAGAAATATCCAGAAGCTCCAGTGTTCATTGTTGGTGATTTTAACAGTTGCAGACGCGACAGTGTGTTGCCGTCATTTCAGCAATATGTGGACATTCCGACAAGGAGAGAAAATATTCTTGACCTCTGTTATGGCAATATTTCAGACGCATACATCTCAAAGGCTTACCCTCCGCTCGGCTTTGCAGACCACAATGTTGTTTGTTTACTTCCGCGTTACAGACCGGTACTGAAAAGTAACAAGCCACAAGTCTATAGTGTCAATCAGTGGTCGGAGGACGCAATTACTCAATTACAAGGCTCACTGGCCTGTACGGACTGGGACATTTTTGATGGCAACCTTGATACGAGAGTCTCTGTCATTACAGACTATATCAAATTCTGCATCACAACAACCATACCAGTTAAGACCTTCAAAAAATATCCAAACTCCAAACCCTGGATAAATCATCGTATTAATTATAGTTTCAGGGAAAAACGGAAAGCCTTTCAACAACAAGACAGGGCCTTATTAAAAACCATCAACCGTCATATAAAAAAAATGACATCAAGGCAAAACACAAATATAAAGAGAGACTTGAGCAGGAATTCAGCAACATGAACACTAAACAGGCTTTCCAAACTGCAAGAACACTAACCGGACATAATTCTAGACCCAAACTAACACCAATAACAGATCCATCATCTTTTGCAGAAGAACTGAACATCTTCTACTCACGGTTTGACACCAAAGACTGTTCAGAGGAATGCAAGGCCCTACTGGCAAACCTTCCAGCCCCCGAGCCTGCACTCTCTGCTCCTTTTACAGTAGAAGATGTGAGGTGGAAACTGAGACAGTGCAAAACAGGCAAGGCTCCGGGACCGGACGGTATCCAAGCGCGGAACCTGAGAGAATGTGCCAGGGAGCTCTCTCCCATTCTTCATTCAATCTTCACGGAATCCTACAAGCCATGCCTTCTTCACTCCCTACTACAGCACCTTGAATCACCCGGGAATTCTGCCAGACTTCTTTTTATTGACTACAGTTCTGCCTTCAATACTATTTAGCGTCACCAGATGATAAGGAAACTCCAACATCTCAACGTCCCTTCAATTCTCATCCACTGGGTATTCAGCTTCCTCAGTGAGAAAAGAACAAAAAGTCAGAGTGGACTCTGTGACGTCCCCCTCCATTATTACCAACACCGGAGGCCCACAAGGTTGTGTACTGAGTCCATTTCTGTTTACTCTATACACTAATGACTGCACCAGCCCCTTATCTGCTACCACATACATCAAGTACTCTGATGACACTGTTGTTCTTGGTCTCCTCAATAACAAAACCCCTGTTTCAAGCTATCAAGACTCCATTTCTCATCTCACACAGTGGTGTTCGAATAATTATCTTCAACTGAATGTTACAAAAACAAAAGAAATGCTGATTAACACACCAAATGGGAACAGCACAGCCCATAATGTCACCCTCAACTATACATGCATAAATAATGTAGTTGTTGAAAGAGTGGAGTGCTTCAGATACCTGGGACTCACTCTGGACAGTAAACTGAAGTTTGATCAACATACTACAGACACTTTCAAACGCTGTCAACAAAGACTCTCTGCTATCCGCAAAATCAAATCCCTTTCGGTTGCTCCCCACCTTTTGCTGCTGCTCTACAAAAGCATAATTCAACCTGTTCTTCTCTACTGTTCAATCTGTTATTTCAACATACTTATGGCAGATGGGTTTGATCCCATCTGCCATAACACTACTCAACAAAAACACCTGCTAAAGTATGTCTTGGGTTTTTAATAATGGACAGCATGTTTTATGTATGTTTCATGTGTGTGTATTGTGAGGTTATGTACGTACAGATGGTGGAAACAAATTTCCTGAAAAGGACAATAAAAGGAATCGAATACATGAGATACATATGGATTATAAGACAAGTGACCATAATATGAAACTCATAAGCATGCACAACAAAATAATTTATATCATGAAGCAAAATTATATACAAGAATAAACCTTTTAACATTGTTCTTTGGGAGGAACTTGGAGTAGATCTGAATCCCACAGTTGAATCTGCTGGTTTTAAAGATGAACTTTATTCACTGTGAGAACTTCAGATAAAGTTTCTTTGTCGTGTCAGATGTTATGGCTGGTTAGGACAGATTTATCCAGATTATATTTTATAGCTTGATGCATTATTGTGTCACATTTGGCGAAAACACAGCATCATACCTGAAAGTGCTGGATCTGAGGAGGATCTGCTTACAGTGGATGTGTTTGGTATGTTTGCATAGAGAAGATGGATGATTGAAACGCTTCCCACATGCAGTGCAGTGATACGGCTTTTCTCCAGTGTGAATAATCTGGTGCAGTTTTAAACTGTTTGCTGTAATAAAAGTCTTCTCACACACACAACACACATACTCTCTCACACCAGTATGACTTTTCTGATGTCTTTTTAAATATTGCCGCAATGAAAAACTCTTTCCACACACAGAACATGAATGCGGCCTCTCCTTCATATGAACTGTCAGGTGTGTCTTCAGGTTTGAATTCGACAAAAAAAATTTGCCACATTGATCACATGTGTACAGCCTTTCTCCAGTGTGGATGTTTATGTGTTCCTTAAGGTGTGTTGATTTAGTGAAGCTCTTTCCACACTGATCACAAATGAACGGTCTCGCTCCAGTGTGAACTCTCATGTGATCCGTCAGATATGCTTTAACAGTGAAACTCTTCCCGCATTGATCACATGTGAACGGCTTTTCTCCAGTGTGGATCCTCTCATGTCTTTTCAGAGATGTCGAGTGACTGAATCTCTTGTCGCAGTCTGAACACTTGTAAGGTTTCTCGCCTGTATGAACTCTGTTGTGTTCCTCAAGTCTTTCTTTTTGCATGAAACTCTTCCCACACTGATCACATGAGAACGGCTTCTCTCCAGTGTGGATCGTCATGTGTATCTTCAGGTCACCTTTAATAGAGAAACTCTTTCCGCACTGATCGCACGTGTGCAGCTTCTCTCCTGTGTGGATCCTCATGTGATGCTCAAGATTGTGTTTGGTTGTGAAACTGTTTCCACACTGAGTGCAGGTGAAAGATTTCTTGAATCGTCTTTTCTTTAAAAATGTCTGTTTAGTCTTTGAGCGACTCAAATGTTTTTCTCCAGGTTGGACATGATGTTCCTCCTTCACTTCACTCAGTTCTTCACTCTCCTCGCTCTCTTCCATCAGGTCTGACAGGAAAGAAACAATTATTACATTGAATTTTTAGTACATCAAAATATTTCTCTTCAAAGAGAGAAATATAAAGTGAAAAGACATGAAAGTGAGTCCTGATGTAATGATAGAAAGTAGACAACTGCTTTAAAATATTATGATAATTTCATGCCTTTTTATAAATTGATTACATGTCCTTGAAACTTTCCATGAATGAGGAAAATTTATCTTCAAATTATTATTTTTAAAACATTATAGACACAAATCCCATGTTTCTTTAGCAAGAATTATTAAATATATTTGATAAATGACACAATTATCTAACATGATATTAACATTAAAATGTACAATACTGCCATATTTTGACACCAACTTTGAGATTGATATTTATTTTACTAAAACGTTTTAATTATTAATGGCCGTTCACACTAGACTTTTCCTTGCACTGACTTCCATTCATGAGTCTGTGAAAGTGGGACACCAGAAACACAAGCTCAAGTGAATAAACCCTGTGAGAAATAACACAAACATTTATCATTCAAGTGGAGTGCTTAACTTATTTATTTTTCTTATTTGTTATGTTAAATTTATGTTTGTGAAAAAGCTGCCACAGAATGTGACGTCATTTCACGACCGTTGCAGTGTCTGTAGAAACTTCACATGCTCACAGTGTAGAGCGGCTTTAACTAGTTTTAAATTAACTATTTTTATTAGCATTATCTGTGTCCTTCATGTTTCACTCAACCCTGTTACTCCTGACATGATTTTCCTCCTTTAAAAAACAGAGCATTTCTTAAAATTGTGACATCATCTGGTAGGGGTGTGCAAAAAAATCGATTCACATTTGAATCGCAATTCAAAATCGATTCATAGAATTCCAAAAATCGATTCTTTTTTTTTTTTTTTTTTAAATAGCTTGCAGGTGCGGAGTGGCAATCGGGAGAGTCGGGACTTTTCCCGGTGGTCCGGTAGTGTTTTGAGGCCGCGAGGGCCGGTCTGATAATAGCTACATTACAAGTTCTTGCTGCCCGCTGGTCAAACTGTGCAGCCTCTCTGCTCAACCCGTAAATAAATGCATCGATACGCAAATTTTGTGTCATAAGTTACGTGTGAGTTTTTTCTCTCTCTCATCAATACCGAATATGTTCATCAGTGGTTACAGTCTATATCAAGCAGGGACACGTTTGTGTGCATTTTATTTTGTATTGAGTCTCCGCAACGGCGATAGATTGAAGCGCGCGTCCGAATGAAGACTGCGCGCGTCACAGAGAACAACTGTATCCATGACACTGATAGCAGCGGCAACGAGCGCTCAGCTTGAGTTCAAAAACAACAGATTTAAGCACTAGATCTCTTATTTAATAGCGAACTAAATGAATGCTCTGCTAGTTAACTGGAGATGTTTTATTTGTATTAGCTACATCCGTGCCTCAATGTTTCAAAAAGTGATGTGGGACATCGATCCTGAGAAAAAGGATCGAGTTCCCATTTCAACAGTCAACCTGGTAGCTGAAGTACTCCTTAAACCACATTTAGCATAATTGTTTGTTACTTTAAAGCTAAATGTAAAAGCTTTTTATTTAAGTTTTATTTTAAACTTGAATTAAATGTATTTGAAAGCTGGCCAAAGCTTGGCACTTTGCACTTTTTAGTAGGGCTGGGCGATATATCGCACGATATTGTTATGCGCATCTCGTCAGTAAAGCCGGTTCCTTGATTAGTAGTAAATCACCTTCACCTGCTTTCAGATGGAGCGGCATTTACTACAAAGAGCCGTAGTTAACTGACAAGCTGGGCCATATCGCATCAATATCTCGGACGTATCGCCAGCGATAATTAATGCGATATGGCTCAGCTTGTCAGTTAACTACGGCTCTTTGTACACAGCAAAAACTCCAGTGTTAAATTAACACTCCTGCGAGTGTATATGAGTCCACACTCAAGAGTGTTGAAGGTAATGAGATAATTAAGTGATTAATTGAGTGATGATTGAGCATTATTGAAGACACCTGATGTTAACAAGCAGAATCACTGAAGGAGAAAAACTCAAATTGTAAGCCACCGTTATGGCGATCATTGGTTGCTTTAGTTGGACTCTTGACCCTTATATTATTAACTTTAGATTTTGTTTGGCTGATGTATCTGAGTTATAACTGCCAGATGAACAAAGAAAAAAGTGATCTGATGGTGTTGGTTAAATTATGACAATCATCATTTGAACTTTATGATTTTGATTTATGTTGTTGGTTACAGCATAACTGTGATTCTGAATACACTTCCAGAATTTTAGCTATAATAAAAAGGATTTCTTAAAAATCTTTCTAATAGGCACTCACAGACTTCAAGATTCAGTCAATGCATCTCAACAATGGTGATGAGCAGAATATTCAATTAGGAAAAGTAAATTACATAGAAAATTCAGATCATAATTTATTCATATCGCAATGCATGATGGGAGCCATTAATGAGTTGTGATTGGTGGCAGCCACTGCAACATGCTTTATTATTGTCACCATTGTTGAGATTCACAGGCTGATTATTGATGTCTGTGTTTCTAAAT
The DNA here is from genome assembly GCA_030770095.1 of Gila robusta. NCBI lineage: Eukaryota > Metazoa > Chordata > Actinopteri > Cypriniformes > Leuciscidae > Gila > Gila robusta. The sequence continues at coordinate 433,521 of JAVALU010001625.1, forward strand.
AAATTTATTTGAAAGTGTTTTGATCAGAACAATGTTTATTAAATATTTTGGATTATAAGAAATATACCTATATTCATATATGCTGTAGAATCAATAAGTTGTTGCCAACAAGTTAAATCCAACTATCTCGATACGTTTCACTTTCAGATCACAGCATGATTATGCCAGAACACAACGAACACTATCAGATCACACTTTTTTTTGTTCATTTGACTGTTATAAATAAATAACAGCAGAAAAACAAATTTAAAGTGAATGTATAAAGGTTAAGAGCCCAACTAAAGCAAACACTTATCGCCATAACGGTTGCTTACAATTTGAGATTTTCTCCTTCAGTGATTCTGCTTGTTAACATCAGGTGTCTTCAATAATGCTCAAACATCACTAAATGAATCACTTAATTATCTCATTAACTTTAACACTCTTGAGTGTTAATTTAACACTGGGGTTTGTGCTGTGTAGTAAATGCCGCTCCATCTGAAAACAGGTGATGGTGATTTACTACTAATCAAGGAACCGGCTTTACTGACGAGATGCGCATAACAATGTGATGCGATATATCGCCCAGCCCTACTTTTTAGTTGCAAAAGTTTTTATTTTTGTATGAAGACATATAACGTAATATCAAACTACACTGTAAAAAATTCCTGTAAATTTACATGGAAATTTAACAGCAAAATGCTGTTTTCATGTAATAACTGTAAGTTACTGTTTTTTGCAATGCATTATGGGAGAACTTGGTCGCTTCAAATTTCGTCTTGACCAGCAACAGTATGACACTGTTATTTAACAGTATAATACCATATTTTCGTACATGTGAGAAGACATTTTAGTTTATCTGCATGAGGTCATTTCGCAGCTCTGCTTGTTATTCATTTATTTGTAAACTATTACTTTTAAATATTAAATTTTAAACATCCAGTGATGTTTTTGTGATTTAAATCGGATGAAGCCTGTTTTAATCCACAATATATCACAGGAACGTGAGCCCATTGTACAGACTGTCATCACATCACATTCAAACGGGTAAGAAACTTTTATCCAACTTGCACATTTTCCTAAAATTTATCTGAGTACAAAATTAGTGTGAAATGTTCTTTCTTCTTCTTGTGTGGTTACAATTTTAACGTGAGATTCAAACCGTCCATTATCTGCTAACTTTACTGTTGTTTGCAACTACGTATTTGATTTGATCTGTAGCCTAAGTTAAGTAGGCTACCTCTAAATATTAACATACAGTATACAAATGATCCAGTTAAGTGTAGGATGACATGATAGCGTGTAGCCTATTAGTCGAAAAAGTAACCGAGTAAAATATGATAGCTTGTTTGTTTGTGAGCTCGTTAGCATACACTCAGACTGCATTGGTTTGCTACCGTCATGCACACTTTATGCATATGCAACGGACACATGTCCCAATCTTTCTCTAAGCAAAATATACGTGAGGTATTATCAAAATTCATAATTCTTGTGTAATTACTGTGAACGTGCGTGTTCAAACCGCTGCAGAAATAGCAGCATAACAGATGGATGGACGGAATGTCGATCATTTTCAGATTTTTCTTTTTTATTGAGACTTTATTTTGTTTATTTTTTATGTATCTCTTCTTTACATTATGTTTTTCTTGTCATTGTAGTTGAACTCCTGAAGGCTTACTTTGTAGAGAAGCAATAGCCGCTTTCCGACCGGAGGGACTTTTGCAGTTCCTAGAACCTAACGTTCCTAGAACCCTTTTTTTCGCGTGTTCCGACCGGACTAAGTTGGGGATTTTTTAGTTCCTCAGACCGTAGTTCCTATAACTCTTTCAGTACCTAGTCTAGAGCGAGGACTTTTTTAGTTCCCTTTCCCTAGGTCTACGTTGATTGGTTTAACTTATAAGTCACGCCCACTGTCAACACATTTTCTTCACTGTCTGTTGCAATTCGCCTATGTAGGCTATGCTAACTCATAACTTAAGACAAACATAAGGCATTCAACCAGCTAATTGCTAATGCTTGCTAAACTTACCCGTCGTTTTGTTTGCCTCCTGCGCTCTGCTCTTCTATCTTCTTCCATCAAATTACTTAAGATCATATTACGCTGGAGCCTTCGTCTTCTGTGTTTCTCTGTACAGAACTCAAGATCTTTAAACGCCGCCGTTCATACTCCGTTATTAAGGTCCAGGCAAGGCAGAACAGGAACATTCCGATAGCCTCCTCCACGCTGGTTTGTTGTTGTTGTATGTGGCGCCGCCGCCACCGTGCTTGCGTCACTCCCTTACCCCTCCTACCAGTTCCTATGGCCACTTGGCCAGTGCGAACGCAAACAGCAAAACCGAGTTTGGGGGAGAGTAGTTCTTAGAACTGTTTAGAAGTGGACAGTTCCTATAACTAAGTTCCTGTAACTACTTGGTCGGAAAGCGGCTAATGACTGCTTCTTTAAGAAACTGTAAGTTTGCCTATTGTTTGTTCTATGAACACCTGTATAGTAATTGTTCACCTAAAAATGGTAGTTCTCTCATCATTTACTTAACCTTATGTTGTCTCTTTCTCTTGGAGGAAAAATTAAGATATTGTCGTGGAGAAATGATGTCTGTTTGTTTGCCCAAACAATGGAAGATGAATGGGGACCAAACCTTCAAGCTCCAAAAGGAACATAAAGGTACAGTACAATTAAAGGGATAGTTCACCAAAATTAGCCCATGATTTACTCACCCCGAAGCCATCCTAGGTGTATATGACATTCTTCTTTCAGACGAATTCAATCAGAGTTATATTTAAAAATGTCCTGGCTCTTCCAAACTTTATAATGGCAGTGAATGGGCACCATTTTTTTGAAGTGCATCTATCCATCATAAAAGTGTCCCAAACAGATCAGAGGGGTTAATAAAGGCCTTCTAAAGTGAAGCGATGCATTCTTGTAAGAAAAATGCCCATATTTAAAACTACGCCACAAGAGTAACACTTAAAAATGTATGACATAGATGTAGGAGTAGCGTACGCTTTGACGCCTCTCTCAAACACACAGGGCTGGGCAACTGCGTTCATCATTACGTTGTGTGTCAAGTTCAAATGTTATTCTTTTGCCGTAAATCAATGCGTATGGCCTTCTGCAGGAAACTAGTTATTTTAGTTGATAAAGTTTTAAATATGGATATTTGTCTTACTCCAACACATCGCTTCACTTCAGAAGAGCTAAATGTACGGTGAAAAGTGTTTGGTCTGTTCTCACCCACAAATTGAATCACTTCAGAAAACTAGTTAAACCATGTGACCCATATGAATAACCTTTATCCTTCATTTACTATGACTATTGGTGTTTGAAAGTTTGATCCCCATTCTCTTCTTTTGCATTGTAGGGACAAAAATACATTTCATCCCAATGAAAACATCATCTTTTGCATCATTGGAGTTTAAATTTGAATAAGGGTGAGTAAATGAGAAAATTATAATTTTTACATAAACCATTTATATTCTGAATGATAGGCCTATTGCCTCTGAATATAAAGAACAAATAGCATTACGTTTTAAAAATATCATTTGCAGATACTGTCAGTCATCTTAAATTGTTTTCTTTACCAATAGATGTCTGCCACTCCTGTTGACCTTAAGAAAATGCTTGCCTGTGTCTCCTTGTTTTACCTTAATTGGTAAGTATGTCATATTAGATATGTCTGCATTTTGTTTCACTAAAACAAAGCTCACATTTCCAGACTGACACATAACTTTCCTTTATCAGAAGATCCACATTTATAATATGCCTCATGCTAGAATCCACTGACTATAAATGTACTCTGTATGACCTGTGCAGTTTATTCCAAGTCTTCAGTTAATTATCCAGTAGTTTTTGGTTAGACATTTTTAAATAATCAAAATTATACACTGCAAATCATTTAAGTGAAAATGTTCTCCTCTTATTTTTCAGATACTTTATTGGAATAAATCCGTAAAAGAGGACCAAAGCTGCACGGAGAAAAGAGGTGTGTAAAATATCTAGGAAAACTGTGCAGAAAAGACTTTAACCATCAGTCAAAAAGTATAAAAAAATGATTTTTATTTTATAAACTATTTGTTTTGATATAAAATAATGGGCTAGTGTTCACTGAAACCTGACTTGAGAGTATATTTGTATTTTATGAACAGTTAAGGTATGCATGTAGCCTATGTAATTATGTATGCCTGTTTTAAGGCATATTGTAAAAGTCTATCTAGTGTTGTATGAGAATAAATCTAAAAGTTTATCTAGTGTTGTGTTGTTCTCTTTTTTAATTTATGAGTTGCACATGACCTCCACCACAATGTCGTTAATAAGAGTGGAAAGCTTGGGATTTTCTTTAAGCCCTGATGTTTATGAGTTGGGGGCATGTCAGTGAGAAACATGGCGGAATACCACAGTACTTAAAGGTATTTACACTGTAAAAAAAAATAATCCTGTAAAAAAAACGGTAAACTACTGGCAGCTGTGGTTGCCAGCATCATACCGTAAAAATATGTTGTGTTACCGTTTTTAAAATTAACAGCTAAATACCGTTTTGTCAGCTACAGCTATATGCTGTTAATTTACAGTTATATACTGTAATTTAACAGCATATAGCTGTAGCTGACAAAACGGTATGTTTTGTTAAATTACAGTTATATACTGTAATTTAACAGAATATAGCTGTAGCTGACAAAACGGTATTTAGCTGTTAATTTTAAAAACGGTAACACCATATTTTTACAGTATGATGCTGGCAACCACAGCTGCCAGTAGTTTACCGTTTTTTTACAGGATTATTTTTTACAGTGTACATACAATTTAAAAGAAAAGAAACAACAAATTAAGTCTACTGCATTCAATCACATAGGAAAAAGTAAACTACATTTACATACTGCGAATCATTTTTTGAATTGAGAATCGTTTTTTTTATCGAAAATCGATTTTGAATCGAATCTTGAGCCTAAAAATCATATCGAATCAGATCGTGACATTTTCTGAATCGTGCACCCCTATCATCTGGGCTCTTTCTACTGCATGATGGGAAGACAAGAAAATAATCTAAATCCATTGTCTCAGTTTTTACATAAACTGTAGCATTGACTGTATTCATCAACCCTGTTACCAAAGTTACTGTAAGAAGAATCTCTATAACTATGAATAAATTGTATGATATTTGACAAATACGACTTTATCAGTAACTTGGTGTTTACTGATTATTCTTAAAAAATAATAATTGTTTTAACTATGCTGAAAATGACTAAAATGTTGGTAACGTTGTTGCAAATTGGAAACCAGATATAAAATAAATGTAAAATAGTATTTAGCTTGATCTAATATTGATAATCGATATTAAAATGTCACAAATCTCCCTTTACTGACCATTTGTTGAAGAAAACCAAGAACATTCTGTACCATTTCATAGTTTAACTGTTTATTTAAATGTGATGAAGTGCTTGAATGTTTCTAACATGAATGTTCTTCAGCATCATGAATGAATGAAGAATGAAGAATAAACACCAACCTCTTTGTTCTTCAGGATCTTCAGTGTGTTTCATTCTGCAGGTTCTGGATCACTCGTGTTCTCACTGTCCTCTTTAATAAACTCAGTCTTTGCAGATTTCAGCTCTTCCTGATGCTCTCATGCTCGTCTTCACTTGTAGCCGATGGGAATTTACAACATTTATTGGAGAATTACTGTGGGAGGAGCTTCACTGATGATGTAATTGCAGTGGGAGGAGCTTCATTGATGATGTAATTGCAGTGGGAGGAGCTTCACTGATGATGAATTCCAGAGTTGGGGGAGCTGATCTGCCAAAATCAAAAGTATAAATTACTGAGTTTGTTTTTATAATAAATTAATATAATATATCAATAAAAGTAATAAAGTGCACTGATGACAGGACACTGACGATCTTCAATCAGAATCAGTCTCTCTTAGTCAAGTAGAATGCAGAATCAGTATTTTATCGCATTCAAAAATCAGAAAATAAAATACAGAAAAATTACCATGAAAAATGAACATATCGCATTAGGCTTGTGTATATCATGTGTATCTGTCATGTTGCGTGTTATTTCTGTAATTAACTATGGGTAATAACGTTTTAACGTTATACGTAATAAGGTTAATGTTTTACATTAACACTATGCAACATGAAATAAAGCATCTTCCTTTCACTAGTTTACACACAGTAACATGCATGAAGCAAAATGTACAGGCTTTACATCTGGGCAGTTCAGTGCCATTGAACACCAATCAATACAAGAAAACTTTTAAATGAACACATATATTTTAAACCAGGTATTGGAAGTAGCCTACATACCTGTACAATTTCAAAGAGAGCAAAAGTTCAGGATTCTCTCTCCATTCAGAATCAGCCTAACATAAGAAAAAGGAAAACTGAAACATGTGGGCTACATTACAAGACGAGAGAATGGCGAGCGCTAGCATACAGCAAAACACAACACGAGGCTAGCTAAGTTAATTCTTAAGCTCTCAAAACAGCAGTTCTCGACACATCTCAACTAAATGTATGTGCACTCATCATAGAATACACGTACAAGTTACCATGTGCACTAAAGCTAAAGTTACAACCGGTATATTTCAAGCTTACATCGCACTGATGTGAACACGTACCTCTCTCAGTCGAGTCGAATGCAGACTGAGAAACGAACGCGTAAATGCAGTATATGAGCATCACTCTTGCCTCTGTCCAATAGAGGGCGCATTTACAACAAACAACTCTCACAATACCGATGAAATTACTGAACAATACAAGACTCACATAAAACTCACATACCCACAAAATAGAAAATGAAAGGTTGCAAAAATATTTGTCATTCTTTAACCTGTTAAATAAGCATTTATGTCTATCTATTCATCCTACAGTAACTGGTGCCAATGTATTTATTATTTTAAAAAATTTTATTGCTAATCCTAACATCATTCTGCTTCTTCATTAAAATCCAGGTATCTATAAAAGAAAATCCAACTGTATTTCAATTCATATATTATGCATAATATGCTGGTGTAGTGATTGATGAAGATGAGTGTCATTAATGTGTTTTTGATGTTTTATCCATGTAATTTTGTGAGAAATTGCAGCATTGCCTTTCAGTATAGCAGTTTTACAGGCTTTTATCATCTATCCTGGCTTAAATAATGTGTTTCTAACAGCAAACACTCTGAATAAAGTGAGATGATCTGCTGATGATCCTGAATCTCTAGTCTGAGGATCATCAATATTAACAGATCTGCTGAAAACACTCTTTATTTCATGACAATAGTTCCTGTTTTCACCTCATTTATTATGCTGATGTCTTCAGATCTCCTGTAAATTGACACTTAAAGCTCATTTCATTGGTGTCAGAAGAGTGAGGGGATTTGTTGGCTACAAATATTACTTTTATGTTTGTTACAGTTCTTTCCTACTTTCTAGATATTTGCCCTCATTTTAATAAATAAAAACAATGTTAGAATTAGAAATAAAAATGTGTGAATTAGCATCAATTGTTTTACGATAGACGGATACATTATTAAATGTGTCAATTAGCATATGGATAAAAGACAAAAAAATCAGGCATTTAGAACAAAAATCATTTGAATACATACTAAAACACGGTATTTAAGGATCATAGTGCAGCCCAAAGATACTCATTAATTATCATTTTAAATCTTTATACATCGCCTGTCATGATGCGGGATGAAAGACAGGAAGCAGTTGCAAGTTACTTATTTAATTATAAGTGAAGACAAGGACACACAGTACAGCCGATGGTGAAGTGACGCAGGAGCTTCGGTGGCCAGGACTCGTGCAGACGTGCAGTGAAGAAGTGAAGACAACGATAATCCCAAAATCCACTTGACACGACGACGACGACAGGAACACCAGGCTGGACAGGAACACAGGAACACCGACACCAAGGACCAGAGACAACGTACTGACAAGGATGTAGAAACAGAGGTAAGTATATATAGGGATGAGAGATTGCGTGCAGCTGATGAATTGATGATGATCAGCTGGAGCGGATCCGGAGTGTCAATCATTCACGCCCACACGCACGTGCACTCATACAACAACATAAACACGAGACGAGAAGAGACCAGCGAATACGTATACCGTGACAGTACCCCTCCCTCTAAGAACGCCTCCTGGCGTTCCCAGACCCCCTTACCTGTCGATTGTAATCATCGATAAGGGAGTGATCCAGGATGTCTCGAGCAGGCACCCAACTTCTCTCCTCCGGACCGTAACCTTCCCAGTCCACCAAGTACTGGAATCCGCGTCCCCTCCGTCTAGAGTCCAGAATCCGATTAACCGAATACGTGGTCTCCCCATCTACGAGCCGCGGTGGAGGAGGAACCGGGACCGGCGGATTAATGTGTGAATGAAACACGGGTTTAATTTTGGACACATGGAACACGGAATGAACCCTCCTGTACGTGGGAGGTAATTTGAGGCGGACTGCCACCGGACTAATGATCTTGGTGACAGCGAACGGGCCGATAAATTTGGGTGCCAGTTTATTAGAAACGGTGCGGAGAGGAATGTTCTTAGTTGAAAGCCACACTTTTTGACCAACGACGTATACGGGAGGCCTTGACCTGTGGCGATCGGCCTTGGCCTTGGTGCGAGCCCCCACTTGGAGTAGAGTCTCCCGGGCTCTAGTCCAAGTGCGGTGACACCTCTGGACAAAGGCGTGAGCGGAGGGGACCGCAACCTCGGATTCCAGACTGGGAAAAATAGGTGGCTGGTAACCTACACTACACTCAAACGGAGATAGGCCCGTAGCTGACACTGGTAACGTATTATGTGCGTACTCCACCAAAGACAGTTGCTGGCTCCAAGAGGAAGGATTCTTGGAGACCAAACATCGCAACACCCTCTCTAAATCTTGGTTGGCCCTCTCGGTTTGACCATTGCTCTGGGGATGAAATCCAGAGGACAAACTCACAGTCGCCCCCAGTAATCTACAAAACTCTTGCCAAAATTTGGACACGAACTGAGGTCCCCTGTCGGAAACCACGTCTGTCGGGAGGCCATGTAACCGAAAGACGTGATCTACGACTGCCACCGCTGTCTCCTTAGCTGAAGGTAATTTGGGTAAGGGAACAAAGTGGGCTGCCTTCGAGAACCGGTCCACCACAGTCAAAACTACTGTGTTACCCTGGGAGGGTGGGAGGGCGGTGATAAAATCTAGAGCGATATGGGACCAGGGTCTCGAAGGAACCGACAACGGCTGAAGTAACCCGTCTGGGGGTCGATTGGAAGATTTACCAGTGGCGCAAACCGAGCAGGCCAAAACAAAATCGTGAATGTCGCGAGCCATAAGTGGCCACCAGAATCGTTGCTTGACTAAAAACCTAGTTCGATTTACCCCTGGATGACAAGCCACATTGGAACCATGACCCCACTGAATAACGTCTGACCGTAATCCCTCCGGCACGAATAATCGATTCGGTGGGCAACCGGGCGGAGGCGTTACCCCTTCCAAGGCCTTAACGACCCTCGATTCGATCTCCCATGTGAGTGTTGAAACGAATAGCGTCTCAGGTAAAATGCACTCGGGAGTAGACGGGCGCTCGGAAAAATCAAATACACGAGACAGGGCGTCGGGTTTGATGTTCTTAGAACCCGGACGATAGGACAGAGAAAATTCAAAACGACCGAAAAACAGAGCCCACCGAGCCTGCCTGGAGTTCAACCTTTTAGCTGTCTTAATGTACTCGAGATTTTTATGATCGGTCCAGACGATAAAAGGTACCCCCGACCCTTCTAACCAGTGGCGCCATTCTTCCAATGCTAACTTAACTGCCAACAACTCTCTGTTACCAATGTCGTAATTGCGTTCGGTGGGAGATAATCGATGAGAAAAAAACGCGCAAGGATGCATCTTGTCGTCCGCCAGAGAGCGTTGGGACAACACTGCACCTACTCCCACCTCCGACGCGTCGACCTCCACCACGAACTGACGTGATGAATCAGGGGCAACCAGGATGGGGGCTGAAACAAAGCGGCCTTTCAGTTTAACGAACACAGCTTCAGCTGTGTCCGACCACCTGAACGCCGTCCTGGGGGAGGTCAAGGCAGTCAGAGGTGCGACTAGTTGGCTGAAATTGCGAATAAAACGCCGGTAGAAGTTGGCAAACCCCAGAAACCTCTGCAGGGCCTTGCGGGAATCTGGACTTGGCCACTCCACCACAGCCTTAATCTTCTCAGGGTCCATTCGCACTCCCTCAGGCGACACGATGTAACCTAAGAAAGGGACAGACTGTGCATGAAAATCGCATTTCTCCGCCTTGACAAAAAGCCCATTCTCTAGCAACCTCAGAAGCACTCGTCGTACGTGTTGCACATGTTCCTGGAGAGAAGAAGAAAAAATCAATATGTCGTCCAGGTAGACATATATGAACTGATCGATCATATCTCGCAACACGTCGTTGACTAATGCCTGGAAAACAGCTGGGGAGTTGGACAGCCCGAAAGGCATGACCAAGTATTCAAAGTGCCCCCTAGGGGTGTTAAAAGCTGTTTTCCATTCATCCCCCTCCCTAATGCGAACCAAATGATAAGCGTTACGCAAATCCAATTTTGTGAAGATGGACGCTCCCTGCAACCTCTCGAAAGCTGAAGACATCAACGGCAAAGGATAAGTATTCTTTACCGTGATGTTATTCAACCCTCGGTAATCAATACAAGGTCGCAGAGACCCGTCCTTCTTCCCCACAAAAAAGAACCCCGCCCCCGCTGGAGAAGAGGAAGGGCGAATGAACTTGGTTGCTAGAGAATCAGAAATATATTTCTCCATAGCCTCTCTCTCAGGAACCGAGAGTGAATACAACTTGCCCTTGGGCGGAGACTTACCTGGCAGTAAATCTATAGCACAGTCATAGGGACGATGCGGAGGTAGAGAAGCAGCGCGAGACTTACTGAACACCTCCTTCAGGTCATGGTACTCCGCGGGCACGTTAGACAGATCCCCTGCTTCCTCCTGAAACACAGAAACAGGCACAGACGAACAGGCAGACACAAGACAAGACTTATGACACTCCTTGCTCCACTCCAGCACCGATCGATGATGCCAGTCCACTCGGGGGTTGTGTTGGATAAGCCACGGGTGACCAAGTACGATGGGTGCCAGGGGTGAGTCCAGAATATAAAATGATATGATTTCAGAGTGATTTCCGGAGGTAATGAGCGTGACGTCTTCAGTGGCGAGGGAAATAGTGGGTAGCTCTTGTCCATTGAGTGCGTGAACGGAAATCTTGTGAGTGAGTGGTTTGAGTGGAATCTGAAAGTCTTGAGCAAATCTGTAGTCCATAAAATTACCTTCCGCGCCCGAATCCAAAAGTGCCAGACAATCGTGTTGGGAGACTGACCACCTAAGCCTTACCGGAAGGAGCGTGGAGGTTGATGTAACCGCTGATGAGGTCTTCCTGGCGGAGATCCCACCCGACAGTAGCCTCAAATTTACTGCCGGGCTGGGCCTTTTACAGGACAGTTATATGCAAAGTGACCCGATCCTCCACAATATAGACAAAGGCCCTGGGATCTCCGCCTCTCCTTCTCCTCCCGGGAAAGCCGAGCTCGACCCACCTGCATGGGCTCCGGATCGCTGTTGGGACTGACCACGTCCCTGCCACTGGACCGAAACCTGTCGACGTCTCCGAAGGTGCGGGTGGATTTAGCCCGACGCTCAACTCGAGCCAACCGAGCGTCCACCCGCAGCGCCAAGTCAATGAGTTCGTTCAAGGTGGTGGGCAGGTCCAGGGCGTAGATCTCCTTCTGGACGTGGTCAGCCAACCCATGCAGGAACATGTCCCACTGCGCCTCCTCGTTCCATCCGCACTCAGCCGCCAGGGTTCGGAATTCAATCGAATAGTCAGAAACCGATCTTCCCTCCTGTTGCAATTCCGCCAGGGTCCTGGCGGCCTCACGCCCAGAGACCGCCCGATCAAAAACCTTTTTCATCTCGGCGGCGAGGGTCTGGAACGAGGCGCAGCATGGGTGTTGATTCTCCCACACCGCCGTTCCCCATAGCGCCGCCTTCCCCGTCAGCAAAGTGAGTGTAAACGCTACCTTCGCCTGTTCGGTGTTAAAGGTGCGGGGCTGTAGGGCAAAGTGCATTGAGCACCGCGTGATGAACGCTCTGCAGTGGGCAGGCTCTCCTCCATATGCCTCAGGAACAGGAAGGCGTGGTTCCGGCTGGGAGGCGCTCGCAGGTGGTGTGGGGGGAACGGCTGGTGTGGGCGGCGCAGTGGGAACTCGTAGGCGTTGGATCTGCTGGGTGAGCTCGGACACCTGCGTCACTAGGGCTTGCACTGCGCGTCCCGTTCCGCCGATCTCTCTCTCTTGGGCATCCATTCTGTGAATGCTATGTTGGATGAAATCCTCCAGGGATAATGACGACGCACTTGCTGCTTCCATCTGTCGGTCAGTACGTTCTGTCATGATGCGGGATGAAAGACAGGAAGCAGTTGCAAGTTACTTATTTAATTATAAGTGAAGACAAGGACACACAGTACAGCCGATGGTGAAGTGACGCAGGAGCTTCGGTGGCCAGGACTCGTGCAGACGTGCAGTGAAGAAGTGAAGACAACGATAATCCCAAAATCCACTTGACACGACGACGACGACAGGAACACCAGGCTGGACAGGAACACAGGAACACCGACACCAAGGACCAGAGACAACGTACTGACAAGGATGTAGAAACAGAGGTAAGTATATATAGGGATGAGAGATTGCGTGCAGCTGATGAATTGATGATGATCAGCTGGAGCGGATCCGGAGTGTCAATCATTCACGCCCACACGCACGTGCACTCATACAACAACATAAACACGAGACGAGAAGAGACCAGCGAATACGTATACCGTGACATCGCCACTATCCTTCAAACCACTAAGTTTTACCCATTTGTCACCAAGACGTTTTTAATAATTTAAATTAACTTAGTATGATCACTTAATCTTTCATAAATACTTCATATACAGGTATATATTTAATACAGGTCAGAATAACAAGGTTGCTTATTTTTTTACACAAATATATCTGTTACACTAGCATTATTTAACCTATGTTTTGACATTTTTTCACAAAAGATATTTTCAACATTCATGTTTTCTACGTTTGGGTGGTTCTTCAACTACAGGCACTTTTGGCCTTGTGAATTTGAGGGGGGGGGGAAGTGTTCAAATCAAAATTGTCACAGTCTAACAGTTAAATATAACTAGTCTAGTTTAATGATCCATAAGAGAACGCACTTACATTATAAGACAAATTGGTGTTTTTTGACATATTTTCCGATCCGCACTGAACAAATGTCATTTCCATCACATGTAAATTTTGATTATTATTGTAAAATATTATGATATAGATCATTTATTAACAGTGTAAGACCACTTTCACACATAGAATTACCAGTTTAATACCTATATTGCAATTACCATAGATTTGTGGATTAAGTAAATTAATTGTCATGAGGCCCAAACACAAAGCTTACATCCACCACAACCTGAAATATAATATTGGATTGGTTAGATACATTTAAGAAACATAACTACTTGTGTTATTACATTAAGTGGACCATTATCTCATAAACTATGCAGAAGTTTTTAATGAGTGATTAGAATTTTGTATATATTTTTTAAAAAGTTATGAGGGGGTGGAAATGACTGAGTGTTGTGGAAATGACAATGAATGGACGTCCATGTGGAAAAACAAAAGACATTTATTTGAAACTTTCTGAAACAGACAATTCCATTTAACAAATCATTAATCTCATTAGTCATTAGTTTGTTTGGTTCTGTTTTGGTATAGGACTGAGACCTTTCTGCAGTTGACTTCTGCTGCATCTTAAAAATAGATGAAAAGGCATTTCAACAATATATATTTGAATAAATACATTAGCATTGTACATTTCAATAAATAAAATATACATATGTAGCCACACAATCTATGAATTGCACCTTGTAAGCATGAATGTCATTTCCACCTCACCTTTGTCATTTCCACCCAAGAAGGAATGTGTTGGAAATGACGGTGGTGGAAATGGCAATCCTGCAGTATTTTGTAAAAAAAAAAAAATCCAAGCTAGTATTACAGATTAGCTATGAATTGGTAGCTAGCATTGCATGCATGCAAAACACATCTATTTATGTTAAAAAATCTATTTATTTACAAACTCAATTGATGTTACGCCATGTTTGGAAATTACATACAATAAAAAATATTTTCATTTCAAGCAATATTTACCTTGAGTTTTCTTCTCCAAGTTGGTGAAGAAATTAAAACTCTCCTCCATGTCAGACATGTGCTGTGATGTCATTGTTCATTTCCATAGAAACTACCCAAACAATCTTTCAAAAAAGCCTTTTAAAAGGGACATTACAGCATTGTGGTGGAAATGACGGCAATACTGTGGGACAACTACATTTTGTATATAAAATCACATTAATAGTTGTCTGACCTTAAATACCACAATTATGTTTTGATTATTTTACTGATACTGTATACAGTCATATTTAAAAAAATAGATAAATCATTTTTTTACACTTCTTTTTCATTATTGAAGATCAGAAGTCTGGGTGTGGGACAAGCACAAAACAGCAATATTTGCATCTATAATGATGTTTAAAAAGGTGAAAAAATCATCGTAGACTACCGGTAAAAAGTTTCTAAAGTACTTTCATTGTAAAGTTAACTATGAAAGTGTGAATTTTTCAAAATTAAATGTTTTTTATAAAATATGATCAAAGGACATGAAAGTGCCCATAGTCTAAGAATTGCCCTAATAACGTTATAAGAACGTTCCAAACATAATTTTAATAACGTGTTGTACTAACATTTACACAACTTTTAAAGAACATTAGTGAATGTTGAGGAACGTTCCCTGTTAGCCATAGGCGGCCGATGACGTCACCGCTCGCTCGCGCCGTCTCTTCTGTCATTGATTTTCAGCGTCGAGTCTTCTGAGGTGAGGAGAGCAGTTCACGGTATTTCTCATATTTACACAACCACTACACACACTTTATACAGTTTGATTAAGCGTCAGACTCATTTCTGTATTGTTTTCATCGATCACAGCGACACTTGTGCGTCTTTTCTACTGAAATAAACATTTAGTGCAGCAGCAGCGAGCATGAGGAGAACATGTTGAGCTCATTCAGACCTGAGCGAATTTTGTGTTCGTTTGTTGTTTCGTCAAGTCAAAAGTCAAAGTTTGAGATCTGTGAAGGGAATTAATGTGAATCGATCTCTAGTGTCATACTGGAACAGAGACTGCTAAATGCTTGAGCCTATGATGAGTCACGTGAGACATTAAATCTTAGCGTTTTACTCTTGGAACAATTGAGTAATAAGATCAAACTTAATTTGGACATATTATGCTTCTGTAATTATTTATCTGTACCCTAGTGGTTGATGAAGATGACTGTCATTAGTGATTGTTTTTGTGTTGATGTTTTTGTCATATGTCCATGTCATATTGTGAGAAATAACAGTTTTGTCTTTTCAATGGATCAGTTTAATAGGCTTTTGTCATCTTTCTAACAGCAAACACTCAGAATAAAGTGAGATGATCTGCTGATGATCCTGAATGTCTTGTTGAATGAGTGTTGATAGTCTGAGGATCATCAATATAACAGATCTGCTGAAAACACTCTTTATTTCATGACAACAGTTCCTGTTTTCACCTCATTTATTATGCTGATGATGTCTTCAGATCTCCTGTAAATTGACACTTAAAGCTCATTTCATTGGTGTCAGTAGACTGAGGGGATTTGTTGGCTACTATAATATGCATATAGGCTATACTATATGTTAGGATTAGCAATACAAATAATGAATATATTGGCATCAGTTACTGTACGATGAATAGATAGACAGACATAAATGCTTAGAAGTGTCATTTATTATAGTAATTAATATTTTTGATTTTGGCAGATCAGCTCCTCCCACACAGGAATAAATCATCAGTGAAGCTCCTCCCACTGCAGTCACATCATCAGTGAAACTCCTCCCACTGCAATCACATCATCAGTTAAGCTCCTCCCACTGCAATCACATCATATCAGTGAAGCTCCTCCCAGTGTAATTCTCCAATAAATGCTGTAAATTCCCATCAGCTACAAGTGAAGATCAGCATGAAAGCATCAGGATGAGCTGAAATCTGCAAAGACTGAGTTTATTAAAGAGGACAGTGAGAACACGAGTGATCCAGAACCTGCAGAATGAAACACACCGAAGATCCTGAAGAACAAAGAGGTTGGTGTTTATTCTTCATTCATTCATGATGCTGAATAACATTCATGTTAGAAACATTCAAGCACTTCATTTAGATAAACAGTTAATCTATGAAATGGTACAGAATGTTCTGGGTTTTTCTTCAACAAATGGTCAGTAAAGGAAGGTTTGAGAGATGTTTTAATTGTCAACATCAGATCAAGCTAAATACTATTTTAACTGTTTTATTTTCCATTTATTTTATATCTGGTTCACAATTTGCAACAACGTTACCAGAATTCTAGTCATTTTCAACATTTTTAGGAATAATCAGTAAACACCAAGTTACTGATAAAGTTGTATTTGTGAAATATCATATAAGTTATTCATAGTCAGTGTTTCCCCTAGGATTGCTTGGGGAAAACTGCAAAACTGCTAGTGTTGCGGAGCGTGCGTGTTACGGATACGTGGTGTAAATTTTTTAGCAATCAAAAAGCATGTCTAATTAATTGAAATCATGTATTATAAATCATTAAACTTATACAACATTTAAAAAAAAAATCTATGAAAAAAAATTTCACACTAATTCTGTGTTATATAAAATGAAGACATAAAACACAAATTGTATCAATTGTCATGAATTTTAATCATATGAAATTAAATACACTTTTTGTCAAATAACGTGCTGCACAATGAGCTTTACTGTTAAAATTAAAACATGGAAGAAAAATTGATTATTCCTTAAATTAAGTTTTGATGATAATTTATTTGGATTAGTGTTAGTATTATTACTAGTGGTCGACCGATATATCGCCACGGCCGATATATCGGCCGATATTTGGCTTTTTTAAAATATCGGCATCGGCTGATAAGTTTTTCTGATTGGCCGATGTGTTGGAAGCGGGACTTTTATTTTGACGGGCGGCGCTGAGAACACCTGCACCTGAGAAGAGAACGGCAGCGCCTGATCACACACGCTCACTCACATTCTCCGTCTTCATTAGTTTACGATATCTGTCAGTCAAATCTAATACTTTGTTAGACAGAACCGGTGGCTAACTGGTCAAAGAAAGTAAATGGTATGTGAAAAAGTAATACGTTTGCTTTTATATTATTTGTAACCGAAAAGGCAAACAATCAGCCTAAAATACTTTCTCATTTACCGTCAACATTCAGCAATGCGCATCTACATAATTTAAACAAATCTCTGAATATCTAATAAACATTTAATTTCACAAACCTTGCAGATTTAATCGAATCCAGCTGTGATATCTTGTGAAGTGTGCATTTGTAGCCTGCATAAACGTGTTCCTGCGGCGAGTGACGGTCCGTGCGAAGTGAGTAAATGCGAACAGAAGATCAGCTTCACAGGAGACTCGATCGAAACACTTTAAATCCTTCATTTTAAAATATGCTGTGCTATATCCAGTGGCCCACTGTGTCATATTTAGGGGTGGTGAAAAAAATCGATTATTGATTAATCGCGAGTATGTTATGGACGAGTATGAATCGATTATTAAATTTTCAAAAATCGATTTTTTATTATAAAAAAAAAAAAAAAAAATTGCATTATTATTATTGCCGCATCGCTGGATCTAGAGAGAAGCCGCCGCCGCTGTCGAGGAAGCGACAAGCCAGCTAGGACAGCGCCTGAAGAAGCCGGCCGTCTTCGCCACCTTCAGCCATCCGTGCGAGCTACGCTATCCGGCGACGTATCCTTTCTTGCAAAACTTACTGTCTAAAAGAGCAGCGAGCGTCTTTATCAAGATGCCTCGCACTTCCTGCGGCTCGTGCAGAGCCCCGCTCAGTGACGGAGACCGCCATGTGATCTGCGCTCTCTGCCTGGGCCAGGAACACGCAGTTCTTGCCCTCAGGGGGTTTGTGAGCTCAGCGACGCACTTCCGATGTCGACCCTGCGGGCTCGGCTCGAAGTGTTCAACCCTCAAGCTGTCACTCCGCCCTTTGCAGGACCGCGCAAAGAAGCGCCGTTCTCAAAGGCCGCCGGAGCCGGTGGCCACCGCGACGCGCTCGCCGGACTCCCTCCCTCGAGCCTCGCTCTCGCCTTCTCCGCCTCCCCTTACAGACGCGCAAAAAATGTTTTGCATTATAAACTTTTTCTTTACCTTGACATGTTTCGACTGCAACCTGCAGTCTTCCTCCACCTGAACAACACCTTGTCTTTCTAGAAGAAAATTGTCCAATTTCTACAGTATGTTGGTTCTGATCTACTTCCTAAAGGAAATAAGCCTTTCATTTATTTGTTATTGTTTAGTTCAACTTGATGAGTCACAACACAATGTGATGTATTCATTTCTGTGTTCTACAGAACATAAGCCACATACAAATAATTCTGAAGTTATAACTACACGACACAGAAAGTGCTTTGAGTTGTTGTTA
Source organism: Gila robusta (assembly GCA_030770095.1). Taxonomy (NCBI): domain Eukaryota; kingdom Metazoa; phylum Chordata; class Actinopteri; order Cypriniformes; family Leuciscidae; genus Gila; species Gila robusta. The sequence goes on from JAVALU010001625.1 coordinate 452,100, forward strand.
CTCAATAAAAGAGTTAAGTAATTCAGCAGCTGACTTTTTTTAATACTGCAATCACTTTGTAGTGTATTTTCGTTTACTGTTGTGAAATGGAAAATCAATAATCGCTAATCGAGAATCGTTAATAATCGAAAATCGACTGTAATCGAATCGGGACTTCAATAATCGTAATCGAATCGAATCGGGAAATCAGACAGATTAACCACCCCTAGTCATATTCATGTCGTTTTCACTGTGTGCTGTATGTAAAATTAGCGTTACCTTGTCAAAAGTCAAAGTAAAAAAAAAGTCTTTATTTGAAAAAATATGATTATCAGTGATTACTGATTAATTACCAGATTACTGAGTGCCCTGTTACAGTGTTTACTTCCTTTTTATTCACATATTCATATATTTTTAAACAATTACTTTATTTGTGAAAAATTCTGTAATAGGATTGCAGATTCAAGAAGTTGCCATCTAAAGTATAGGGCCTAAGCATGTTTATTTTAAAGATTTTTAAATATTTATTAAATTTATCAAATTTATTAAATATTGATTTATATAAATATAAAGTGTGTGTATGTGTGTATATATATATATATATATATATATATATATATATATATAAATATCGGCTTTATATCGGCCATCGGCCACCCTGCTCTCTAAGATATCGGCATCGGCCATCAAAAAACCCATATCGGTCGACCACTAATTATTACATTGGGACATATCTTAATTCTACTGTACAACAGTAATATATTTCTGTCAAGTTAAACCGAACTTTTATTTTGACGGGTTGCCGTGAAGACCTTTTGAATTTCTGTGTGTTTATGTCATGATGATAGTTTTTCTCAAATGAAGCGGTTAAATGATCACGAAGTGACTTTCGGAGTGGATCTAGAGCCTGGAGAGGAAGTTCATGCATTTGTGTCTTCATATAGGCAAAAAAACAGCGCAAGTGTCACACGTGCTTCAGTGTGTGTGTGGTAAATGAAACTGTGCGTCGGCTGCACCATTCATTCACACAGAACATGCAGGATTCGTGTCTTTGTGGTTTAATATTCACACACTAGTCTACATCGCGATTTGATTTCAAGTGTACTGAACTGCTTTCTATTTATTCCTCAAAAAAATGTACAAATTCTGTGAAATTCTGCGTTATACAGTAAATTCCTTTTTCATGACTGGATTTCGTCAGCATTTTAGGGGGGGCGGGGGGTCGTTTTTGGGCCGCCCCCCCAAAACAATGGTAGGTATAGAGATTCTTCTTACAGTAACAGTGTAGGCGTCTATCTGCAAACTGAAATGTAGACGCTAGGGCTGGGTATTGACACAAATTTCACAATTCGATTCGATTTCGATTCACAAGCTTGCAATTCGATTCGATTACGATTCGATTCAATATTGATTATTTTGGATATCAGGTACAATACATGGCAAATTTTCTCAAGGAAAACAAATCTCTTAACCAATGCTGTAAACTATGGGAGTCAGTTGTATCATTAAAATTGTTTCATTAGCCTACTATAGCCTAATATTGAAGGTAAAGATTTACTGATTTGTATACAAACAATTACACTTTTATTTATTTTTCTAATAATAAAGTTATATGAAATATAAATATTTAAATGGTGGCTGTCATAAAAACTTGCCAGATTTATTCAAACATGCATTAAATATTGAAAAACATAAAATAATTATAAAATAACATAAAATGCATATGTAATATGGTGCATATATTTAGCAAAATGCTCCTCTCTAGAGTTAATTTTTCTAGCTGACTAACGAGTTCATGGTCACTGGATATGGTTTTTCTGAGGTAAATGTGACGTTACATGACATTGTTTACAAGCTGTTTCACTGACGTCTTTCCACGGTTGAAACACTGAGCGATTCCATGTGACAATAAGGATTTCGATAAGTTATACTCTATCTTTTAACACACTTTCAGATGCTCATTCATGTTTATTTCACGCTGTAACTGGTAATATTAAGGCGGAAGAGAAGATCATGTGTGCTCGGCGCTGCTGCTTCTCTTGAGCTGCGCCAGAGCGATCTCACGCCACAGTGCCAAAACGGTATTTATGTTTTTGAATTTCGTAAGAAAATGGACGTAATTTGAAATCTGAGACTTTTTCATATCAATAGTAACAAAGCACAAAGATTATTGCGTTTATTGGATGGGATGCGCGCTAAAATGTTCCATTCATTCATCAACTGAAAACAGGATGACTAATCGATTCTTGGGATTTAAGAATCGATATCGGTTCGTAAAAATGAGAATCGATTAAAATCGAGAAATCGATATTTTTTACCCAGCCCTAGTAGATGCCAAGAGGCTGAGTAGGGAAAACTGTCTGCCAGATGCGCTGATTGTATAATAATTCCAGGATTTCGATTGTTGCGTTTTGATGGTTTATTTTGCGTTTAGGCTGTACAGGTGATCAGTTCCATACAGCGAAAATATCAATAAATATAACAAACAGTGTGAACCGCGGTCAGCAAAAATTAGGCTTTCCCCCATCACCCCCTCTCTCTTCCTTTCTTTCCACGTGAACAGGTGATATCCTAATTTACTATCCTCACCCACACCATGTGGCTAAAACTTGTGAGCAACCAAAAAGGGGAGTGTTTAAAGGGGGGGGTGAAACACTCAGTTTCAGTCAATCTCATGTTAATCTTGAGTACCTATAGAGTAGTATTGCATCCTTCATATCTCCAAAAAGTCTTTAGTTTTATTATATTTATAAAAGAAAGATAGGCTGTACCGAGTCTTTCCGGAAAAAAACGAGCGGGTGGAGGCGTGCCTTGTGGGCGGAGCTAAATAATCACGAGCGCGCAAAGCTTTTGCATTGAGATCGTCTGGAAGCTGTGACATCCCAAAACAAACCATGGCTAACAATCAGATTCAGCCATACATTTTTGATCCCGAATCAGATCCCGAGGCTGAAATTGAAGACGAGCAGCAGCAGCAGCAACGACTACAGCAGGACGTCTCTGTGGTGTGTACTGGAACTGTATAACTTATATTTGCTTAGCGGTTTTTGTAAATGACTAATTTTCACTTTATGTTGTCGCATTAAAAAAAATAATAAATACCAAAATGTGGTTCTTTACTTGCAACATGAATTTCAGAATAATCACCTTGCTAGACTACAATCAAATAATCCCCTGCAGAACGGTCTAAACAATACTAAGGGCTCATTCATACAGAACGCGTTTTTGCTCACAAAAACGTGAGATGGGCAGTGAAATGGGGGAAAAACACAAGGTCTCGAGAGTTTTGAAGGTCTTGAGAGAAATGATTTGAACTTGAGCGCAGTGTTTTTAGAACACCATGTCATGCGCGAGTTTTACAACATTTGTGTGTGTTTACTCGTGGTTTATGAGGATAGTGCAGGGTTATCTTGCCCTGGCAACCAAAAACACACTTCTTTGGTGACATTCTTTATTGCAGCGCAGCCGATGACTTCCATAAAGCCGAGCACAGCGCTTTGATGGGCATACTGCTTTCGCTCTCTCGCTCTAGGCTACAGTTGCGTGCGCGCCCTTCCGGGAGAAGTGCCCTTAGGACCTGTATAAGGAAATTCCGGCGCATCTGACGTCACACACGCCCATACTTGAAAAACTTTCCGAAACTTGTGACAAACCGGAAGGAGTATTTTTGGCACAGAAATACTCCATTAAACGTACAACTTAATTTTTGAAACTTTGTCCATGTTTAGCATGGGAATCCAACTCTTTAACAGTGTAAAAAAACTCACTATGCATGAAATAGCATTTCACCCCCCCTTTAACCCTCTGGGGTCGGCGGTATCGCCGGCGATACCAGCTCACTTTTTTCCTTATCAGTGCAAAAGAGACTAAAAATACTCTGTTGATTTTGATCTTACATATAAGTGCTGTACATCATTACATCCTGTTAAGTGTCTATTTTTTTTGTGGGTACTCACAATAAAAACAAAGTGTTGTGCTTTTCGTCAAATAAAGAAAAATAAACATGATGCGCGTTTTACCTTCTCTCGTCAGTGAGGTCCATTCTGAAACGCGTCCGAAAAATGAACTGTAACTCTGTCAATACTTGTCACAGAGATACGAGAGATTTCTCTTTATGAAGCTGAAATTCTCTTCTTTTAAATGAAGTAATTTATATAAAAAAACAAATATTCTCAGTTTATGTAATCTGTATGAAAAGAGAGAGATGTCAGTATTTTTCTTTCCAGCTCATTATACCTCATTACGCGTTAATGTGCCACGCCCACGGAGAGCGCGCGTGCAAATGATCTAAGGCAAGCCATGCAAACATGCCAACGCCCACCAGCTGGATTATAAAACACATCGTGTTTAGTAAATTTCTTACTACCGCTGTGAACACAGCGTATCCCTACCCTGTGAGGAATAATACTATCTAATAACCCTGGAAAATGTACCAGAAGTGCTGGTTGTTTCATTTCGAGGAGCACGGATGCAGCTGATGTAGTAAGTCATTTATTCTTAAGTGCTTTGTTCTAATCACGATATTGGATAGTGTCTGTAAACCGCAAAAAGACTGTTTAAATATGAATTGCGTGTCTGTGTGTAGGCTAAATGATGAATGAACGGCACAGGCGCGCGCGCTTTGTTTACTACAGTTATACAGCGCGTGTCTGTGCCGTTCATTCACTCTCGCATCTACATTAGTAAACATGTTATTAAATTTACATGAACACATCCAAACTATATTGCTATAGCCTACTAAGATGAGTAAAAATAGACTGAAATATGTTGAAATAAAATGTCTGTATGAGCAACAAACTGCAAATTAACATTATGCTTATATATCATACACAATATGTTACAGACTAAATATGAATGTTTAGACAAGATTTTGTGATTAGTTTTGGATAGATTATAAAGTTTTGACTGTAAAAAAAGACTACTGTAGTAAGTTTTTTTTTCATTCTCAAGTGAATCGCGTTTCTGTGTGTGAATGAATGAACGGCAGAGATGCGCTGTTTACCACAACTCGCAAAAAGACAGTTTAAATTTGAATCGCATTTCTGTGTGTGAATGAATGATCCGCTTTTAGCAAACTATATTGCTATACTGAGATGAGTAAAAATCGACTGAAATATGTTGAAATAAAATGTATTTGTATAAGCAACGTATTAAACTGCAAATTAACATTTATATTTCTTATATAAACGAAAGACCTATGTTACAGACATATGAAAGACAACATTTCGTTGTCTAGTTTTGGATAGATTATACATTTTTCCTCTAAAATATTTGCCACCTCAAATAAGCTTTTGTTTGCCAATTTTTGCTCATATGTTAAATAGCCAATAGTATGTTTTGTCAAAAATAAAGTAATCAAATAATATGTTATTATGTGTTTGTTCCAATGTAGCCTAGGCTATATCCAAAGTAATGAATCCTTAACTTTGAAATATGTATGATAAAATGTATACTTTAGTTTTTACAAAGAAAGATTGCACTTGAATTGTTGTTGTAATTGTAACATTTTTAATAAAAAAAAATATTTACAAGGTAGATGTAAACAAACTATTAAAAGGTAAATATAAGCCTTTTCTTTAAATAATTTTTATTGAGTTTTATTAGTGACAAATTTGGGGAGAGGATACATATTCCAAAACTGAAAATACAGTATGAGAATTAACTGCACAATTACTAGACATGGAAAAATATATAAAAAAATGAGATGCTTCCAACTGTGAACCAATTTGGTAGAATATATATATATATATATATATATATATTTATACACACACACACACACATATATATTGCTCTTGCATTCTTTCTTGTGGCTCAGTGACACACCTGAATGAATGGCTCATTAAGTATCCGGGCCCCATAGTCTCCTCAGGTGTGAACCACTAAATATGCATGATGGTGTTTAAATCGTTGACGCCCCTTGCGCATATTGCCTTTCCAAACAAAAAGTGTCTTACAAAATTTAAATCAATGTATTGTTTTATGTGAATGATTAGGCAGGATGATTTTCACATCATTTTGAAGAAAAAACTCTAGGCAACGACATCCATTAGTCAAAAGTCTTGTGGACACATATTTAGTATGTGTTTTGTGGCCTTATTTCAGAAACTTTATTTTTTATTTTTTTCAATAACCATGCATAAACAATATTCCCTCAAAAATACAAACATGTACATACATGTTGCTCACATATTATGGTAGCCCTGTTTGTGCTAAATAGAGTGTAATTACACCTTTGTCATTAATATGTTTATAAGCAACTGAAAAAAGCACAAATGTCAGGGCATGTCAGAACATCTCAAGGACCCCAAAAATCCTTTAGACCCCAGAGGGTTAAGAACCCATACCTGGCTCCTACAAATAGGGTTGATGAAGTCAATGCTGCAGTTTGTGTAAAAACTGAGACAATGGATTGCAGAAAGAGCCCAGATGATGTCACTTCCTGAGTGTCACAGTTTTAAGAAATGCTCTGTTTTTGAAAGGAGGAAAATCATGTCAGGAGTAACAGGGTTGAGTGAAACATGTAGGACACAGATAATGCTAATAATTTGTTTTTATTTAAAACTAGTTAAAGCCACTCTACACTTTGAGCGTGTGAAATTTCTACAGACACTGCAACGGTCGTGAAATGACGTCACATTCTGCGGAAGTTTTTTTACAAACATAAATTCAACATATAACAAATAATAATAATTAAATATTTAAAAATAAACAATCCACTCCACTTGAATGCTAAACGTTTGTGTAATTTCTCACAGGGTTATTCACTTGAGCTTGTGTTTCTGGTGTTCCACATCACAGGCGTAGGGCTGGGCGATATGACCAATATCCCGATAACGATGTATATCAAAAGTCAGACCAAATTGCTCGTAAATACTTTAGAATTATGCATATTCGTCCGATTGTTAAATATGCTTATAGATTGAGTACGTTACATTTTAAAAATAGAATTAACAATTATCATCAGTGTCTGATAAATTAACTGCATGCTATGTTGTGATTGTGATAAAACCACAATAAAATATAAATAAAATGGTATTAGACCCAAATATTTGATATGGTAATATGGACATTGAAAAATCTATTTACACATGAGAGCAAAGCAGATCATTATTGATGTGCTTTGTAAACACAGTGTTGTTGCTGTTGTTCAAATTTAAAGATGCCTGTGCATAAGTTCAAAAAGACGAAGTGGAGCAGAGAATTAAGTGTAGGCCTAGGCTATAATAAGTTATCCTAAAAACAGATCATTATCCAATGATGAAGCAAACATCAAACATGTATTTTACAAAAGATCTTTCATGATAAATTTAGGTAAATGCGCTTTAATATTATGTTCATAATAATAATAATGAGATGTCTGAAATTCAGTCATAGGCGTAATTTCCCAGCTAACACAGTTACGTTGTGAAGACGTAACCAGACAATATTCGTCGCAGCGACGTGCCAAATAATGTTCCAGCGGCGTAACTTTGTGATTCCTGTATTCACAAATACAGTAATGGAAGTCAGTGCAAGGAAAAGTCTAGTGTGAACGGCCATTAATAATTAAAAGGTTTTGTAACGAGTTAGCTCAAAGGGGAAATATTAATAATCAATCATAACTTGTTATGATTGATTATGAATATTTTGGTCAGTTAATTGGATTAACTTGATGTAGCTAAATTAATATTACAATCAGTTAAACAGTTCGTCCAAACAAACTCTTTTGATTATTCATTTATTCTAAGAAAAGGGTATCTTTCATGGCCACAGAAAAATAATTCTTTCTTAGCATGTACAGCGCTTAGAGCATGTAACAAGATCAAGATCGTAAAATAAACTTTGTTTGTAAGCAGAGAATCAGAACCAAATACATATTATGCACAAGTTTTATTAACTAAGTCACAAACACATAACTAACATACAAACAATCACACATACATGGGTAGATGGTTAAGGTGACAGAATGAAACCGGAAGCAGGAAATGGAACTATGGAAAAGATCCATTTAACTATGAAAAGAACCATCAGCTTATCATTTTCAGAGCACCTCATTAAATGTTTATACTTGCATGGCATTTGCAGCGGACACATTTCTTGAAGATCTTGGAAAAGGATGTTGATGTTTCCTTTGAGTGTCAAACATTGAAGTTGCAATCGTTTTCTTCTCCGTTGGATGAAGGAGATATGAACTTGCATGGGTAGTTCAACTCTGTTCTGGATGAAGGTTTTCTCTCTCTCCATGAGCACATGCAGATTGTGCCACGCAGGCAACCAAGGAGTGAGGAAGTCGGAAGAGTTGGTTGCCCATTCAATGATGGTAAAGTTGTAGTTTTCTTCTTAGTTGGATTGAAGAAAATACAGTCTGACTCTGTTGGGAGAGTGAAGGCATAGCAGGTTGTGGTCACAGGGGGTCCCCACAGACATCAACCCGAAGAAGCAGAGGTGAAGGCCAGAGGAAGAGAGGACTAAGATGGCGATCTTATGGGCAATGATTTTTAAAGCGTGAAGATGTCACACCTTCTGGATGGTTGTGAGCCAAAAAGAAGTTGTTCCCTTTGGAGGGAATTTCTTTACGCCCTTTGTTCAAGGCCTTTGAACATGTAATTTGACAGGTATTAGTATTAGCTTATAATACTAGTGCGTCAAAAAGTTAGCAAAATGTAATGTAAATTAACAAATGAGGGACGAAGATTGGAGTTTATAGAGACTAAACATGCTACACATATGATTTTGGTTAACCATAGTATGCAAAATGTTTCAGACCAAAATAGTTTAGAAGAGAAAATAAAGACATAGGCCAAACCACATAAAAGGAAAATCATGAGATGGAAAATTAGATACATGTTAATACATTTATCACATGGTTATATATAATATATAGGATTAAAAGGGTTCATTTCTCCTTCTCAGCAAGAATAAAGTGAGCGTCACAATTCCCTGCACATACCTTTTGGGGTCGTAAAACTCTTATCAATCTTACTGTGTCCTGTAACAGGACACCGGGTGTGTGTCAGTGTGTTAGCTTCATTTGGGATGTTAGTTTTTGGGGGAAGTTTCATAGACCATTGTTGGGAGAGTGAGTTTGCTGGATTATTCATTAACCCTCTGGGGTCCAAGGTGTTTTCTGGGTCCTGGAGGTGTTCTGACATGCTCTGACATTTGTGCTTTTTTCAGTTATTTATAAACATGTTAATGACAAAGGTGTAAATTCACTCTATATAGCACAAACAGGGCTACCATAATATGTGAGCAAGATGTATGTACATGTTTGTATTTTTGAGAGAATATTGTTTATGCATGGCTATTGAAAAAACTGAAACTTAAAGTGTCTGAAAAAAGGCCACAAAACACATACTAAATATGTGTCCACAAGACTTTTGACTAATGGGCATTGTTGCCTAGAGTTTTTGCTTCAAAATGATCTGAAAATCATCCTGCCTAATCATTTACACAAAACAATACATTGATTTAAATTTTATAAGACACCTTTTGTTTGGAAAGGCAATATGCGTGGAGGCGTGTTCACACTTGAGAAGACAAAGGCCGGATAATGTGCCACATACATAATGAGCTGCATATTAATTAGCCTGGCTTTCACACAGGAGTGTCACAGGGTCCCAAAGAATGCAAGGACAAAATAAATTATCTATATATACATATTTTACAATTAGAAATTGTAACCAATTACAAATAGGTTACAATTACAATTACAATTTTAACAATATTTCAAGTGTACTCTTTCTTTGTAAAAAGTATACATTTGATCATACGTATTAAAAAAGGTAAGGATTAGGTAAGGTAAGGTAAGGATTAGTTTGAATATTGGAACAAACACTATAATAACATCTTAGTTGATAATTCAATATACCTACTTTATTTTTGACAAAACATCATACTATAGTATATTTAACATATGAGCAGAAATTGGTGAACAAAAGCTTAACTATTTAATGTGACAGTAGTCTTTTTTTTTTTTACAGTCAAAACTTTATAATCTATCCAAAACTAATCACAAAATCTTGTCTAAACATTCATATTTAGTCTATAACATATTGTGTATGATATATTAGCATATACATGTTAATTTGCAGTTTGTTGCTTAGACATTTTATTTCAACATATTTCAGTCTATTTTTACTCATCTTAGTAGGCTATAGCAATATAGTTTGGATGTGTTCATGTAAAAATAACGTTTACTAATGTAGGTGCGAGAGTGAATGAACGGCACAGACACGCGCTGTATAACTTAAGTAAACAAAGCGCGCGCCTGTGCCGTTCATTCATCATTTAGCCTACACACAGACACGCAATTCATATTTAAACAGTCTTTTTGCGGTTTACAGTCAGACACTATTCAATATCGCGATTAGAACAAAGCACTTAAGAATAAATAACTTATTACATCAGCTGGATCCGTTGCTCCTCGAAATGAAACTACCAGCAATTCTGGTACATTTTCCAGGGTTATTAGATAGTATTATTCCTCACAGGTAGCAAGACGAGGTAAAGTACAAGTTTTTATCAAACATGATGTGTTTTATAATCCAGCTGGTGGGCGTTGGCATGTTTGAATGGCTTGCCTTAGATCATTTGCGTTTGAATACCGCGCGCTCTCCGTGGGCGTGTCACATTAGCAGAATAATGAGCTGAGAGAAAGATAATGAGATCGGCTGACACCTCTCTCTTTTTTTTATAGATTACATAAACAGAGAATATTTATTTTAGTTTTTAATTAGATATTTTAATAGTACAAACTTAAATGATCATAAAGATATATTGCTCATGCTTGTGTGAATAGTATTCGCTGAGCTTTGTTTAAGTTTAGAGACGTGCTCCAGAAAAAAAGTTAACGGAGACGGAGAGACAGAAAGCACACCCTGTTTATTTTCTTCATTTTACAAAAGCACACGGTTTTGATGTTAATGTGAGCGTACACAAAAAAAAGAAGACCCTCTATAGTTTGTAATCATGTATTGATTTTATTTATATGACCAAAAATGACGGAGTATTTTAAGTCTATGTTGCTGCTATGTGGAAAAAAAACAGCAAAACGCGCCGGCGCGTTTCTGGACCCCAGAGGGTTAAATATAATGAATAATTTGTTTGTGTCTGATTGGTCCAGACGCTACAGTTTTTAGTAAAATAAATATCAATCTCAAAGTTGGTGTCAAAATATGGCAGTTTTTACATATATACAAATACATTGTATATTTTAATGTTAATATCATGTTAGATAATTGTCATCATTGATCAAATATATTTAATAGTTCTTGCTAAAGAAACATGGGATTCGTGCCTATACTGTTTTAAAAATAATAATTTGAAGATAAATTGACCTCATTCATGGAAAGTTTCAAGGACATATAATCAATTTATAAACAGGCATCATATTGTCATATTTTATAACAGTTGTCTACTTTCTACCATTACATCAGGGCTCACTTTCATGTCCTTTCACTTTATATTCCTCTCTTTCAATTATTTTGATGTACTGAAAATTAAATGTAATTGTTTCTTTCATGTCAGACCTGATGGAAGAGAGCGAGGAGACTGAAGAACTGAGTGAAGAGAAGGAGGAGAGTGAAGAACTGAGTGAAGAGAAGGAGGAGAGTGAAGAACTGAGTGAAGAGGAGGAACATCATGTCCAACCTGGAGAAAAGCCTTGGAGTTGCTCAAAGACTAAACAGACATTTTTAAAGAAAAGACGAGCCAAGAAATCTTTCACCTGCACTCAGTGTGGAAACAGTTTCACAACCAAATGTAGTCTTGAGCGTCACATGAGGATCCACACCAGAGAGAAGCCGTTCACATGTGATCAGTGTGGGAAGAGTTTCACAACCAAATGTAGTCTTGAGCGTCACATGAGAGTTCACACTGGAGAGAAGCCGTTCACATGTGATCAGTGTGGAAATAGTTTCATTCGATCTTCATCCCTTAAAGAACACATGAGGATCCACACCGGAGAGAAGCCGTACACATGTGATCAATGTGGGAAGAGTTTAACAACCAAACAACATCTTGAGCGTCACATGATGATCCACACCGGAGAGAAGCCGTTCACATGTGATCAATGCTGTAAAACATTTCATGTGGCATCAGACCTGAAGACACACCTGACTGTTCACACGAAGGAGAAGCCACATTCATGTTCTGTGTGTGGAAAGAGTTTTTCACAGCTGCTGTATTTACATAAACATGAGAAAATTCACACTGGTGTGAGAGAGTACATGTGCTTTGAGTGTGAGAAGACTTTTACTACAGCAAACTGTTTAAAACGGCACCAGAGAATTCACACTGGAGAAAAACCTTACAAGTGTTCACACTGTGACAAGAGATTCAGTCGATCATCACATCTGAAAACACATGAGAGGATCCACACTGGAGAAAAACCTTACAAGTGTTCACACTGTGACAAGAGATTCAGTCAGTCTGCAGATCTGAAAAGACATGAGAGGATCCACACTGGAGAGAAACCTTACAAGTGTTCACACTGTGACAAGAGATTCAGTGACTCATCACATCTGAAAATACATGAGAGGATCCACACTGGAGAGAAGCCGCACACGTGTGATCAGTGTGGAAAGAGTTTCTCTATTAAAACTCACCTGAAGAGACACATGAAGATCCACACAGTGGAGAAACCACTTAAACACAGTCTGAAATCACGGTAAGTAGTTTATTTTCACGTGCTGAGCAACAAAGTCTCTTCTGTGTAAGTTAGCCACACATCACTCTATAGCCAAATCTCTCCTCTCCACCTATAGCCTGTGTGTGGTGAGCACAGGACACTTTGTTGATTGATTGATATCTATTAACTCGTGTTCGACCAACAGGAATGTAGTGCTGCTACTAACGACTAATTTTGAACTCAACTGAAGGGCCAATACATAAAATGTCACCTTAGGGTTGTACCGATAGATGATCGTATTGTGTATCGACGATAGTCAGAGATATCGCTTATGGCAGATGCCTTTGACGATATCAATACGATAATTGGCTCGTTTTACCATTAATGTTGTAATCGCTCAGTCTAATACTGACGGCTACTGAGGGGGTTTAGCCCAGGAGTGCCCTGGCTGACGCGCTGTACCATTGTTATTCTATTACCATACTGTATCGTTCTTAAGAGTCTCCAGACTGTGTTGTGTTGCTGATTATTCAGTTTATTTGTTTGACCGTGCAGAGGTAAATGTCCATTTATCCAGTTTAAACGGCAAACCATATCCATATACATACAATAGACTGTCAACAATCGGTTTCCAGCGCCAATGCGCCACAGCGGTCTGTACACCCACTGTACAAACAAGAAACAACACCCAATATCTAAATGCACAAAACCCCACATTTGGTTCCTACAAATGTATTCAATTATTAGGTGTTCAAGCACTTTAGTGCTGAAAACCTATTGTAATTGCTATTTGAAAAAAAAAATCCCCCTAAAATGCATCGTGCAGCCCAAACCGTAAGGCCCAGAGACTTGAAACTTGGCCAGATGGTAGGCCTCAATTTGGGGACAACCTATCAGAGTATGACCCCGATTGGCCCATAGGTGGCGCTACAGCAACCAAAAGTACTAAATTGCTCATAACTCCTAGACCGTTGGTCCTAGCCTCAAGCTTTTTACACCACTGTGACCCTTGGCTCAAGACGGACAAGATGTATATCCGATTTCGATTTAAGCAACAAAAAAAAAAGTTATGTCGGATTTTGTCCAAAACCTACTTTTACGAACTAGTCCCTGGTTTTTCGACCGATCGGAACCAAACCAGTCTAGGCCTATTCTCTGGACTCTCTAGATCAATAATTATCGAAAAAAAAAGTTGAAATTTTGCATTTGGGTGGCTGTAACAGGGCCATTTAGAAAAGGGGCGGGGCAAAATACGGACAAAAGCCTATAAATCCTAAACGAAAAGTCAAAACTTCACAAAAATTGATGAGCATATGTGTCATAACATGGTGAAGAAGCATGCAAAGTTTCATGGAGATCGGACTATAGGTGGCGCTATAACTGTTAAAAAGCTTCAAAACCATATATTTCCTATGGTAAATTGCCTGTATTAGCTGTAAATGGTCTTTTCCATCTATGATTATATAATGTTCATATCATAATGTTCAAAACCAGTGCAGTACAATACTCTGGACTCTCTAGATCAATAATTATCAGAAAAAGTTGAACTTCTGCATTTGGATGACTTTAAAAGGGTCACTTCAAAATGTGGCCTTGACCAAGTGTCCCTGAAAGCCTATATCTCTTCAATTAATGCTCAGATCTTCTTAAAAACAAGTCAGAACATGTGACTCTAAATAAGCATGACAATTTTCAGACAGATTGGAGCAAATATGCCTCTTTAACAGTTAAAAAGGTGAAAATGATATGAACATAATGGCATATTAAGCCAATAAGTGGTATTCTACTGCCCCCTGCTGTTTAAAATAGTCATTTTGTCATGCTACTAACTAATATAATTCTATAATTCTTATTTAGATTTTATAAAATCACTATTTTAACATTTACACTCACATTTAGTCAAAATGCATCTATTGAAGTATTGCTACTGACTATTGTAGCACATTGAGAAATGTGAATCCTGAAGTCTTATAATAGTCTTATAATATTGTTTGTGTGTGTGTGTGTGTGTTTATGTGTGTGTGTGTGTGTAAGCATATGTCTAATACTAGTGCAAAAGCACCTTTGAAAACACTTTATTAATAAGTATAATGGCCAGCAGAGGGCAGTCGAAGACCACTTATTGGCTCAGTTTCATTTTGACAGACTTGATTCTCCCCAATATTCTGCACTAAAGTAGGGGTGTAAGAAAAAATCGATACACTTGAGTATCGCGATATTTTATTTTGCAATACTGTATCGATTTTCAAAAACGCAATATCGATTTTTTTTTTTAGTTTACGTGCAAAAATAGGATAGGAGAGAGTGCGCGAGGGAGAGAGAGAGCGTGAGAGAGCGCATGAGGGAGAGAGAGAAAGCGTGAGAGAGCGCGCGTGAGGGAGAGAGAGCGCGCGAGGTAGTGCTGCACGAATGATCTACGGCGCTTTGCAATCAAATACGATTTTAAATACGATCTGAGCCTGCATGCGCCCGCTCAGTGTGGTTGAAAACGAAGGTTTCCGTTATATGGTGCAAACAATGGAGCCTTTTTTTAATGACAGATTGCACCTCAGATTGCACCTTATGTGTTATGCATTAGCCTAGATGTCACAGTCGGGGCTAGGTATTTTCTTTAACTGACTATTTACATTTGTTATAGTCATCATGCTCGTGTTTTTGCAACACAAAACGTGTTGGATGTACCCTACTAGGAATAGTGCAAGCATTTTTTTTATTGACATAGACAGATGTCTTTTCTTTTTTTCCAGATTGCACATAATGTGTAGGCTATGTGTTATGTATTGTGACAGGGGCTATGTATTTTCTTTTATTATGACCTACTTGAGCATATAACAATTTGCTCACTAAGAACCTGTGAACCACAATCCCAAACTGGCAGTTTGATTTTCTGTGTACTGAATTGTTTACCTAAAGTACCTTTGTTTGACTTTTATGCACATCATGTCTTTTTTTAAAATAATATTTTCTAAAATTATAGTCCTACTTTAAAAAAAATCCCAATATATCGCCTTATGCACAGTATCGAAATATATCGCAATATATTGAATCGTGACCCATGTATCGTGATACGTATCGTATCGCCAGATTCTTGCCAATACACAGCCCTACACTAAAGCAAACCTGTTTTTCCATGTTAACTATTATAAGACAATCATTTTTTGTCAGTTTATCACTTCATTGCTATTGACACTTCACATTAATGCTAGCAATGTGGTAAATCATGGTAAATCACGATAGAAAAATGGTAAATCATAGTAAATAATACTATTATATGGTGTATCATGGCAAATCATGCTAGCAATGTGATGAATCATGGTAAATCATGCTACAATCCTGGTAAATCATTCTAGAATGTGGTATATCATGGTAAATCATCCTATAACATGGTAAATCATGGTAAACTGCTAAATCATGCTAGAATCATATTAAATCATACTACAATGTGTTCAATTGTGGTAAACCATGCTAGAAGAGGGTAAATCATAGTGAATCATACTAGAACTTGGTATATCTTGGTAAACTATGGTAAATCATGCTAGATTCATGGTAAATCATACTGGAACATGGTAAATCATGAAAAACACTAAAATTTGGCATATCATGGTAAATCATGCTAAAACATAGTCTATTACATCTATGATGTCAGTGTTTAAATGCTTGCTACATAAAACCACTTAACTGCCTTAACTGCCTTAACTGCTTGAACACCGCTAAATGCTGCTTGCAGCTTTAATTATTATTATTATTATAAAGCTAGTATTGTTATTAAATCATTTGCCTTGCCTAAATTCATAACGACATCACCACATAGCCTAACACTTGCGACAACACAGACACGCGCTTATGAGGACTCCTCTAAGAAAATGTTTTTAAAACAGACTAAAAACTACATCCCACATCAAAATTGAATTGCAAGGTGATCCATTCACAAACTGTCAAGAGTGCTTGTTTTAACAGACGCATCATTCTTATACAGATCCAAGATGAAAACGGCATCGTTGTTCATCAGTAGGCTATTTTGTTTCCATAGCACATTAACAAAACATTTAATGACACTAATAACACTAAAAACAAAACAATTAGTAAAGTAATTGCCAGTAAATTAAGATATATTCGCTATACCGTTATATCCATCGTCGTCTCTGAGAGAATGCGATGTTAATGCAGCGACAGATGCCGAAAGCTCAGTCCGTTTCTACTTTCACTTTCAGGGAATGAGCGCGTTTACAGGCACGTTCTTAACCCGATTATACTGAATAAACTGACAATGCATGTGGTCATGTAAACGCATTAACCCGTTTTCCTTTATCGGAGTCAAGTCATAACTTTAAGTATAAACCGATCGATTTGCCCCTTACTTGATTTCTCCCAGCATTTAAAACGCATTAACCCGCGTTCTTCGGGCTTATTGAAGTGCGCATATGTGAAGTGCATCCAGACAGAGAGGACATACAGTCGTGCTCAGAATTAATGGCACCCCTGGTAAATATGATCAAAAAAATAAATCTGCATCGTTTATCCTTTTGATCTTTCATTCAAAAAATTGTCAAAAATCTAACCTTTCATTGAAGTAAAAGAATTAAAAGTGGGTGGGAAATCACATTATGAAATAAATGTTTTTCTCCAAAACACGTTATGTAATTATACATTATTCATTTCAGGGTTCGTACATCCTTTTGAGAGTAAAATTCAAGGACTTTCAAGCCATTCACACTTTTTCCAGCTCTTCAAATCTCTAAATATTATCCAGTTTTAATGTTATTTTTAATGTGATGACCAAAAACATGATTTGTTCATCCTTCAAAGATTGTACCCATTTGTAAAACTAAAAGTGTAGGAAAACTTGTACTTGGCAAACCAACTTATTTATTAAATTTTTTTAAATTAGCACTATAATGATTTACATTGTTTCATGACCAAACTAGTGACTTATAACACAAATCATCTTCATGACATTAAAATAGATCATAATTGTGCACAGCTGTTGTCCACCAGATTTAATGGGATTAAAATGACTATTGAACTCATCAGTGATCTTGACTTTGAGCTTCACTTTTCATTTCACATTTGTCTCTCATTTGAAATCTCACTTGATTTAATGTTTCTTTTAGACTTGATTTAGATCACACCGGAAAGAAACTGTGAAATGTGATCAATGCGGGAAGAGTTTCACTGGGGCCTTCGTTCCAGCACCAGAAAAATCACACCGGAAAAAAGCTTTCATGTTCAGGAGCTGAAGAAGAGGCCGTAACACTTTCAACAGAGACATGAATCTGAAATTAATTTTAACTCGTTCATTGTTTGAGATCTCATTTTCACTTTTAATTAAACTAATTATCATTTTATCAACAGCTTATTGTTATTGTCGTTTGTGTGTTACTACCGGCTGGATTTCACCAGAACTTCGGTGTCTTTTCAGCCCTTCCCTGCTGTTACGCCCCGTCTAGGGGTAAAGGACGCAACATGAAATGAGAGTGGAAGCGGGGAATCTTTTGAGGGTTTATTGAAATCAAACAAAAAAATTACATCTAAATAAATAAATAGGGAACTTTCTTCGGGAGTTGACCCTGCCAAAACAACAAACAAAACTTTCTTACTTTGACCTCTTTCCTAAACCTAACCAAAAGCAAAATAAAATAAAAGTACAATATATTAACCTAACTCCCTAACCAAAAACAGAGATCAAAAGGTTTACAGTAAACAATAATGGCGTCAAACTCCTTACTTTCCCAAACCCTCAAACTTTACAATGACATACAAAATTCTTACAAGCTCAAACGAACAGTTTAAAGGGAAGTCCAAATCAGTGTCAGTAACAGTCAATAAGGTCTAAAATACCAAACAGTTTCCTACTTACAATCTGTCATTCTTTTAGAGAACAAACAATGATCGCTCTTAACAGTCAGAATTCATCTAATCACGCTTACACAGCCACCCAAACCAACAGTTCTCCCGTCACAACAACACAACATGCCCTCAAAGGAAGTGACATCAGGACTTTTAAGGTGTGCCGGAATCGAATGCACCAATCCCGATGAGCCAGTCATTAGCATGCAGGAGCCAATCAGCATCGTACCTGGACACAAACACTTCCAAAACAAAAGAGAGAAAAAGAAAACGAGAAAATACAAAACAATTGGTTGTAACACTGTGACCCTCTTTTTTTCTTTCCAATTACACATTGGAGTGAAGGAACAAAGGGTGAATGGGCACATTCCTCTTCCCTGGCGTTGGCTGTGCGCTTCTGTCTGTCTAGCCAGACTTGGTGCAATCGGACGCTTCTGCAGAGGTCAGGTGCGGACGCCCATCTGTAGGTGGATCTCGAACACGAGAGGTTTCAGAGAACCGGGGTTACGACAGTCTCCTATTGCCCTGTGATCAACAAACGCTTATGATACTTGCACGTTTTGTCCATCAAGATAATTATCACAGATGAACACAACTTTTATGAATTTTGAAGCCTAAATGCAGTCGCCAGAAGTAAAAAGCTGTCGTGGAATAAAAAGTGAAAGTGTCCTGAGCTTGTGTTCACCGCAGACCTTATTTCAGCCATTTAACCAAAACTCCATTCATAAAACCCATTGACTTCGGGACAATAAAGAAACACAAGTGCTAAAAATGCAACTCGCTTCTGCGGTTTGGCCTACAGAGTGATGTCATACCTGCACCACTCTTTATGAACACAGATTAATGAGGTGTGTGTGTGTGTGTGTGTTTGTGTGTGTGTGTGAGTGTGTGTGAGTGAGTGAGTGAGTGAGTGTGTGTGAGTGAGTGTGTGTGCGTGTGTGTGTATGTGAGTGAGTATGTGTAATGGTGTAGTTTGAGGACAGAAACACACACCTCTGAATACCAGCTCTGATCACAGTCGGGAATATTGGTTTGATTCAGTATATTAGACTGAAGTCTGTATTCAAACCCGTCGTCAGTCTGAATCTCTGCACATGTTTTATTGATTCTGTTCATGTTTCAGTGCTGAAAACAGGAGAGAAATGTTTTAAAGAACCAAATGACTGCAGTATATTAATATTGTGTTGTAGAACAAACATTTAAACATATGTGGAAAATGTGTAGTGATGTGCATTTAAAGCAGTGAAAATTACCCCTTAAAGTATGAAGTTTTCAACAAATAACCTAAATTAATATTTTCTTAAATTTAAATGTATCCTCTCAAGAAACATCACATTTCAGAAGAAAGTCATATAAATTGTAACAAAACAATGACATGCAGAAATTACATTATTTGAATATGTAGGGCACAAGAGGGCGCTATTGTCACTAATGAAATAATGAAAGTGAAAGTAAGTGTGTACATCTACTGCAAAATCTGGGAAAACATTAACAATTAAAAAAAACTGCAATTACAAACTATTTGTGTTTCAAATGAGTCAACCTAAATAAATGATTCAAAACAAAACTTTCTTAATAAACACTCTAGTCTAATAGATTTTTAATTGGGCAACAAATGTAGCCAAATAGATACAGTAGAAAAAAACTAATTTGCTTTATCTTATAATAGCCTGTATCTTATGATTATCTTGTATTGCACAAAAGATAGCATTGGATGTGGACGGGAAGGATAACTCTGGGTGTTGGAAGAGGTGTGTCGCGATTCTGCCTTCTCACACGCGACACAGGTTGGTGGATCTGAGTGTCGCGATTTCATATCGTTACAGCCCTAATCACACTCATTCAACAAGACATTCAGGATCATCAGCAGATCATCTCACTTTATTCTGAGTGTTTGCTGTTAGAAACACATTATTTGAGTCAGATAGATGACAAAAGCCTATTAAACTGCTCCATTGACGCGCCAAATACAAATAAACTTTAACGCCTCTGAAACCAATGTCGCGTTTCCTCTTCTTCTTTTTTTTTTTAATGGTGGTTCGCAAACCAAGTGCTTTATTGGCGCCATCTCATCTAAAGTTCAAACTGATGAAACAATTCAGTAAATGTTTAAGACAGACCTAAATAAAAAAAAAACACATGAGTAACTAAATAAAATCAAAAATAAAGGGCATCATAAATATTTAACTGACACATTTTCCGGCTTACTTGAAATTGAATTTCGTAGATTCAAAAAAGGGCTTTTTAGAAATAAGTCACTCCATTATGATGAATATTAAATGTACTGTTTATAAAAAAATAAAAACTTGCGAATATAGACTAGATTCCATCCATCCATCCATCTTCTTCCGCTTATCCGGGGCCGGGTCGCGGGGGCAGCAGTCTAAGCAGAGATGCCCAGACTTCCCTCTCCCCAGACACTTCCTCCAGCTCTTCCGGGGGGACACCGAGGCGTTCCCAGGCCAGCCGGGAGACATAGTCCCTCCAGCGTGTCCTAGGTCTTCCCCGGGTCTCCTCCCAGTGGGACGTGCCCGGAACACCTTCCCGGGAAGGCGTCCAGGAGGAATCCGGAACAGATGCCCGAGCCACCTCAGCTGACCCCTCTCGATGTGGAGGAGCAGCGGCTCTACACTGAGCTCCTCCCGAGTGACCGAGCTTCTCACCCTATCTCTAAGGGATCGCCCAGCCACCCTGCGGAGAAAGCTCATTTCGGCCGCCTGTATCCGGGATCTTGTCCTTTCGGTCATGACCCAAAGCTCATGACCATAGGTGAGAGTAGGAACATAGATTGACCGGTAAATCGAGAGCTTCGCCTTGCGGCTCAGCTCCTTCTTTACCACGACAGACCGGTACATCGACCACATTACTGCAGAAGCTGCACCGATCCGTCTGTCAATCTCCCATTCCATCCTTCCCTCACTCGTGAACAAAACCCCAAGATACTTAAACTCCTCCACCTGAGGCAGGAACTCTCCACCAACCTGAAGCGAGCAAGCCACCCTTTTCTGACTGAGGACCATGGCCTCAGATTTGGAGGTGCTGATTCTCATCCCAGCCGCTTCACACTCGGCTGCAAACCGTCCCAGTGCATGCTGAAGGTCCTGGTCTGAAGGGGCCAACACAACAACATCATCCGCAAAGAGCAGAGACGAAATCGCGTGGTCCCCAAACCTGACACCCTCCGGCCCCTGGCTGCGCCTAGAAATTCTGTCCATAAAAATTATGAACAGAACCGGCGACAAAGGGCAGCCCTGCCGGAGTCCAACATGCACCGGGAAGAAGTCTGACTTACTGCCGGCAATGCGAACCAAGCTCCTGCTTCGGTCATACAGGGACCGGACAGCCCTTAGCAAAGGACCCCGGACCCCATACTCCCGGAGCACCCTCCACAGGCCGCCACGAGGGACACAGTCAAATGCCTTCTCTAAATCCACAAAGCACATGTGGATTGGTTGGGCAAACTCCCATGAACCCTCCAGCACCCTGTAGAGGGTATAGAGCTGGTCCAGTGTTCCACGGCCTGGACGAAAACCGCACTGTTCCTCCTGAATCCGAGGTTCCACTATCGGCCGTATTCTCCTCTCCAGTACCCTGGCATAGACTTTCCCAGGGAGGCTGTGATCCCCCTGTAGTTGGAACACACCCTCCGGTCCCCCTTCTTAAAAAGAGGGACCACCACCCCGGTCTGCCATTCCAGAGGCACTGTCCCCGACCGCCACGCGATGCTGCAGAGGCATGTCAGCCAAGACACCCCCACAACATCCAGAGACTTGAGGTACTCAGGGCGGATCTCATAGTCCTTCTCCATGGCCTCACCGAACTCCTCCCAGGCCCGAGTTTTTGCCTCCACAACCATCCGGGCTGCTGTCCGCTTGGCCTGCCGGTACCCGTCAGGAGTCCCACAAGCCAACCAGGCCCGATAGGACTCCTTCTTCAGCTTGACAGCATCCTTTACTTCCGGTGTCCTCCACCGGGTTCGGGGATTGCCGACTCGACAGGCACCAGAGACCTTACGGCCACAGCTCCGAGCAGCTGCTTCGACAATGGAGGTGGAGAACATGGTCCACCCGGACTCAATATCTCCAGCCTCCCTCGGGATCTGATCGAGGCTCCGCCAGAGTCGGGAGTTGAAGATCTCTCTGACAGGAGACTCGGCCAAACGTTCCCAGCTGACCCTTACAGTACGCTTGGGTCTGCCGAGTCTGTCCAGCTTCCTCCCCCGCCATCGGATCCAACTTACCACCAGGTGGTGATCAGTTGACAGCTCCGCTCCTCTCTTCACCCGAGTGTCCAAGACATACGGCCGCAGGTCAGATGAAACGACCACAAAGTCGATCATCGACCTACGGCCTAGGGTGTCCTGGTGCCACGTGTACTGATGGACTCCCTTATGCTTGAACATGGTGTTCGTTATGGACAAACTGTAACTAGCACAGAAGTCCAATAACTGAACACCACTCGGGTTCAGGTCAGGGGGGCCGTTCCTCCCAATCACGCCCCTCCAGGTGTCACTGTCGTTGCCCACGTGGGCGTTGAAGTCCCCCAGTAGAACGACGGAGTCCCCAGTCGGAGCACTTTACAGCACACCTCCCAGAGACCCCAAGAAGGCCGGGTACTCTGCACTGCCGTTTGGCCAGTAGACACACACGACAGTGAGAGACCTATCCCCGACCCGTAGGCGCAGGGAAACGACCCTCTCGTTCACCGGGGTAAACTCCAACACATGGCGGCTGAGCTGGGGGGCTATAAGCAAACCCACACCAGCCCGCCGCCTCTCACCATGGGCAACTCCAGAATGGTGAAGAATCCATCCTCTCTCAAGGAGTGTGGTTCCAGAGCCCAAGCCATGCGTAGAGGTAATCCGACTATCTCTAGTCGGAACCTCTCAACCTCCCACACAATCTCAGGCTCCTTCCCCGCCAGCGAGGTGACATTCCACGTCCCTAGAGCTAGCTTCCGTGTCCAGGGATCGGGTTGTCGAGGCCCCCGCCTTCGACTGCTGCCCGATCCTCTCAGCACCGGCCCCTTACGGTTCCTCCTGTAGGTGGTGAGCCCACGGGAAGGCGGCCCCACGTCGCTCCTTCGGGCTGAGCCCGGCCGGACCCCGTGGGGGGAGGCCCGGCCACCAGGTGCTCGCATATGAGCCCCAACCCCGGGCCTGGCTCCAGGGTGGGGCCCCAGCTGCGCCATACCGGGCGACGTCACAGTCCTCGTTTTAATTTTGTTCATAAGGGTTTTTGAACCACTCTGACCTGTCGCCTAGGACCTGTTTGCCTTGGGAGACCCTACCAGGGGCATATAGCCCCGGACAACATAGCTCCTAGGGTCAATTGGGTACTCAAACCCCTCCACCACGTTAAGGTGGCAGTTCAAGGAGAGGTAGACTAGATTGACCTGGCCTTATCTAAACATGAACTGTTGACTAAACGCGTTCATGCCAACGAAACGAATGCGAGTGAGCAGCAGATACAGAGCGCTTTAATTCACGATCATTATTGTAAGGTTTATGAACTGGTTGAGGTCTCTACCCTCATCACGACAGGCCGACTCGGACTGCAGTTCGTGATTCAAGCCCCTTCGGAAGATCACTTTAAGTGTGTCATCATTCCAGGAAGTCTGCGCAGCGAGGGTGCGATGGGTAAGAGCATATTCAGCCGTGGTTAATCTGCCCTGCGTAAGTTCGAGCAAGCGATCACCCGTGCCTCTCCCCTCCTTGGAATGTTCGAAGACCTCACGGAAGCATTGGAGAAACACAGGGAATGACGGAAATACAGTTCTATCATCTCTCCACATTGCCGTTATCCACTCCAATGCCCTCCCTGTGAGTAACGAACAGACAAAAGCAATCTTACCAGCTTAGGTGGAATACAGCGTCGGTTGTTGCGCAATGAATAGCGAGCATTGGAGAATGAACCCCTTACATTTACCAGGATCTCCGTCAAACTTTTCTGGAAGTGCGAGACGAGGACCCGCGGTAGGTGGGACAGGTGCGGGACGGACAACAGCGGCGGCGGCTTGCGTGGGCGCTTGCTCCGATGATTAAGCTTGAAGACCCTGAACAGCTTTGACCAGCTCGTCCATTAAAGAGGTGAGATGACTCAACTGATGATGATGGGCAGCGAGTTGATAGGCTTGGGCTGAGTAGGCTGCGGACAAGGTTGACATAGCTGATGGATCTGGTTGCGGCAAAGTCTTCTGTTGTGAATCATCTGAGTCATAGAGATCCATTTGCAGCTTTCTTTATTAGTAGAGTAGTCAAACAGGCAAGCGTCAAAACCAGCACACACAGCAGTGAAGACGGGGCTAAATCGTAATGTCAATACCAGGCAGAAGATCAGGGCAGGCGGATAACAGTCAGAGTCCGAGAACAAGGCAGAGGTATCTTATGCGGGTGGCAGACAAGGAGATATCAAAGACAGACGGGGTCAGCAACAATCAGGTAACCACAGGGATAAATGCTTAGTAATGTTCACAGTAGCAAAACAAGACTTCGCACAGAGAGCTGCGTGCAACACAGCTATAAAGCCTGATGAATGAGCTACAGCTGGGCATAGTGATCAGAGACAAAGCGGGGCTGTTGGGAAATGTAGTGTGAACAGGAAAGAGTCAATATTCGGGCGAGGACGCCCTCCGCTGGCCTGAGAGGGAGGTTACGGAGCTAGGGATCGTGACAGTCCATATACACTTAAGACATGCTCTGGAACGACAGATTCTGCAGGGAGGAGAGCAAGTGGTTTAACACTCTTGAGTGTGGAGTCAAATAAACTCCCAGGAGAGTTAATTTAACACTGGAGTCTTTGCTGTGTAGAATCGACAGATGGAGAAGTTCACTTATCACCACCAACTCTCACTGAATGTGACTTAATTCCTAACAACAGGGATGAAATCCTGACTCCAGAAGCTCATACCATCTTAAAGCTGTAGATGACCAGACTCCATCGCTTCAACATCACTCGTGTGCATGAGGGACGAGGTCAGTGCGATGGTCATCACAATGAACCCTTCGCTCAATGTCTGGACTTAGTTGGTAACGTCTGACTAGTTTATTGTCTGAGTGAATCGAAACATTCAGACTTTCACATCAGAACTATGAGGGTAAATTTCAGCTTACAAACATGAATATTTTTTTTCTCAAATTCAAATCTGTAAGCTCTTGAATTTTGCTACTCTTTTACCTTCATACAAGTTTTCATTTAAAACGTGATTTCTAACTTTGAAACTTTCCAGCTAACAAGAGCAAGTTTAGTTATGTCTGTTTTTACAGGAATGGATGAGACGACAACTTTTCCTTTAACCCATGATTTTTTTATGCTCTTTATTGTAACGTGAAAAAAAATAAAGAAATAACTGACATTTAATTTCGTAACCTATACACACTGCAAAGTCAAACTTTAGAATATTTTATGCCAGAATAATGTGAGCAGACACTGATGTAATTCTCAGACGGACGTCTCTCTGTAGAAGAAACAGCTGATATACAAGCTGAAAGCAAGAGATCATTTCAGCATGAGCTGCATGAAGATGAAGGTTTTCAGACAGAAATCCAGCGGATAATCTCTATCTTTATTGTAGCTGTGATGATATAGAGGAGATTCTGTGCTCTGACCGACGACAGACCAGATGATGATTCACAATAAATCTCATTCATATTCACAGGACATTCAACAAATATCTGCTCGTTCACACACAAGTATACAGTACATTTCCTCCAAACACCATATATCCTGATATGATGAGCTCATGATCCGTATCATTAATGTTTATTTGTGAAGGTCTAGTTCTAGTTCACAGAGGCGTAAAGTTCATCCTGCGGTTAATCTTCTCTTCCTCTGATGGCAGCGTAGGTCACTGTATCATTATGATCCTGAAAGAACAGCACAGATTCTGTCCATCAATGTTTGAACCGCAGCGATTATTATTATTATTATTATTATTATTATTATTATTATTAGAGCATGACTCACATTGAGTGATTTTACTGGCTTTGTACTGGAAGAAGTGACCTCAGAATAAGTCACTTCATCTGTCTGCTCCTAAACATCAATGCAAACATGCAGAGAGTCAAGTTTAACACACAGAACAGACATATCTCTCACTATTATATGTAGAATAACACAAAAGCTTTTAAATCACATGATTGAACAGACAGTGACTGTAATGTTTGATGATTTAGTGACTCACATTGGCTCTTGGATCAGGAGGAATGGACATGTCGATCGTCTCATACGTCCCTTTATGTTCATTCTCATCTTTGACCTTCAGAACAAACAGTTAAACTGCACGAATTACACTTTATTGAGCTTTAAAGACAGTAATCAAATCTAAATCACTGCATTACTGAACTCACCGCAGAGTCGTCAGTCCCTCGTTTATTATCTGAAAACAGTTTTTATAGAGTTTTTATAGAAAAACACAATGTTAAGTATTAAGATTTTCAACAATCAGATTTTGTTGAAGCATTAAAATGAATAATAAAAATGATTGTTGACTTGATAACTCATTGAGATTGACATTATAGGATTTCTCAGCAGGAATAAACTTCTGTTTGAGAATTTCATATAATCCATATGTTTCTGTGATACTTACAGTCTGAACATGATGTGTTTGTTTGCTCATCTGAAGAGTTTTTAATTGTTGTAAAGGAGTAAATGTGAAAACTCACCAGCTGTTTTTCTGCAGATCAGCCAGAGAAGAGCAAGAAGGAAAACAGCGACTGCAGCGACAGAAATCACTATGACTGAAGAAGAGATCGAGCACAGAGTCAGAGACGGACAGGCCAGATTGGGGACAATTATAGACAAAGACAAAACACTGTGATTATGTCCCTTGTGTGTTTGTAATTGAATGATGAGAGTTTGTGTCTGGTGTTGTTGTATCAGCTTGAGCTGAAAAGGATGATTGGGGACAATTATAGACAAAGACAAAAGCCATCGGCACCGAATGAGATTTCAAACCATTCTGATCTTCCTCTGACTGTAGATTAATGCCCTGTGATTTATTTATTGTTCATTGCTCTTCTTTCAAGAAACAAAAGGAAAAAGTCATCTCAACTCTTACATACTTAATTATTTATATAATGTGGTAGAGTATCTATATGGTAATTCATTCATATTTTCTATATAATTATGTTAGACAAAGCTGTTCTGTGAATAACATTTACATTTATTCATTTAGCTGACGCTTTTATCCAAAGCGACTTACAATTGCTATATTTCAGAGGTCGCACGCCTCTGGAGCAACTAGGGGTTAAGTGTCTTGCTCAGGGACACATTGGTGTCTCACAGTGGATTCGAACCCGGGTCTCTCACACCAAAGGCATGTGTCTTATCCACTGCGCCATCACCACCCCTTAACATCAATGTCTTAAAAGCATCAGCATCATCATGTACCTTGTGTAGAAGGATTCACTGCTGTCGTTGAATCAGCTGGAGCTGTGAAGATAAATGTTAGTTCAGATGATTCATACTGTACAATATTACCATTATATTTTAACTAGAGACGGACAGAGCAGATTGGGGACAATTGTAAACAAAGACAAAAGACTGTGATTATGTCGAATGATCCTGAGAGTTTGTGCCTGGTGTTGTTGTATCAGCTTGAGCTGAAAAGGATGAATGTTAGTTGAGATGCATCATAATAATATCCAGGATGAGGAGGACACGAGGTGAGGCGTAGCAAACCTACACTCAAAAAATTAATTGTGGAACCTATTGACATAAAAAAGTTAATTAAAGCCAACATATTTTTTATGTCAACAGGTTCCACATAACTGGGTTACGTTAAACAAACAAAATAATTTGTTCAAGTAACTTCAAAATCATGGATTTAAGTCATTGAAGTCATTGAAAAGGCTAAAAATGGTATGCTCTACAATGACAGTTCTGCTATAATCCATAAGGTAAACTTAACTCAGAAATTGGGTTCAATGATTCAGTTCAAATGATTATGAAATAACGATTATGTTAAAATCCCCAGATTTCACTTAACTCTGCTCAAAGAACATATGGTCCCATAGTACTCTATATAGTACGCCACTCTATATAACTCTATAGAGTATGATATTGGACTTAATATTTTTTTTATATAATATATGAAGTATATTTAATATATGAAGTATATATTTTCTCCAACAGCCCAAGCATACATACAGGCCTATATACTGGCGTGTAAAACTAATTTATAATTTATAATCAGCTCCATATTGGATTTCAAGTGATCAAGGGCTTAGAGCATTTCATTCAAACACATTTTAAGAGTTCTCCAGTAGTGGACACTCGTGCAACATTAGCGAGAGATGAGCATAAAAAGTGGAGGTAAACACAGCCTCGCCCTGCGTCTCAATGTCCATACTATCCTTCCTAAACAGTGTGTGAGATTAAAATAAGTGTCCTAAAGCATAGTATGTTGAAGAGTATGCCAGAATCCCCGGATGGTCTACTATTTCCAGTGTATTTTAGATCGTACTCACTATAAAGGCTGATATTACCCACAACCCATTGCGCTTTGGAGCAGGATTCGGTTCAGAACTACAAACATGAGTAAAAAGTGTTAAAAAACTACAAAACATGGCGGATATGTGCGACCGACGGTGAGAGGTTTAGATAAAGGTTTGAGTGACTAATCAAAGTTTAACCTGCTAAAAAAATATTTATTTCATATTATCCATGTTATATTTCATCTGCAATAACAATGTTGACTTTTATAAAGATCCGTTTGGCCATTAACTTTTAAATGCATCATTATGCATTAATATGAGGAGAGTCTCCGCATGAAAGACCCGCGACTGCAGATCAACGTGCTTCTGCATTTCTCTCCGATACTGTAGGAAATTAAATGAAATGAAATGTGGAGGATTTTATCTTCTTCAAGATGATTGACAGGTCAGTTTGCGTGACAGGATGCATGTAAACAAAATAAATAAATAAAAAAGTGAATGTGAAAGAGAGTGTGGGGATCTACACAGGCTGGCACACAACACAGCTGCATCACATTCACCCAACACCCGGGATCACATGATGTTTTGGAGGGTCACATGACTAATCAGGAAGTGATAAGTGTTTGCTGGCTGCAAGTCAGACTCTCTTGTGTGTTGATGCTAGACACTGTTGTACGAGTTGGGCTCCCTTTTCATGCAGGTGTAATTGGTCATGGTAGAGCATGTTTAATCACTGCCGTTTGAATTTTAATATTTATAAAAAAAAATGATTAGGGCAATTCTAGAAGCACGTGTCTACTCTTCACAGAGGACACAGGCTTCTGCATGGAGTTTTATCATTTACGCGATCAGTGTGACCCGAGCTGCTGGGCTGCACTGGTGAATGCCTCAATATGTACATTTTACACTGAATGTGTTATACCTGCATTGAAACATGTTTTAACGACTTTCTCTGTCCGTACTGTCTCACCTTTTTTCCCTTCATGTGTCAATGCGCTGTGGGAAAGTTGAGCATACTGAAAAGTAGGCCTATGTTTGAGTTGACTATGCTATGCTGTTTAATGAGGTTGGCAATGCTTGGTTTCTCTTGAAAAGGGACCAGGCCAGCCACTGTTTTTCTGTCATTAATAGGCATTTCTTCATTGCTTGTTGTTTGATCATTTTGTTTGGTTATCTGTGATCTTGCTCTTGGGCCGACCACTCGTGCCACATTCATAGTAGCATTGTTTTATTGTCTTGACTAAGTGTTGCCATTAATGCTGGGGAACACACTGGAAGAGACACCTTTTTGGTGTGTACTTATAGCTACGACACGGTGTGATATTTGTAGTGGTATCTAAAGATCTTAAGTGTGTAGTGTTGCTGTGTCGCATGCTTCGACTGGTGTTGGGTCGCTGTCTCGTGTTTCCGTCTCCCCAGGGTCCTCCTGA
The DNA here is from genome assembly GCA_030770095.1 of Gila robusta. Lineage (NCBI taxonomy): Eukaryota > Metazoa > Chordata > Actinopteri > Cypriniformes > Leuciscidae > Gila > Gila robusta. The sequence goes on from JAVALU010001625.1 coordinate 482,404, forward strand.
ACAGGAGTTTTGCATTGGCTGATCCGACCTTTCCTAGACTGAGGAAACTCCACCAGTCATGTATCACAGTATTTTTTTAGATCCGTCCTAATCACTTTTCTACATCTTTTGTACTAAAATATTATAAATTTGGAACACATTTACATATCTGCCTCTTGTCACTTTGTGGGGAAAAACCTAGAATTAGCCACATTATATTCACGGAGATCAAGAAAAACTATACTATAACACTATATTCACGGAGATCAAGAAAAACTATACTATAACACTATATTCACAGGAAGAGTTGTGGTTCCTCCTGCCCATCATCATCAGGGTGGCGTAGTCAGACTAAAGAAGGTACACTACTCGGTAGGGCTGCACGATTAATCGCACGATATTGTTATGCGCATCTAATCAGTAAAGCCGGTTCCTTGATTAGTAGTAAATCGCCTTCACCTGCTTTCAGATGGAGCGGCATTTACTACAAAGAGCCGTAGTTAACTGACAAGCTGAGCCAAATCGCGTTAAAATCGAGGACATATCGCCAACGATATTTAATGCGATATGGCTCAGCTTGTCAGTTAACTACGGCTCTTTGTACACAGCAAAAACTCAGTGTTAAATTAACACACCTGGGAGTGTATATGAGTCCACACTCAAGAGTGTTAAAGTTAATGAGATATCAATTGAGTGATGATTGAGCATTATTGAAGACACCTAAAGCTAATCACTGAAGGAGAAAACCGGAATTTCAGGTCACCATTATGGAGATGAGTGGTTGCTTTAGTTGGGCTCTTGACCCTTATATTATTAACTTTAGATTTTGTTCGGATGTTGTATCTGAGTTAAACCTGCCAGATGAACAAAGAAAAAATTGATCTAATGGTGTTGGTTATATTATGACATTTATCGTTTGAACTAAATGTTTGTGATTAATGCTGATGGTTACAGCATAACTGAGATTCTGCATAAATATCCAGAATTTGAGATATAATATAAAGGAGTTCTTAAAAGTTGTAAAAAAAAAAAATCTTTCTTTTAGGCACATACAGATGTCAAGATTCAGTCAATGCATCTCAACAATGGTGACGAGCAGAATATTCAATTAGGAAAAGTAAATTACATAGACAATTCAGATCATAATTTATTCATACCGCAATGCATGATGGGAGCCATTAATGAGTTGTGATTGGTGGCAAACAAGGATTATTATTGTCACCACGGTTGAGATTCACAGGCTGATTATTGATGTCTGTGTTTCTAAATAAATGCATTAGACAGTGAATTGATCAGGACAATTTTAATTAAATGTTTTGGATTATTAGAAAAATACAATTATCATATGCTGTAGAACCACTAAACTGTTGCTATCAAGTTAAACCAGATCATCTGAATGAGCTTCATTTATTCAGATCACAGCATGATTATGTCAAAACATAACCAACACTATCAGATCACACTTGTCTTTGTTCATTTGACTGTAATAAATCAATAACAGCCGACAAACAAAATTTAAACTTAAAGTATAAGGTATAAAGCCCCAACTAAAGCAAACACTTATCGCCATAACGGTGGCTTACAATTTTAGATTTTCTCCTTCAGTGATTCTGCTTGTTATCATCAGGTGTCTTCAATATGCTCAATGATCACTAAATTACCACTTAATTATCTCATTAACTTTAACACTCTTGAGCAGGTGATGGTGATTTACCACTAATCAAGGAACCGGCTTTACTGATTAGATGCGCATAACAATATCGTGCGATTAATCGTGCAGCCCTACTACTCGGCAGATACTACACTACAATACACGTTTTAAAGACACTTTGATTTTACAGAACATGGACACTCTTGAAGCAGGGCTGGTTGGTTGACATTGTAATAGAGGATCAAGAGATCTTGGCAGGTAATACAAGAGCAACCGTTAAAGACGCAATTGTATGAAGTGATAGTGTGTCCCAAAGCTTGTCTACTCTTAGTACATACTTTTAGGGTGTAGTATAAGTAGGCGAATTGAGCATTAGAGTAAAAAATAAGTGAAGTCGGCCATTTTCTCTTCAGTTTCATCTGAGCTGTTGAAGTGAATGGCAGGACAAACTTTCTCCAGTCAGACAGAAACAAAATGTTGGCAGAGATAACTATTTTTCTTTAAGGTCAAAAATATTATTATAAAAACGATATTTAAATCAGTTTATTTCATATTGGGGTCATAAGACACCCAGACTTGATGAATAACTGATGTTTTATATGTTAAACTTGTTGCTGAGCAATCTAGCCTATGTTTTGTTCCTCAGTTTGTTCTGGTTCAGTGATACTGATAGACTTCAGTGTTACTGACATTATAATGCCGTTACTAACGGCATTACTTTTTCCAGTAACGAGTAATCTAATTGATTACTCTTCTCATCTTAATAACGCCGTTACCGTTACTGCCAAAAAATGCGGCGCGTTACTAACTGATGAAGCTGTTTTTTTTTCATCAGACCAACTAGATCTCTGAGCGAGAGGCAAATACTTTTTTTCTGTTCTTCCTTGGTTAGTGGGCAGAGCACGAGACAAGCGCATAAATGCTGGCGATTGGCTGAGGTAGAGTAAAATGTCATTGTAAGCCAATCAGAGGTAGAGTTGGGCGGGTGCTCGAAAGCACGCATAGTAGTGATGGGCATTCGGCTCTTTGACTCAGCTCACTGAAAAGAGCCGGCTCTTTTGGCTCACAAATGGCTCTTTAAATGACTTTGACTATAATATTTCAATTTTTATTACATAATTATTTCATTTCTATAGGCTAAAATTGTAAAAATAGAGTCGGCTCTTCAGATATGCGAGCGAGCTCCCGACGTTCACCTAAAAGAGCCGGCTCTTAGAGTCGGCTCATTTGCGAATCGCGAACGACCCATCAAAAGCTCATTCGCGAACGAGTCGATCCATCATCACTAACGCTCATTCGCGAACGACCTTCTACCGCAATAAATATTTTTTTATTGTTATTAAAGCTGCAGTCCGTAGCTTTTCCTCTTTTTCGCCATCTCTGTTCGAAAACTGCAATTGCAGTTATTTGCGGAATTATCAACTTTACGTGGGTTGTACATCGGCATGAAACAGCGCGGATGAATCCAATGTTTTGAGGTGAGTGTGCGGCTGTTAATCACCGCGCCGGTGTGGATACGGGCATTCAGAATCACACATTATACTTTTTGGAAGTATGACCAATATTAGAATTTTCAACAGAAAATAATGTCTGAACAAGTAAGTAACATCCACTTTTGTTCTGATCAACTAAGGGGGAAAAAAGCATTGCAGTAAATCTTATTTTGTATAAACAAATAACAATCGGTGCTATGAAATAAACTGTGTATGAAAAGAATCCCTGTTATGCATAAACGTGTTATAATATAACATAATATAAACATCTTATGACAGGAAAATTTTGATATGGAATAAAAATTACTTGGTACAGATAATTTCTTGGTTCATTTTGGGAACCTTTTATTGATAAAACATTTTTACCCCCTCCCCTTCCATAAGTGCATTTACTCCAGATATAAACTCAAAAACATAAAGGTTGCCAAAATCAGCAAAAACATTACTCATACTTCCTCAATAAGTACTTAACCATGAATAATTTAAAGGGATAGTTCAACAACATCACCCTCATGTTGTTCAAAACCTGTATGAATTTATTTCTTCTGCTGAACACAAAAGAAGATATTTTAAAGAATGTTGGTAACCAGACAGTGACAGCACCCATTGACTTCCATAGTAGGAAAAATATATATTAAGTCAATGACTACCGTAAACTGTCTGGTTACTAAAACTATATAAAATATATTCTTTTGTGTTCAGCATAAGAAAGAAATTCTTTCAGTTTGAACAACATGAGGGTGAGTAAATGATGACAGAATTTTTTTTTTTCTATAACTTTCCTTTTACATAGGGTCTTACAGTTAAATAGTCTTTTTTTCTAGCTTTAGCAAAGCAGAAATCCTTTATGATATCATTAAAATCCATTAAAATACATTAAAATCCAGTCACTGTTTTAATAAGCGAGTCATTCATTCAACCGATTTGTTCAAACGGCTGTTTGATTCAACGACGAAGCAAACGAGGAGTCATTTAATCATTAAATGAATGGATTCGTTCAAAACGCGGATTATTCAGTAACGAATCACCACTATCAGTTTCAGAGATTGTTTCTGCTGTTGTTTCATTTTGTAATTTTCATCGGCGAAGTGACAATAAACCAAAACGTAACTCTCAATGTTAACTTATTGGTCAACTCATTTTTTGTTGCATAACATATATCACATTAGCAATTGGGCTGATATTTGGGGAAAACTGCGGTTTTACTTGTGAATATATCACATATCGTTTTATATTATGTAATATTACAATAAGACAAAAACTCATCGGGGCAAAAATCGCCCATGTAGACCTTGGATATTGGACCTTGATGTTCGTCAGAAAAAAAGTAATTCGGCTTTTTTTTTTTTTTTAATAATATAAAAAACGTGGAAGACCCCATGGAAGATTTTTACACGGGTGAGTGGTGGGAGAAAAAACACTGACATTCTGGATTCAGACTGCAATAAAATCACCGACTAGCCCCTATAAATATTGAAAATACCTTACGATCCACGAGAAACAATTACCATCCAAATAGTGCTTAACTCATTAATTTACTTCAGCTGCTTGCTTACCTTCTTAGACATATAAAACACCCAGATCGGTGACGACGCAGGAGGGTGAAGCTAGCTGTCGCTGCACTCGGTCTTCCACGGGCACGGATGAAAGTGAACCAAAGTATTTAGTTCGTTTAGGAATTTTTGCATCCCTTTTCTGTCTTTCGAGTTTGTTTTTCCTTTTTTGTGCTCCACTATCACTTTTTTTCATAATTTTTGCACTATAGCGAGCGATTTATACCCATGTTCTATCATGAAAGCATAACGAAAAGAGGCGTTTCTCAACGTCATGGCGCAAATTGTAGAGTTAATTTGATTGGGCGGTGAATTATATCAGTCAGGCACATTTTCCAATAACTTCTTGTTATTTTATTATACACAAATCAACCACCTATGATTTAACAATCTCATTTCCTCCAGCCAATCACGGGCCCCCTAATCCCGCGGGCCCTGGGGCTTCAGCCCCACCTAGCCCTTATGTTAATCCGGCCCTGCCCATCATCACTAACGGCTAACGCTCATGAATTGCGAACGACCCATCATAACGCATAGTCGGACAGGACAGGGCACACAAGGAACAACACAAGCCAGTCAGTCAACGAGAGACAGGTATGGCGACGAGCCCAAATAATCCAAAAGTAGCCTTCTCTAAATGGAAGTATAGACATCACTTTGTCCCACAGCAACATTTTTTTTTAGATGTGTGTACAATGTTTCATGTTTCTGTTAATAATGTATTGTATTAAGTGTCCATTTCATTATAATATTCAGATTTATCATAAATAATTGAACATGCACATGTATTTTAAGTTCCGTTAAAGAGGGGTAGAGGTGGGGTCACATTTGAGCATTTAAAATTGAATTTTACTTGAAAGTAACGCAATAGTTACTTTCTTAAGTAACTAGTTACTTTTAAAATTTGTAACTGAGTAACTAATTTAGTTACTTTTTGGAAGAATAAACTGTAACTAATTACTTTTTAAAAGTAACTTGCCCAACACTGCTGTTTTCTCACCTGAATACTTGACAGTGTATGTGACTGAGGTCTGGAGTTGATTTCTGCGAGTAAGCTGACATCTCCACTCTCTGTTGTTATCTTCATTCAGGAGTCTTGTAGTCAGAGTGATGATACAGTGATCTTGATCTGATGATGATAATATCTGATATCTGGAGTCTTTCTTCAGATCAACACCAGCCTGATTCACCCACAAAAGCTCAAATCCCTCAGAACTGACCCAATCATCACAGGAGAATCCAGAATACAACTGACAGGAGAGAGTCACAGAGCGGCCTGGACTGATCTCAGTCTGTGTGGATGAAGATGATGATGATGATGATGGAGACGCTGAAACTGAACACAAGACAAATCACAGACTCTTCAATCATCATCTGAGTTTAAAGGGAGAATCTGCCCTTTTTAAATTGACCACATAATCATAAACTTACCATGAAGAACATGCAGAGAAACACGTGCATCAGGTGTTTGTTGTTTGTGATCTATCCATTGTTGGCAGATGTAAGATCCATAATCTTCTTCTGTGACGTTCTTGATGTTCAGAGAGCAGTCAGACTCCAGACTCAGTCTCTCATGTCTCTCTGTGTTTTCCTTCCTAATTTCCCCTCCAGTAATCAGTTCAACTGTCCCTGAATGATTGTTATAGTGGATCCATGTAGTTGATTTGCAGTCAGAAAGAGCATTATTACAGGACAGACGCACATTTACACCAGAACTGATGAACACATGATCATCATCCACTCCACTGGTGCCTGAAACACAGTATATCTCAGTGATCATTATGATACAAATTAATAAATGAAACCATAAAACATACCAGCATAAAAAGCAGAAAGTTCATATTATTTTTCCTCACTTAAAGCAAACAACACACTCTCCAGAATAAACTATTAGTCTTTATCAGAGAGCTGTTCAAATCACTGACACACTCTTAATATGAAGATCATTCTTCATCATCAGATGTTTGAGTGACACTATGTCCAGATTCAGGAATAATACAGTATGATCTGTGTGTATCAATACACAACTCTGAGATCACAGCGTGAATGTGTGCAAGAATAAACTGAGCATGTTCAAATGAACTCTTTCCAGACTAATTCCACTAAATGTCTTTAGAGAAAATACAGATTTCTTTACCTGTGAGAAGTGAAGAGAGAATGATCAGTCCCAGCAGACACAGATCACACTTATCAGACATTTCTGTTTCTGTCAGTCTTTCTCTTCATTATATATAGTTACAGCTCCTCCTTTAAACATCATCAGCTCCTCCTCTGGTTATTCACTTCCTCTGATCTGATCAACTGAGTGTTTAAATCCAGCTAGAGTTGCTATAGGGACACAAAGCCACAGTGAAGTGTTGCTTTATGTGTGTGTGTGTGTGTGTGTGTGTGTGAAATGTGTGAGAAGTGCATATACTGTGAAGAACATTTTTGCATTATTCTTTCTTTTAGCAGTTTCCCGCATGATGTTAAAATCTAGAAATAAAACAATTGCATTATTAGAAATAAAATTAGTTTGCTACTGAAAACGTTTCCACTATCCATGACTCACTTGTAGAAAATTAAGTAAGGTATTTTTAAATGATTATCATCAGCTCCAGTTTGGTGAAACAGAAAGTATTTGCACACACTTCATGAGCGTCTGTAAAGCAGATATTAAATGCCTAGATATTGCCTAGAGTGTTGTAAGTAATGCCAAGTAAGAGGAGAAGACAGCTTGAGTTAGTGAGTCAGCCTCGATAGGCCGAATGGAAAAAGCAAGATGGTTTAACCCACACAAAATAATCTTTAGTGTTAGCAAAAGAGGATGTGAGTAATGTGGTTAAGTTTTGAGGTTTGGAGAGAGTCGCGTAGGTCTGATGTGCATTAATATCTGTTACGTTCTTTATGTGTTTTGTTGTTGTGGTTGTGTTTTTGGTTTTTGGTTGTGTTTTTCGCCTCCTATTCGCTCTCAGGTTTCTGTGATAGGCCGGGTGTGTGTGTGTGTGTGTGTGTTTGTTCATTGCCCTGAGTGGTGTCCTTTGTATCAGTTTAATCCAATTCTAGTGGTGTATGTCTAACATTTATTTTGTTAGTGTTATTTTGGGTCTTGCTCCATTGTTCTGAGTTGAATGGGCCTCAGGTGGTCTATATGGGAAAAGACAACAGGTCAGTAGATCTCGCGATATACATTGTGCCCATAGTAATGTGAAGTGTTAGACACACTAGGCAAGAAGTGTGTGCCACCCTCTGTATTTTTTTGTTTTTGTAGTTAGAAAAGGATTTAGGCCGTTGAATACGCTGAAGATTTCGGTTTATTATTAGATTAGAGGTTGTGGGGATTAGTTTAAGGGAATTATTTTTTTTTATATTCGGTTCTTTTATTTGGTGCCACTTAAGTTATTTTTTCCCCTATAATTATTTGTGTTATTTTCTTTCTTCAGTGGGTTTTCATTTACCTTGTATAGCTCATTCACTGTATCTAGTGGCTTTGGTTTTTTTTGGTAGTAAATAATCATCTTTCCAACACTTTACGTATTCTCTTCATGGTTCTTTCTGCTGTGCCAATCTACCAGCAGTGGTGTGATATCTGAATGTTGCTCAGTCTCCTAGACCTTTAAAGCTTGTAACAATACCGTATGTGATGATCCTTAACTCAATGAGTTAGAAGAGTTGCTTAGGTACAGAATGGGGTAGAATTGGGAATTAAAGTGATTGATTTTAAGAAGCGTAAACACTTTCATGTCGTAAAACACCACCACCAGTAGTTTGAATTAAGAACGTACTTTTAAAGTGACTTGATAAAAGCTTGACTTCACCCTGAAGTCATCCTAGGTGTTTATGACATTCTTCTTTCAGACGAATACAATCGGAGTCATATTAAAAAATGTCCTGGCTCTTCCAAGCGTGATAATGGCAGTGAATGGCCGTTTGTCTTTGGAAGTCGATCAAAGTGCATCCATCCATCATTAAAGAGCTCCTCACGTCTCCGGGGGTTAATAAAGGCCTTCTGAAGTGAAGCGATGCGTTCGTCTAAAAACAATATCAATATTTAAAACTTTATCGACTAAAATAACTAGCTTAAAAAGAGTCACACTTGAACTTGACGAACATTGATGCCTCTCACGGTTCAAACACACAGGACTGGGAACCGCGTTCGTCATTATGGTGTGTGTGAATAGTCCCTGAACATTGAGGGCCTGTTACCGGGCTCATACAGGACTGTGCAGGGCGGCTGGAGTTTGTCATGAACGGCCGCTGAGAAACTTTCTGGGATTGCAGAAACTGCTGCGCCAGAGTCCAGCTTGAACTCAGTATTTTGACCATTCAATCTGACTAGTTCAATCCACTCACTTGTCTCTAGTGAACTCACCTCTCCCAGGAAAGCAAAGTCTTTAATGCTCTGCTCTTCTGGATCCTGAGTGATGCCATTAACCGTTCCAGCGGACCAACACTGCTTTGCAAAATGTCCCTTTTTGTGGCATTTACGGCATGATCTGAACCTGGACTTTACACCTCTGACTACAACTGACTTCAGCCACAGCCTTAGATGAAATCCACTGAGGATAAAAGAAGACATTAAATCTGTCAAAATCACGAAATTTTGGCTGCTGTGACAGTGTGTTTGTCAAACAAACATTGTGTTTGCTTACACAATGCCGTGGGAACGCTGTTTCCACTGTAAACTCGCACTCGATCAGGCCAATGAGGGTCTTCTGATCAGCGGGCGAAGGGCTCTGTGTGTTACAAGTCTTTCATTTTCCGCAACATTCAAGATTAAATGAAATAATTTTTTTCATATGTATTGACTCATTATTTGAAAATAATAATAATTTACTCCATAAATGAAAATGATTTTAGTGATATCTGGGTATGAGTGAATGATTGATTATTCTTTTTTAACTATTTAATTATGCTTTACCTGCTCAGATTAGGAAACTATATCACTTAGAGGCCCTGAATCTTCCACAGGTCTCTCGACACAAGCTCGCCAGTTTTTGTTCATGAAACAGAGGTTTTTGGCTAATATCTTAAGCGGTCGGATTCACCCTTACTCGATCAAAAGATATTGTGATAGCCCCCATGGATTGCATACACTTGAACTTAATTCAATCGTTTTACTTCAGTAGAGGTTTTTTCCCTATTATAGGTTTGAGTAGATCAACTATACTTCCTTATACTAGTTTGGATTGGCGAAGCCCGTGAGAAATCACGCAACACTTATCCAAAGTAACATTAAATTAAGACAGAGGTAAAACAGTCGCACACAAATTTAGGTTGATCAAGCAGCGCGTTTGCTGCCCTAAACGGAAATAAACTCGTCCCTGCAAACCAAGTACACTTGAAATGTATGTCAAATATTGGTCGTCACCAATCTGACGAAGAATTGTGGGAATATACAAATCCGATATCTACTTGGAAAAACAATCTCAGAGTCAGTCAGAATAAAATCAAACATTTACAGTTTATTGACTAGGTAATGAAGCAATAATTCAAAATCCAATTCATGAGAATAAAATCATCAGTTAATCACAACAATTCAGAAATCGAGGAATTTGTAGAAATTATTACCTGGCAACGAAAATTACACATAGCGGTTGTGTGGGCAGTCAACCTACAGACTCCCCGAACCTTTTTTCTAATTTTTCTTATAAACCCAGATAATTCAATTTGCTTACCAAATGGTGGTGTCTGTCATTATAATTAGATTATAATTAGATCTCACAACTGTGAGATCAGAATGGAGGATCTGGGGGAGGGAACACCTTTGAGGGACACATCACTTTTCTCATATTTTGTAACTTATTTTAGCTTTTTATTATGGCTGGGAGAATGAGACCATTTTACCAGGCACACTGAGACACTTTAAATTATACCAAACATGTATACGTAGTTACTTTTTTGTACACACTTAACATTTCATGGGTTTTCAGTGAGATTCAGGTGAGGAGGAAAAGGGGGAGATTGTCCAAGCGAGGTGTGAGGTGTGAGTTGCACTGTGTGCTGCGTCTCGGATGTTGCTGTACGTAATTATGCAAGGGAGGGTTCAAATGTTAATTCTCAGGAGAGCCTTTTGCTTCCTCGAGAGGTAGGAAGCAAAATATGAGACCACTGTCTCATATGACTTTTTCTCCTTCTCAGACAGGGAAGAACATTCAGGATATCTTCAGCTTCGTCACCGATGGTATTCATAAACGTATTAAGCTGATATTCTTGTGACTGCTTGTCTAGGCCTGACACAATTCTATAACGCTCAAAGCGTCGCATCCATTTGGGCCATTCACTATTATGGCTGAAATCAAACTCAAATCAGCGATGGCATCAGATGCCACATACTTGCTGCTTCATCATCCATCATTCCTCCTCTTATTATTCCTGCTGTATCTCACCAGCTCATCTGTCCTCTTTTCTCCGTCTCACTAACTCGCGGCTTCTCCGATCTCAGTTTTAATCTTCGTTTTCTGTCCGCGCACACACTCTCTCCTGAGTATTTATGGTGGCATCGCAACTAACAGTTAACTGGTTTTTCCCAAACTTCTGACACCATGTTATGTTAGCGGATAGCATGAGACTAGGCTGACCAAGTGTAAGTGTTTTGCGTTGTACCGCACAGCATTTTCACCCCTTGTCCCGCACGTCGATGATGTAAAATGAAGACATGTTATGTTACATTGTGATGTAATGGTGTTTTCTGGAAGGGACTAAAGAACAAAAACCTTTGTATTCTGCCTTTCAGCTGATAACAATTCTTTATTACGTTAGATAAACATTATATAACAGTTTCAGGTTATGTTTTAGTGTTGGTAACATGTCCCACATTGTCCCACACAAACTTATAATTGTCCCACATTTGGTTTGTTTGATGGTGGTCACCCTACATGAGACGGACACAGGGAGTAACAAATCATAACAAGCTTTCCCACTAAACAACATGATGTCCAAAAGACGTCTTTTCAACGTCTTTGTCACAAAAGTCGGACGTTGAAAAGACGTCCACTGAGGAACCAGAATGAAAGTTTTTATGACGTCTTTTTTTGACGTGTTCTGCACGTCCGATATAGACGTTCATCGAACCTTCGTACAAGGTTAAAAACTAGTTGAAATGTGGCCATTGTGGACATATTTTCAACATCATTTATGGTCTCATTTAGACAATTTATACTGTTTCTGGACCAAATAAACACTCAGGATGCAATTAAATTAAAACTCATGTTTATTTCAATGTAATTTCCTTACATTGTTTAGATGAGGTTTAGATGTTGATATTTTTTTTCATTTTAAGTCACCATTGTGGTGATCAGTGTTTGCTTTAGTTTGGCTCTTGGTCCCAGTTCTTCTTACTTTAGCTTTTCTTTGGCTGTTGTAACTGTGTGTTTGTATAACACCATTGTTGTGGCAGAGAAAGCCAAGAAAAAGTAAGATCGGCTGTCATTAGCTCCTTGTTGACGACAAAATCAACACAAAGTGAGCATTTAACGTTGTGTTCATACTTTTGTTTTTATATCTTTCATTTATAACCACCAATCTTGTGGAACTGCATTATTTGGACCAGTACCATTAAAATGATAACTTATTTGAAGGTGGATAAAAAGCATGTTTACACAATGTTTTGAGAAAATGTATCATGTAGTCACACACAGACATCAAGATTTTGCGTATGATTCACAACAATCCTCTGATGGCTACTTCCAGCAGGATAATGCACCATGTCACAAAGCTCGAATCGTTTCAAATTGGTTTCTTGAACATGACAATGAGTTCACTGTACTAAAATGGCCCCCACAGTCACCAGATCTCAACCCAATAGAGCATCTTTGGGATGTGGTGGAATGGGAGCTTCGTGCCCTGGATGTGCATCCCACAAATCTCCATCAACTGCAAGATGCTATCCTATCAATATGGGCCAACATTTCTAAAGAATGCTTTCAGCACCTTGTTGAATCAATGCCACGTAGAATTAAGGCAGTTTTGAAGGCGAAAGGGGGTCAAACACAGTATTAAGGCGGTTATTGTAAATGAAATGGTCACAGATAATAGTTCTGATGTACTTTGCCTTACTGAAACCTGGCTTAAACCAAATGATTATTTCGGTCTAAATGAGTCCACTCCACCAGGATACTGTTATAAGCATGAGCCCCGTCTGATCGGTTGTTGCGGCGGTGTTGCAACAGTCTATAGAGATATTCTAAATGTTACTCAGAAAACAGGTCACAGGTTTAATTCATTTGAAGTACTTGTGCTAAATGTTACGCTCCTAGATGTAAGAAAGAAATCCCTATTATCTCTAGCCTTGGCTACTGTATATAGACCTCCAGGGCCCTATGCTGACTTCCTAAAAGAGTTTGCAGACTTTCTCTCAGATCTATTGGTCAATGTCGATAAAGCATTAATTGTTGGAGATTTTAACATACACGTAGATAACACAAATGATGCGTTAGGGGCTGCGTTTACAGATTTATTAAACTCCTTTGGGGTCAAGCAAAACGTCAGTGGTCCCACTCATCGTCTAAATCATACACTAGATTTAATTATATCATATGGAACCAATCCAACCGATATAGATATTGTACCGCAAAGTGATGGTGTCACTGATCATTACATGGTAACTTGCATAATACGTACTGCTGAAATTTGTCATGTTGCGCCACGTTATCGACCAGGCAGAACAATCCTTCCAACCACTATAGATAGATTCTCAAATAGCTTACCTGATCTGTCTCAGCTGCTCAGTGAACCCAAACAAACAGATGAACTAGAGGAAATGACTAGCAGTTTGAGCACCATTTTCTCTAGTACATTAGATATTGTTGCACCAATTAGATTAAAAAAGGTTAGAGAGAAAACTAAAGCACCATGGTACAACAGTGCTATGCATGTTATCAAGAGAGAAACTCGTAACTTAGAGCGTAAATGGAAACAAACTAATTTAGAGGTCTTTAGAATCGCGTGGAAAGACAGTATGTCACGTTATAAAAAGGCTCTAAAAGCAGCCAGGGCTGAGCATCTCCGCAAACTAATAGAAAATAACCAAAATAATCCAAGGTTCTTATTTAGGTTTGAAGGTTCATCAAGGGAAAATGAAATGCTTGAGGGAGAAGGGACAAGGGCCTCGCATTGATCAGTACTTCTTACGAAGTCAGTCAAATCAGTCGAATGAAATCCAGCGACAGGAAGCAAACCACAGTTCGCAGGATATCAGTACCCCTGTCAGAGAGGAGATGAGGGTTTGCACAGTTAGTGATGAACACATTGATACTTGTGAACCCGGTCAGACTAACCAGCATAAGAGAGAAAAGAACCTCAACGGGCATAGGCCTGGAGTTAGATGGCCAAGAGCTTGTGAGAAAACTGCATGGGACACGGTAAACACAGATCTATGCTTTGCATTGGAAAGATTTACTGGTAGTTGAAAAGAAGCTGGATAAATTTGGGGACATCATTTACGCATATGGAAGTGAGAGGTTTGGTGTGGAAAAAAGGAAGGAAAAAAGTACAAACTACTCCTGCTGTATCTAGACGGCAGCAGAAAATTGAAGGGTTAGTTAGAGAAAGGAGACAGCTGAGGAAGCAATGGAAAAGAGCAGAACAAAGTCAGAAGGAGGGACTCAATCTCTTACAAAGGGCCATAAAAGATAAGCTTGCAACATTACGCAGAGCTGAGCGCCTACGGAAACGCTACAAAAAGAAGGAACGTGTGAGGGCTAATTTCTATAAAGACCCATTCAAATTCGTAAAGAAGTTATTCACCAGGGAGAAGAATGGCACTTTAAAAGCATCTAGGGTTGAGCTAGAGAGATATTTGGAGGAAACGCATGCAGATGCAAAAAGGCATGAGCCTATGTCAATTCCGTCAGATATCCCACCTATCAATCCACCAGAATACCAAATGGAGGTCTGTGCACCTAAGTGGAAAGAGATAGAGCAGGTTGTGAGAAAGGCAAAGGCTTCATCATCTCCAGGGCCTAATTGAGTTCCGTACAGAGTGTACAAGAGTGCTTCAGGAGTTCTACGAATTCTGTGGAAATTGATAAAAGTGGCATGGGAAAAGCAGGTTGTACCTAGAGCATGGCGCCGAGCAGGTGGAGTCTTTATACCTAAAGAAAAAGATGCTACAAGCATCAGTCAGTTTCGTCCTATTTCACTATTAAACGTTGAAGGTAAGATTTTCTTCAGCATTATTGCCCAGAGATTGTCCACCTACCTATTAAAGAATGGCTTCATTGACACTTCAGTTCAAAAAGCAGGCATTCCAGGGTTCTCAGGATGCTTAGAACACAACAGTGTTATCTGGCAACGAATTCAGTCAGCTAAAAAGGAGAGGAAGGAGCTCCATGTGACATTCCTGGATTTGGCTAATGCATATGTCATTGACCGTTTTTTTAAGATTTTATTTTTTACAGTGTAGGTTGTATCAAAGCAAAAAAATTACACACGTTCTCTGTAACAAATGAAATTATTACTTTGGGTTAAGGTAAAATGTTGTGTTGGAAAAAATGAAAATTTTGGTTTCAAATTAAATCAAAATTTACAGTTTTAACTAAATCATAAATACAATTTGAGAAAATCTAAAAAAATTAGTTGTAACAAATTACATCAATTTTTTTAAGTTAATCCAAAGTATCATTTTTTTTCAGTGTAGAGGGCGTAACACGTACTTTGAGGCAAAGTGAAAACAGAAAGTATAAACTGAAAATCACAATTTTCCATTGGACCAATGTAAATATATATTTTGAATGAAATGCACTGATGTTTCACTTTTTTCAGTGCATAGCAATGCCACAGGTCAGCTATGAGCAAATAAATAAACCAGAACTGGACCTTATCTGAGCTAAAAAAAAAAAATCAGTTTATTAAACATTATTTATATTTTTTTTACTGTTGGTGGCCATGGATGCTACATTACTTATTCTAACTTGTGTTAGTGAGAAAAGAGAGAGACTGTGGAGTGATACCCAAATTATAATAAAATGGTGTTTAACAGATGTAACTGAGTCATTAACTTATCATTTACAAAAAACAATCAAACAAACAAAATTAACCTTCTTTAAAACACATTTATTACCTCCATTGAACATTTCTAAAGGAAAGTAAATGAGTTAAAGTAGCTTGTTTCTTCTATTGATTTTTGCTGGTTCATCTCACACACACAAACGGCTTCTTTACAGTACATACGTCATCATCCCAGTAGCCATCTGTTGCAAGAAAGAAAAAATAGTTGTTTTTATCATTTGTATATTATGAACAACTAAATAATGTTTGTTTAGATGTATGTTTATGAACATTTAAAGGGTAAGTTAGGCGTTTTACAAGTAAAGCCCTGTTTTAAGATCGTTTCTGATTAAATTGAACGGTTAAGATTAAAATTTGGACACATGCTGCTGTCCCGAGAATTTTAGGTTTTTGTGTTAGCACCCCCCCCACCTATACAATGATTTCATAGGGGCACTGAAACAATCATTCATATAAACGCATTAAACTTTAGTTTACAAAGACGTGAAACTCACCGAGTGGTCTGGGGTGTTCACTGATATGCTCACGCAAAAATCACTGCAAAAGATGCTTTCCAACAGGTTTTATCGTAGTTTTTGGAAGAATGTCCGGTTGTGAGGCGTTGGAAAAATAGGTCCACAGTTTTACAACGAATGGTAAAACACCTGTTGGAAAGCATCTTTTGCAGCGATTTTTGCGTGAGCATATCAGTGAACACCCCAGACCACTCGGTGAGTTTCACGTCTTTGTAAACTAAAGTTTAATGCGTTTATATGAATGATTGTTTCAGTGCCCCTATGAAATCATTGTATAGGTGGGGGGGGTGCTAACACAAAAACCTAAAATTCTCGGGACAGCAGCATGTGTCCAAATTTTAATCTTAACCGTTCGATTTCATCAGAAACGATCTTAAAACAGGGCTTTACTTGTAAAACGCCGAACTTACCCTTTAAAGCACTTACTTGTATATTTTAGCTCAAGGCAGCGCTCATTGTACCAGTAATCGGGCTCGTCAGGCGACCAGTATTGAAAGTTCATTTTGGTTCCATCACTCCAGAGCCAAACTCCCTCCTGTGAACAGAAGATAAAAAAGGACATTGTGTTTATGTCCACAGCTTACATAGCTTAATGTTATCTTTATTAATCTAAAAGATGATTCATCGTGAACCCTAACCCCATCTCCACTTTAAAAATGTCAAAAATCTAAACAGAAATTAACAGAAATTATTTCACAAACAGGGTATCAGTGAAGAACATGTGAAAAATACTTAAGACAGAAATACTTAAATACTCAAGACAACTTCTTTTTTAAAAGTCTTTTGATCTAGGCCAACTTCAAATCGTTTACAGACAAGATTACACATTTCTGTAGTTAGTGTATTACAAGCATCCATTTTTTGCACAATATCTAAAGTATTAAGATAATTGCACTGAAGAACTTCATAAGCTTGATTTACATAATCATATCCACCTTGAATATTTTGATTTATATTATCAAGGTCATATTTCACCCAGAATCCCTTAACTCCTGCCCTATCTCTTTTTGCCAGCTTCTTCCAGGATTCATAAGCTCTAAAAAATGCCTTTAAATGTTTTTTCGCTTCCTCTTCACACATTTGTTTACCCTTCTCTGTAAGCTGTCTTCGCGAGAACTAGAGTGAGTTTTTTGCATGAGCTTCTCATCTGTTTTCCCTATTAAAGATTCTTCTACAGAATGACATTGTGTCTTTCAAAAATGATTTATTAACTTCTACTTCAAACATTATACTTCGATTTTCAAAGAAAAAAAAAAGAGAAAAAATTAAATGCTTACCTTTTAAATGACCTATTCAACTAGATTGTGCACAATTTTAAATGTAAACATGAAATAAAACATTTAACATTTAATGAATAGTCACCACATTTATCACACCATTTCATTCTTAAATATTTTGAGCCTATTTTGGTGTAAATATTTAAATATAACTGTAAATGCCCACACAGTAACACTGGGGATTTTGCTGTGGAGAAGCACAAAAAGCATAATCAAAAAAATATTTGCATACTTGAACAGCATCATGACCTCCGATCCAGGCACGAGTTGAGCTCGCAGCTTCGTATCTAATCAATCTCTCTATAAAAGTGTACTCCTCTTTGCTGTGTACAGAAGCAAGGTTCCCATCCAAGTCCAAACATAGTTTCTGTAGAGACATGAGCAAACATAAATGTAGAAAATAATATTGTATTGCTTTAAATTAATATTCCAAAATCTGTGACATGCCTTTAATTGACATTGAAATCATTTTTACTCATGCTGTTTATTTTTTGCCTTATTCTGCCTTTTGAGATGAGACTACTTTTCTAGAAAAGGTTATTGTTATACTGCACATACTGTATTTATTGGCTATAACTTCACATATATTAAGTTATATTAAGTTTACAATATATTTAGTGATCCTCTCATGATAACATGAAATGTGTTGTGTCTGTAGTCTTATCACAGTGATGTATGTCCGCCCCCTAGAACTTCATTGTAATTTCTTTACTCTTAACATATTTTTTTTAAACTGAGGAACAAGTTTAAATTATGTTCCTGCGATAATTGACAGGTGTCACAGATGTTTACAGAGCTTAAGTTGTATTTAATCAAGAATATACTTATATGTCATATTAGAAGCTGAATGTATCATACCTCTGCATCAATCCACGTTTGAAGGTTAAAGAAAAACTTGAAGCATCTGCATCCAAAGGGACGCCAGTCGTCCATACAGACTGTTAAATGGAAGTTTTGTTTGTTATTTTTTTTTTTACCATTAATGACCTTTTATGTAATTAAATAGTTTTCACTTAAAGGCACACTATAGGTACAACATTTTTAATCCCTCAGTTCCCCCCATCTCTAAAAATCAGAGACGATGTTGGTTCTCTGTTCCGAGATCTCTGTCTCGTTCTCTTTTCTCCAGCAGACTCTCCTCCGTTCACTGTTCGATTAAATTGAGTGGTTAGTGAGTTAGTGGCAGAGGTTAGGTAGTAACTAGGACTGGGCGATATATGGCATGACATTGTTATGCGCATCTCGTCAGTAAAGCCGGTTCCTTGATTAGTAGTAAATCGCCTTCACCTGCTTTCAGATGGAGCGGCATTTACTACAAAGAGCCGTAGTTAACTGACAAGCTGAGCCATATCGCATTAATATCGCGGACGTATCGCCAGCGATATTTAATGCGATATGGCTCAGCTTGTCAGTTAACTACGGCTCTTTGTACACAGCAAAAACTCCAGTGTTAAATTAACACTCCTGGGAGTGTATATGAGTCCACACTCAAGAGTGTTAAAGTTAATGAGATAATTAAGTGATTAATTGAGTGATGATTGAGCATTATTGAAGACACCTAAAGCAGAATCACTGAAGGAGAAAATCTAAAATTGTAAGCCACCGTTATGGCGATCATTGTTTGCTTTAGGTGTCTTCAATAATGCTCAATCATCACTCAATTAATCACTTAATTATCTCATTAACTTAAACACTCTTGAGTGTGGACTCATATACACTCCCAGGAGTGTTAACTTAACACTGGAGTTTTTGCTGTGTACAAAGAGCCGTAGTTAACTGACAAGCTGAGCCATATCGCATTAATTATCGCTGGCGATACGTCCGCGATATTAATGCGATATGGCTCAGCTTGTCAGTGAACTACGGCTCTTTGTAGTAAATGCCGCTCCATCTGAAAGCAGGTGAAGGTGATTTACTACTAATCAAGGAACCGGCTTTACTGATGAGATGCGCATAACAATGTGATGCGATATATCGCCCAGCCCTAGTAGTAACCCACCCTCTGGCAAGAGGAGGATTAAACAACTATAACTAAATCTCTACAGATAATTCAGAAAGCTGCAGCTCGTCTTGTCTTCCATGAGCCCAAAAGAGCCCACGTCACTTCCATTGTTCATCTCACTGCACTGGCTACCACTCGCTGCTCACATCAAGTTCAAGGCATTGCCGCTTGCTTACAGATCAAGCACAGGCTCAGCTCCCTCCTACTTTCACTCGCTCCTACGAGTCTACATCTCTACCAGAAGCCTGTGATCGGTCAATGAGTGATGGCTTGAAATTTTACTTACAAAATCACTCTCCAGAACATTCTCATTCACAGTTCCTTGCTGGAGGAATGATCTTTCCTCCTTCATCCTCCAGAATGCAGAATCCCTGACAACATTCAAAAGACAACTGAAAACTCATCTCTTCTGTGAGCACCTAACCTTTAAAAAAAAAAAAAAAAAAAAATCCTTTAATTCTCCACTGTAAGCGCCATTTATTAGTAGCAAGTTTGTTTATGTTATAACATTTGTTACTCTTTCATTCTTGTGTTTATTCTGGTATACCAGTGCAACTTTTGTATTGGAACTCTTATTTTGAAGTTTGAAGGAAGCTGTAAGGAAGGTAAAAAAAAAAAAAATAATAAACGAGTGTGGACGGCGGAGCAACACGGTTGTTTTACCGTCATTGGTTTTCTCCAAGCCAACTCAACGCGTAAAACTGTCTTATGTCGTTCATACAATGTGGTTATGATAAGAGAAGTAAGTTTAGTTGAAGTTTATAGTTACGAACAGTTAAGATAGCCACTTCATAAGTAAAACAACCAGGCTTAACAACAAGAAGACGACGCCGATGACAACGCGTCGCGAGAGCCACCACCGACTTCCCAAGAACAGAGCAGATCTGGACAAGAGTAAAGCTGCAGATAAGTGCCCAAAGAACTGCAGGAAAGAAATCAAAATTAAACACGAGTACAAGAGTTGTGAAAAGTAAACAATGCTGGTATGCCGCAGAAATGTGCCAAAATGAGGGTGCTGCTCAACTTCTTGTGAGAATAATACGATTAGAATGTTTTGGTCTTCAGAAGATGACATTCATTACGAAAGCCTGGTGAGCTTTATGTCATAGACCATCATTTGTGAACATTTGTCGAACTAGAAGTTGTGTTTACGGCCATAATGGCGGACGATTCACACGATGCAAAGTCAAGAGCTCAGAGCTGCTGCAGCCGGAGTAGCCACAAGAGGGCGCCAAAGTACACCGAAAAAGGTCTGGAAGAAAGAGTGAGCAGGCTTATAGGTGCAAGACGATCCAAGTTGTCACAGTTAACATCAAAAAGGAACAAGATTGAAAGACTAATGAAAGATAATGAAAATCCAGACATTGTTGATGAACATTTAAATGAATCCTCAAAACTGCTAGAAGAGTTTGCTCATTCAAATGATGATGTACTGTTGTTGTTACCTGATGATGAACACGATGCTGATCAGATGTATTGGTTCAAGCCAAAAATGGAACAGTTCAGCGTTTTCATAACTGATGTTAAAATGTGGATAGCTGCATCAAGGCAACAACATCAGGAGGATGTGAGTCCGGATGACAGCGTGTCTGTGGCTGCCACACCAGCGGAGAGGAAGTCAGCAGTCAAAAGCACAACGAGCTCAGCTAGTTGCCGCTCTTCAAGATCATCCAAAGTCTCATCTATATCATCGGTGCGACAGAAAGAACAAGCAGAACGTGCTGCCTTGCTTGCACGTGCAGCATCACTAAAACAGAGGCAGGCGTTAGACATCGAGGAATGCAAATTAAAGGCAAAGAAGGAACAACTTGAGCTTGATATAGCTATTGCTGCTTCTACAGCAAAAATACAAGTGTTAGAAAACAGTGAGTATGACAACTGCAAAGGTGATGCAGGTATTTATCCTGAGACTGTCTTACCAGGAATGCCACAGCTACATAACCAACAGCCTATGGTAATTGATGAGCACATTGGTCAATTAAAGGTAGATGATCTTCAAGTGAAGCATGAAACTGGCACACAATCTTATGTTAACAGAAGTCCAGTAAATCTGTGTGAAGTAATGTTGAAACAAAATGATATCACTGAGATGTTAGTCAAACAGCAAAGACTGTCACATTTGCCCCAGAGAGATGTGCCTCTTTTCAGTGGTGATCCACTTGAGTTCAAAGCTTTCATAAGAGCCTTTGATCATACCATTCATGACAAAGCTGATAGTGACAGTGACAGGTTATATTACCTAGAGCAGTTTACCAGAGGGGAACCCAGGGACTTAGTCAGAAGTTGCCAGCATATGAGTCAGTATCAAGGTTATAGTGAGGCGAGGAAGTTGCTAACTTATCACTATGGCAATGAACTAAAAATCGCAACTGCCTATATGAATAGAGCGTTCAGCTGGCCACAAATAAAACCAGATGACGGCAAGGCCCTTCAGAGTTACTCTATGTTTCTCACTGGATGTAACAACGCCATGCAAGACATTACTCAACTTACAGA
The DNA here is from genome assembly GCA_030770095.1 of Gila robusta. NCBI lineage: Eukaryota > Metazoa > Chordata > Actinopteri > Cypriniformes > Leuciscidae > Gila > Gila robusta. Next base: position 504,359 of record JAVALU010001625.1, read on the forward strand.
AATGGACATTCCCACTAACCTCAGAAACATTGTCTCCAAGTTACCATACAAAATGAGAGAAATGTGGAGAGTTTCTGCATTTGACATTCAAGAGAAACGTGGTACAAGAGCAAAGTTTTCAGATTTAGTCATGTTCATAAACAGACAAGCTAAAATAGTTGTGGATCCTGTTTTCGGTGACATAAAGGATGCTGAAGATAAGGGAAAATATTATGTAAATGTGAAAGCGACAAAATCATCAAGGCCAAAGGGGAGTGCGTTTGCTACAAGTGTTGCACCTACAGAAATTGAAAGGCCACCAGACAATGGTAGAAACTCATTTCGTTGCAACATCAGTGCCTTCCAGAAGCCTTGTGTATATTGTGAAAAACAACACACACTAGCAGAATGTCACAAAATCAGAAACCAGCCATACAAAGAAAAATTAGAGTTTCTTAAAGGAAAGGGTTTGTGTTTTGCATGCTTGACACAAGGACATCTGAGCATAGACTGTAAGAAAAGAGCTACATGTGAATATTGTTCTAAGAAACATCCAAGCATGCTCCACTTCTCAAAAGAAAAGGATGATGTAGCTGCAGAAAGAGGGCAGAAAGACACTGCTGAAAACACAGAGACTGGTGCAATAGCACACACTTCAGGTGGAGTTTGTGGAGTTACTGGGGCCGGAAAAGACAGTTGTGTGCTGTCGATTGTACCTGTGTGTGTCAAATCAAAGAAGAGCAATAAGATCATTCAGACTTATGCATTCATGGATAGTGGAAGTCAAGCCACTTTCTGCACAGAGAGCTTGATGAGACAGCTCAACATGGAAGGCAAGAAAACTCAAATTCTGCTTCGCACGATGGGACAGGAAAAGTTGGAGTCAAGCTACCATATTAAAGGACTAGAGGTGTGTGGTTTGAAAGAGAACATTTACATTGACATACCTGAGATCTACACCCACAAAGATATTCCTGTGTCCAAAGAGAACATTCCAGTGCCTGAAGATATTGAAAACTGGCCACATTTGCAAGAAATCCAGCTTCCACACATAGATGCAGACATTGGACTTTTAATAGGATGTGATGTACACAAGGCTATGGAACCATGGGAAGTAATTCACAGTGAGGATAATGGTCCATATGCAGTTCGAACAATCCTGGGTTGGGTCATCAATGGTCCTCTCAGGAGAGACAGTTGCAACACTGCATCTGAAAGTTTTCCCAGTGTTTCTGTGAATCGCATTTCTATTGCTAATGTGGAGAATCTGTTGGTACAGCAGTTTAATTATGATTTTCCTGAAAAGGCCAGTGAGGAAAAACAGGAAATGTCAAGAGAAGACATTCAGTTTATGGACTGTGTTAATGAAACAGCAAAGAGGGCTGATGGTCACCATACCATAGGACTTCCCCTGAAAAACAGATACGTCAAGATGCCTAACAACCGCAGTGTAGTTGTGCAGAGAGCAGAAAACCTGAAAAGAAAACTTGTCAAAAACAAAGAGTTTCACAGTGAATATCAAAGCTTCATGTCTGACCTGTTGAACAAAGGCTATGCGGTCCCGGTACCAGATGAAGAGACCCAGTCTGACAATGGGAGGGTCTGGTATATACCTCATCACGGGGTTTACCATCCCCAAAAAGGAAAGCTCCGGGTAGTTTTTGACTGTGCAGCATCATATCAAGGCAAGTCACTAAATGGAGAGCTTCTTCAGGGTCCAGATTTAACTAACTCACTAATTGGGGTTTTAACACGATTCAGGCAAGATCATGTAGCTTTAATGTCAGACATAGAAGCTATGTACCACCAAGTACGTGTACCACCTGAGGATAGTGACCTGCTGCGCTTCCTCTGGTGGCCGGAAGGAAACTTGACGAAACCTCTGCAAGAATACAAAATGGTGGTTCACTTGTTTGGGGCCACATCCTCCCCCAGCTGTGCAAACTTCGCGCTGAGGAAGACGGCTGAAGATGCTAAGGAAAACATGGCTCCTGCTGCAGTTGCAGCAGTGTTGAACAATTTTTATGTAGACGATTGTCTGTTGTCAGTGTCAGATGAAATCCAAGCATGTGCTATGGTCAGGGACTTGACAGCACTGTGTGAGAGCGGAGGATTTCACTTAACGAAGTGGATGAGCAACAGCAGAGTTGTTCTTGCTTCTATTCCTGAAACAGAAAGGGCTAAAGAGGTCATAGACTTGGATCTTAGTCATGATGCATTACCTGAGGAGCGAGTACTAGGAGTGATCTGGTGTAGTGAGTCAGACGTATTTAAGATCAGGATAAATGCAAAACCAACACCACAGACAAGACGAGGTATCCTCTCATTTGTAAGTGCGATATATGATCCTTTAGGGTTTCTGTCACCTGTCATTCTTCCAGCAAAGATGATCTTGCAGAAGCTGTGTAGCATGAAAGTCACCTGGGATGAAGACATCCCTGCAGAACTGGCTCGAAGGATATTGTTGTGGCTTTCTAACCTAAAAAAGCTTCATGGTTTTACTGTGAGTAGATGTCTGAAACCGACTGGCTTTGGAGCTGTGACATCTGCTCAGTTGCATCATTTCACAGACGCGAGTGAGAAAGGTTATGGAGTTGTTTCCTACCTTCGTATGACAAATAAAGACGGAGAAGTTCACTGTTCGTTCATCATCGGCAAGTCCAGAGTGGCACCGTTGAAACAAACAACAATTCCGAGGCTGGAGCTAACAGCGGCTGCTGTTGCTGTAAAAATGGATCGACTCATGAGAAAGGAGCTGCACATGCAGCTTGAAGAATCTGTGTTTTGGTGTGATAGCACTACAGTGTTGAAGTACATCGCCAGTGAAAATCTGAGATTTAAAACATTTGTTGCAAACCGAGTGTCACTCATTAGAGACAACACAGAGCCAAGTCAGTGGATGTATGTTAATTCAGAGTTGAATCCCGCTGACCATGCGTCACGAGGAATGCATGCAGAAACATTCAAAATGTGTCAAAACTGGATTGGTGGGCCAGAGTTTTTGACAAAGGGTAGGAAACACTGGCCAGTTTCACCAGACATGAAAGACATACAGAAAGATGATGCTGAAGTGAAAGAAGCAGTATGTGTAACTGCCACCAACATGCATGAGAATCCACTTAACAAGCTCATTTGTTATTATTCAGAGTGGCATTGTTTAAAAAGGGCAATTTCATGGATGATGAAAGTTAAAAAACTGCTTCAAAATCTGAGTGCACACCGCAAGCTTATCACGTCACAATTAAGTCATCATTTAAGTAATGAGAAGAAAACTGAAATCGTTACACACAGAATGCAACAGTTCAAGTTAACGGTCAAGGGGTCTTTGCTCACCACTGAAGATTTTGTTATGGCAGAAGTTGAGATTATCAGGTTGTGTCAAAATCAATGCTTTAGCGATGAACTTAAAGCTCTTCAGAGAGGTGACAAACTCAAAGGAAGCAGTCACATTGTCAAGCTTGATCCTGTTGTACAAGACGGGATTTTACGTGTTGGTGGAAGATTGCATCAGTCTGCACTGCCAACAGATGTTAAACATCCTGTGATACTTCCTAAAGATCATCATGTCTCCACGTTGATCCTCAGACATATTCACAAAGAAACAGGACATTGTGGGAGAAATTACATGCTATCTCGGCTGAGAGAGAGATTCTGGATCCCGCAAGCAAACTCTGCTGTTAGGAAAATATTGTCGAAGTGTGTATCATGTAAAAAGATTTCAGCAAAACCTGGAGAACAGAGGATGGCAAATTTGCCACAAGATCGCTTAATGCCTGACAAGCCACCCTTCACTAATGTGGGCATAGACTATTTTGGGCCCTTTGAAGTGAAACGTGGGCGAAGTACAGTAAAAAGGTATGGTGTATTGTTCACCTGTCTCACTGTTAGAGCAATTCACATCGAAGTTGCCAACACACTTGAAACTGACTCATGCATAAACGCATTCAGGAGATTTGTTGCTAGGAGAGGTCAAGTGTCTGTTGTGAGATCAGACAATGGAACGAATCTGGTGGGAGCAGAGAAAGAAATGCGTGAAGCAATTAACAGATGGAACCACTCAAAAATCTCAGAAATGTTCATACAAAAGGGCATTACCTGGATGTTCAACCCGCCAACGGGCTCACATTTTGGTGGCATCTGGGAGAGACAAATACGATCTGTGAGAAAAATTCTCACCCACATTCTGAAACAGCAGCCTCTCGACGACGAACGTCTTCATACATTGATGTGTGAAGTCGAGGCAATTGTTAATGGCAGGCCTATAACACGAGTGTCAAGTGACCCAAATGATTTGGAGGCACTCTCACCTAACCATTTGCTTTTCCTTAAAGGCCAGCCTGCGCTGCCACCAGGACTGTTTGACAGAGAGGACTTGTATGGCAAGAGGAGGTGGAAACAGGTGCAGTACCTGTCTGACATCTTTTGGAAGCGATGGACTAAAGAGTACTTGCCACTGTTGCAAGAGAGGCAGAAGTGGACAGTAACAAGGAGAAATCTGAAACCAGGAGATGTTGTCCTTATAGTTGATGACAGTGCACCAAGAAGTTCCTGGTTGATGGGAAAGGTTGAACGGACACTTTCTGATTCAAAGGGATTTGTGAGACGTGTATTTGTCAAAACTAAATCTAGCATTTTGGAAAGGCCAATACATAAATTATGTGTGTTGCTTGAGATGGAGGAGTAAACTAAGTGAAGGCATTAACTATACTTTTGTATAAGGCAAGATGTTGATACATGCTAAAAGTGCATTTTGAGTTCAATTGAATGCAGATTTAAAATATACTGTTAAGGTTAAGAAGGTTAAGTACAAGTTTTTGTTTGTGCAAGTGATGAATCCTTAATTCTGAAAGAAATGACGCTTTAATATTAAAGATGTAATTGTTATGTTGCAGAATTAACAATTAGGGGCCGGAATGTAAGCGCCATTTATTAGTAGCAAGTTTGTTTATGTTATAACATTTGTTACTCTTTCATTCTTGTGTTTATTCTGGTATACCAGTGCAACTTTTGTATTGGAACTCTTATTTTGAAGTTTGAAGGAAGCTGTAAGGAAGGTAAAAAAATAAATAAAAATAAACGAGTGTGGACGGCGGAGCAACACGGTTGTTTTACCGTCATTGGTTTTCTCCAAGCCAACTCAACGCGTAAAACTGTCTTATGTCGTTCATACAATGTGGTTATGATAAGAGAAGTAAGTTTAGTTGAAGTTTATAGTTACGAACAGTTAAGATAGCCACTTCATCCACTGTCTTGCTTATGCTACTCTGAGCAATGCCTGAACTTTGTATTTTGAGCACTTCTTGCGTTATTTTTGCCTCTTCACGATGACTCGCTTGCTTTAGTCCTCATTTGTAAGTTGCTTTGGACAAAGGCATCTGCTAAATGACTGAATGTAAATGTAACTCCACAAACAGCATTACCAGCTTCACTTATTACTAACCAGACTGACTTTATTTCTGTCATGTGTCCAAAAGTCTGTATTGAGATTAACAGAGGTTTAGATGTTAATGATTTATTGAAAGCAATAGTTTGGTTTAGTTTAATAGTTGTTAGTTTAGTTGGTTTAATAGTGTTTGCTTTAGTTGGGCTCTTGACCCTTAACTTTTTAATGTTAGTTTTTGTCTTGCTGTTTGATATGGCGAAAAAAAATATGATCAGTTGATGTTGACTTATTAATAAGAATATTATCATCATGTTGTGGCTTAGTTCATTGATCTTATGTCTGATATTTGTATGGGTGACCCAGCACACTTTAAGTAGAACATGTAAATGATTTAAACAATGTATTGCATAATTTAGATTTTGCACTCATGCAACTTTAACTCACACACAGACATCAATAATCAGCCTATGAATCTCAAAAATGGTAACATGATTCATACTGCAATTTCTGGGAGCCACTGATAAGTTTTGTATGATGCATCCAGAGTGCATTGCGGTATGAAGCATGTCACCGTTGTTAAGATTCATAGGCTGATTCTTGATATTTGTGTATGTCTTAAACTTACAAGAGTCTGAAATTGTACAACATGATTTTAAAGAGTGGTGTAAAAAGATTAGTAAACAATTAGTTTTGAATTATTCAGTTAGTATGAATAAAATATTGCTGGATGTCCTGCTGCATTATTACTTTCGTTGTCACATTATTGCTGGCTGGGTAGTCACTAATAAGTTATTTATTTATTTAACATTATTTATGCAAACCTGTTTTTCAGTTAGATTTTCTTGCTCTCCCAGTGATCTCACCATGTGGTCACAGCGTCATCAATGTGAGTCACAGTGATCTAAAAGTGTAATTCACTGTGTGCTCATACTATGATCTCAATATGAGCTCATCCCAGCAAGAAATGTTATTGTTCTATCAATATTTTGAGAGCATAATGTTATGTTCTTGTAATGTTTTCTGTAGATAATTTTATTTTTGTTTCCAGAATGTTTTCCTAAAAGGAAACATTTTAAACATGTTTAGTGATAACATTGATATAACATTATCCCCTAAAATTCTTATAAAGTTTTAGCGGGAAGTTTCCCAGCAGACACAGGACTGAACCTCTTAAAAGAGGCTTAGGTGTTGAAGTTTGTTTGAAAGTAATAGTTTGGGTTGGTCACCGTTATGGTGATCAGTGTTTGCTTTAGTTGGGCTCTTTGGCCTTTACTATTTGATGTTAGTTATTCTCTGATTGCCGTAAGTGTTTGTTATAGCAAGAGAAAATGCATTGCGTCATTAAGGATGTCACCGTTATTGAGATTCACAAACTGATTCTTGAGTTTTGAGTGTGTCTCAATGTGATAGTATTTGAAATGTATAGGTTTTTTTTAAGTTTTCTTATTTAAAAACTGTTGAACGTCATGCTGTAGAAACATTAATGTAATCAATTATATGAAATGAATAACACACATGATGGTCTAGAAGAGATCAGCTAATCAGAGTACTACATGATGATTATATCATTATCATCAAGTAGCTGACATCATCTGATCACATTTACTCTTCCTGTTTGTGGCGAGCAGGACAAGGCCGAGGGACGTGAGAGAACAGCGCGAGGCCGGTGGCGTGATTAGTGATGAGCGACACCTGCGCGACGCACCGGTCTCGTATCTCTCTCATAGAGGAGCGGAGGCATAAAGGAGGAGCGACGACTGTGATGATCGAGAGAGGACAGGCCTGTGTTTTATTTGTGTTTGGTTTTTATTTTCAGTAACCAGCAGTCGTCCGTGAGGGGCTGCTGGCGGTTCCTTTTGTGTTTTATTTTGGTAGCCAGCAGTCGTCCGCGAGGGGACAAATTCTTTTTGTATTTGTTTTATTTTATGATTAAAATTATTTGAATGTCTGCCGGTTCCTGCCTCCTCCTTCCCTGACAGAGGTGGGTAATCCAGGTGATTGGAACAAAATACTGAGGAGGACTTTTACTTTCTGAACCTGGACTTTACATCTCTGACTACAACTGACTTCAGACACAGCCTTACATGAAATCCACGGAAGATAAAAGAAGACATTAAATCTGTGTTGATCTCAGCAGAGGAGGAATAAACAACTCCACAAACAGCATTACCAGCTTCACTTATTACTAACCACACTGACTTTATTTCTGTCAGACGTCTTTGACAGTTCTTATTGAGAATTAACAGAGGTTTAACTCTTTCATTTGAAGTCACCATAACAGTGATTAGTGTTTCCATTAGTTGGGCTCTTAACTTTTATTTTGTATTTAATCTTTTTAGGCCGCTGTGACAGTGTTTGTTAAGCACATTTGCAGCAGCAAAGGAAGCTGAAGTGAAACGAGTTCAGGTGATGATGGTTACCTGGTGATGGTTTTATAATCATCATGAAATTGACTGGTTCACTGAGGTATTTTACTCTAACAACTATTTTGTCAGGTTAATTTTTTTTTTTTTTTTAAATACAAACCCTGTTTTACTGCAGCATGAGATCCAGCAATATTATAACAATACGTTAGAAGACTTTAACAAACATGAGCACGAAAAAGTCAGTTTATGATGACACACACAGACATCAACAATCAGCATATGAATCTCAACAATGGTGACAATTAAAAGTACTATGCTGCAATGAATGCTGGGTAGCAGCATAGTACAAAAATCCCAGCATGCATTGCAACATGAATAAATTATGCTGAATTGTCCTATAATTTTGTTTGTATCTAAATATTTGCTTTTATTTTTTGCTGTTGTTTTGTTGTGAATTAGTAACTTTTCAGTGATGTTCTGAATTAATCTAAATATTTTATGTTTATCTAAATATTTGGGATTGTCACCATTGTTGAGATTCATGTGCTGATTGTTGATATCTGTGTGTGTCAGCATAGGCCACATTTTTTTCATGTTTGTTAAAAGACTTAAACCTATTGTTATATTGCTGTATCTAATGCTGCATTAACACAGGATTTGTGATGTAAATATATTAGTGGAACAACATAATTGTTAGATTATGAAAATCTCAGTGAATAAGTCTGCTTCATGTTGATTATAAAACCATCAACAGGTAACCATCATCACCTGATCTCATTTCACTTTAACTTTCTTTGCTGTTCCAAATGTGTTTGACAAACACACTGCCACAACAGCCAAAAAAGACAAATTATTTAATAAGAGTTAAGAGCCCAACTAATGGAAACACTAATCACTGTTATGGTGACTTCAAATGAAACAGAGTTAAACCTCTGTTAATTCTCAATAAGAACTTCTGTAGACGTCTGAGAGAAATAAAGTCAGTCTGGTTAGTAATAAGTGAAGCTGGTAATGCTGTTTGTGGAGTTGTTTATTCCTCCTCTGTTGAGATCTTCACAGATTTAATGTCTTCTTTTATCTTCAGTTGATTTCATCTAAGGCTGAAATTACTCCATATTTAATATACACAGATTTTTTGGCTACGATAAGGTCCAGTTCTGGTTTATTTCTTTGCTCTTGGCTGACATGTGGCATTGCTATGCAGAGGTGTAAATTCCAGGTTCAGAAAGTAAAAGTCCTTCTCAGTATTTTGTTCCAATCACCTGGATTTGCTAATTCAGACAGGAGATAGAACTAATTAGTGAAATCAGCTGACTGACTTCATGGGTGGAATAAACATATGGCAGGACTTTTACTCTTTGGCCCCTGGATTACCCACCTCTGTTCCCTGAACCTTAAACCTTGTTACACTGTTCTTGCCATAACACACAGTTACAGCAGCTAGAGAAAAACTAACATTAACACATAGAGAATCCAACTAAAGCTAACTCTGATCACCATAATGGTGACATCAAACCAAACTATTATTTTCAGTAATTCATCAACATCTAAACCTCTGTTAATCTCAATAAGGACTTTTGTAAAGTAAATCTGGTAAAACAGTAAAACAGAAGTAAATCTGGTTTGTAATAAGTGAAGCTGGTAATGTTGTTTGTGGAGTTGTTTAATGATGTTGGAGTCTGACATCAAACAAATGTTTAGACATCAACCCACTTTTCATTTTCAACCAAAATTTGATGTCTGAGCGATGTTGGAGTCCATGTCAAATAATATTTCTAGCTGGGATGAGCTCATATTGAGATCAAAGTATGAGCAAACAGTGAGTGCACTGAGGTTACACTTTTAGCTCACTGTGACTCACATTGATGATCATATGGAGAGATCACTGTGAGATCAACGTGTTGACTGGGTAAGTTGGAGAAATGCAAAGGTTTTGGACTTTTGGACTGTACTATACATACACACTGACAAGAGAAGTAGAAGACTAGAGAAATCCTTACCGCGACAACGTTCATTTCCAATAGGATTCGTTTCCACTTAAAAAGAAAGAAATAAGACATTATTAAAACAGAACTGCTAGTAGCAGCAGCAGTAGTTGTGATACTGCTATACTACTACTACTACTACTACTACTAATAATAATAATAATAATATACTACGGATTAACACATACATTTGTTGATGTTTTTATTGTCAAAAATAATACAAATACATTTATAACAATCTATAATTTTAGCTGATATAATGGTATAATTGTTGTTGTTTTATTGTCTTACTGTTATGATAATAATTAAAAGCAAACTTTATTTTAGTGCACATACTATATTAGACATTCTGATTAGTTATTACAGAGTCCATGGTCTGCTATAGTTCATGTTAAAATAACAGTTTTGATGTGAAACGTGGAATAATGCTCTTACCTGAAACACTCAAAGCTACGAGAAGACAGAGAGACAGGTAGACAGTCCAGACCGCCATTGTTTCTCAAAGAGTACTGAACTCTGCATAGAATTTAAAACAGAATTATACATATATAATTATTACAAAGGTTAAATGGTTAAAAAAAAAAAAAAAAATCATGACACGAACCAGTTCAGTAGATTCAGTATTGCGTTGTGCAGCCCTGGTTTATCTTTATATACTGGAGGAGAGTTAGTTTATCAGCATCATCATCCAGCACCTGCTCATGTTCTCACATCCTGTTCAAACATGGCTTTTCTATAGTTTGTACTTGACCCACTTCTACACAGTAGGGGGATACGTTTACACGACAACGATTTGCTTAAAACGGAAAAGTTTTTCTTTTGAGTTTTTTTTTTTTTTTTTTTTTGCATACAGACGGCACCATCATCAAAACGATCCCCATTCACACGGATCCCCAAAAACGACTAAAACCCTGCATTCTGCTGCTGGGCCATTAGATGACGATGAAACACTATAGACTGAACACGTAATACGCATGTGCATGACGTCATTCCCAGTGGGCATATTGTGATGATTGGCCAATATTAAAGACACCTGATGTTAACAAGCAGAATCACTGAAGGAGAAAATAACAATTTTAAGTCACCATTTTGGTGATCAATGTTTGCTTTAGTTGGGCTCTTGACCCTAAAGTTTTCAACTTTTCAACAGATTTTGTTTGGCTTCTGAAACTGAGTGTTGAACAGCCAGATGAACAAAGAGTAAAGGTGATCTGATGGTGTTGGTTATGTTTTGACATAATCATCATTTGACCTGAATCACGTAATTCATTTAGAGCCTAATCTCTGACTTAGATTTATAGTAGCATTTACAGCATCACAGTATTCTACAGCATAAGATCCTGCATTTTTTATTTAATCCAAAGGATTTCCTAAAAGTTGTTCTGATAAAACAAATCTTTCTTTTAGGCACACACAGACGTCTAGAATTAGTGTATGAATCTCAACAATGGTGACAAACAAAATAGTACAAAAATCCCAGCATGCATTGCAACATGAATAAATTATGCTGAATTGTCCTATAATTTTGTTTGTATCTAAATATTTGCTTTTATTTTTTGCTGTTGTTTTGTTGTGAATTAGTAACTTTTCAGTGATGTTCTGAATTAATCTAAATATTTTATGTTTATCTAAATATTTGGGATTGTCACCATTGTTGAGATTCATGTGCTGATTGTTGATATCTGTGTGTGTCAGCATAGGCCACATTTTTTTCATGTTTGTTAAAAGACTTAAACCTATTGTTATATTGCTGTATCTAATGCTGCATTAACACAGGATTTGTGATGTAAATATATTAGTGGAACAACATAATTGTTAGATTATGAAAATCTCAGTGAATAAGTCATCATAATCATCATTTGACCTGAATCACGTAATTCATTTAGAGCCTAATCTCTGACTTAGATTTATAGTAGCATTTACAGCATCACAGTATTCTACAGCATAAGATCCTGCATTTTTTATTTAATCCAAAGGATTTCCTAAAAGTTGTTCTGATAAAACAAATCTTTCTTTTAGGCACACACAGACGTCTAGAATTAGTGTATGAATCTCAACAATGGTGACAAACAAAATATTCAATTAGGAAAAAAAAATCCTAAAACAAATCAGATCATAATTTATTCATACCGCAATGCATGATGGGAGCCATGAATGAGTTTTGATTGGTGGCACCCAGAATGCACTGCAACTTATTATTGTCACCATTGTTGAGATTCACAGGTTGATTATTGATGTCAGTGTGTCTAAATAAAATACAGAACAGCTTTTAAGAAATATTTTGGGTTATATTGAAAAAGCTGATAATTGTTTGCTATTTAATCACAGTGTTGCTCTAATTAACAAGGTAAAGTCACTCTATATGACTTGGGTGATTCAGGTCAAGTGCCGATTGTCAAAACATAACCAACATCACCTGATCACCTTTTCTCAATGTTCATCTAGCAGTTATAACTAAATTACATCAGAAAAACAAAATTGAAAGATTAATAGTTTAGGGGTCAAGAGCCCAATTAAAGCAAACACTGATCACCAAAATTATTTTCTCCTTTGGTGATTCTGCTTGTTAACATCAGGTGTCTTCAATAATGGTTATCAAAATAGCATTACAATGCCAACAAAGCATGACATCAAAATAACATCAAAATGACATCAGCAGAGGTCTAAATCTTGACATCAAATTGACATCGACACTTTGATGTCAATATGACTTTAATTTTTGACCTATTTCGTGACGTCATTTTGACATAATGTTTGATGTCATATTGATGTTAAATAGATGTCAAGGTGCCCGCTGGGCATGAAAAGCTGACAGTGTATCTACCAACCCAGAAAACATGAAAAGTGACCCAGTAACTTTGTTTTGGTAAGCCTTTCTCTGCAAGCATGTCAATAAATATCAGATTTTGCTCTGATCTTATAATAACATTACCGCCTGTAAGTGGCCACTGGAGACCGCTAGAGGTAATGCATTCACAGTCAGGTAATTCATGTGACTGGGTTTGAGGCTGTGAGCCCAGGAATCTGTATAGCTGATCAACAGTTTGCTGTCGCCTGATTTCTCTCATCTCAGAAGCTCAGGGACAAATGTAAGTTAAAGGGGAACTTGGTAACTATTTCAACTAAAAAAAAAAACGTTTAGAAATCATTTGGATGGTTAAATAACCTGTTCCGGTGAAAATGGTGACTTTCCCTGCTCCCCCCAGCATTCCCAGGCGGAAAACCAACCTTGCAACATGGGGACTAACGTCCCGGTAAGTTGTAAATAGGAAGTCTTGTGAGAAGCAAGAACGAGCGAGAAACACGAACCGCTTTACAGCAATTCGACATTAACACACACGCCGCCCTCAATGTGCATGATGTATTACCCACCTCGGTAGACATACTCCACACAATAAAGTTGGCCGGCTCCGATAATAACAAATGCACATGAGCAGCGGTAGAAAGGGGGAGGAGGGGCTGCAAGTGAGTTTTTTACCACGGTGTTGTAAAATATACGCCCCACAGCTGTAGGGGGAGCTCGCTGACAAAACATGCAACAACAAAAAGTGAAAATCAGTGAAGAAATGGCTAGAGTTGCCAAGTTCCCCTTTAACTCAGGATGTGGAATCCTGGAGCTGTTCACTCTACAATATTAATTAGTTATGTAATTCTGTTTTCATGATATTGTTGTGAAGTTGCTTTGTCTTACGTCCACACATTTTGTGTGCTGTTTTAGTTCAGAGACCTTCAAGCTAGCGGCTAATTCAGGAAAGCAGCAAGTCTAAAGTTTGCACCCTTGGTGAGCGGAGCGAGGTGTGTATTATTTGGCTCCATGTATAAGAGACGGAAAGGCTTTAAGGATGTAAAATGTCTATATTGACTGTTACTGGAAATTGTTTTGTTGTGTATCTTGTAGCAGGAAAGTGCGTATGTTAAGTGAGCAAATTATTGTTTTATGTGTTGTTATTTTTAAATAACTTGAAAGGTCATTTGATTTGCATTGCAAATGCATGATGATGCACTGTAAAAGAGGTGACGGTTTATTTGTAAAATGTGTCATGCCTACACACTATGTTAGGCATCCAAGGTTCATTAACCAGCTATTTGTGTGTTTACTTCTAGTTTTCACGGTGCTCATTCTGAATCTAGAAGAATAAACACGATTGCACCCGTTAGAGACTCTCTGCCATGAAGGAGCCAAAGGCTTCTACACCGGCCCTTAATCCGGAGCCGCCATTACAGTGTAACCAGGTCTAACGCAATAGCAAAAGTTCCAGCAAAGCATGAAACTATTCTGTCGTTGAGCACAGATAAACACTGAACACTATTGACCCAAACATGTCACCGCTGTTTTATAAAGACCTCAGAGAACTGTGTACACTTGTGTAAAAGTTAAACATGACTGTACATGCAACTGCAAGTGGTGAGATGAATCAATGCAACTCCACAATATAACTAAATGTTTACACTATGCATTCAGAAACGTCCAGGTGTGTCTAAAAGTTACCCATCTAAAAGGCTGCACTCACTACTGGTTATTCATGAGATTGTGGATGAGTGAGATTATTTGCATGTTTTGTTATTGTATATGAAGCTCGTGTAAAGGATCAAAATCTCAAATTTAACAGATGCATGAAAAAACTGTTTTCGCCTGTAAATTCTCACAAATGTGACAGCATTGTGTAAACAGAATGTGAGAAAGAGAACATGAGCAGTTGCTGGAATCAACATCACCTTGAATATGTCAGAGTCACCCCGAATGAACTGAGGATTGTTGCTGCCGTCAGCAAATGCAGTAAAAACTACAACCTGTCATAGTAAACGCATGAATAAATCATTCACATTCTCCTAATCTATAGTGTAAACTATTCATCACACGTAAACATGTTTTATATCAATTACAGCTCTTCTTTATAATGTACAAACTGCAATTTTTTAATTGATAATTTATTTACAATATATAAATATAAAGATTATATATATATATATATATATATATATATATATAAATATAAAGATTATATATATATATATATATATATATATACAGTACTGTGCAAGTCTTAGGCCACCACAAGATTTGTTGTTTTTAACAATGTTTTAATGACCATCCATGTTCATTTTGTGTCTCTTTATAAAAATACAAACAGAAAATACACAAAATATGTACACAAAAAAATAAAAAAAATTGAACAAAATTGCTTTCTTTAAACAAAAAATATGGAGTTTAAATAATGGTAAATGTTTTTTAAACAAAAAAGCTTGTTGAATTGCACTAATTGAATAAATCTGCATTGCATTAACCGTGGTTGTATTTTAATGCATTGTATTTTTAGGGCTTGCATTTTTATGGGCTGAAATTCAACATGGTTGTATATTTAAGATGATGAAAATGTGTATGAAATGTTTTGAATTGAAATGTTAAAATTCAAAACATTTCACACACATTTTCATTATTACAAATTCAATAAATCCATATTCACCTTTTAGATTTCACTTCCAAAATGTCCCATTCTGTTTAGACATAAAACCTTTCAACAGGTAATTTTCAGGCCATTTTATTTCGCTTTACAAATTCAGTGGTTCAAATTTGACAGTAAATTACAGATTTGTGAACAATATTTGAGAGAAATAGGTCTTTTGTGTACATAGAAAAAGTCTTAGATCTTTGAGTTCAGCTCATGAAAAATGGGTAAATTTTGTTCAGTGTAGTTATCAGTATCCCAGAAACTATCAATGTGTTGGACCTTCTAGATGAAGTGCTTTGTGCAGCAAACAGAGGCAATTGAAAGTGACTGTGATAGTGATGGCTCAGATAGGGAGTACCAGGGTGAAACGGCCCATATGCCAGGTAGACTATTGAATGGCGACTCAGAGGTGAACTATCTGGAGGATTAGGCAGATGTTCATGAGAACCAATTGGTGTGCCCCACACATGACCACAAACAACCCTTTCTACAACGTACGGCCCATCTTCAGTGCACTGAATGAGTGCACACACACATCTCCCTGAAACTGGCCTAGGACAGGGCCCAAGTGTAGTCATGGTCTAGCCCATAGGGGTCTAGCCGAACAAGCAGAAGTTCCTCCAGGGTGTCACTTTGTACATGACAACCTTCTCACCTCACTAAGCCTCCTTCACGAAATGACAAAACGAGGTATTGGATGTCTTGGAATGTGTTGTGTAAATAGTCAGTATTCATACCAATTCTTCAATTAGACCTATGGTGTTTCCCACTGGTCACTTTTGTGGCCGAGTATAAAACCTAATATTTCACTAACTTAACCAACATAAAATCAAAAAGGGCATAACGTTTGAGTGTTAGAGAGGTCTAAGGAGTAAAATGCATGTACTCAAATTGCAAGAAAAAATTTGGGATTAAACAGGTTAAGTGTCAATTTAGGAGATGTGAAGACATCAGCATAATAAATGAGGAGAAAACAGGAACTATTGTCATGAAATAGAGTGTTTTCAGCAGATCTGTTAATATTGATGAGCCTCAGACTATCAACACTCATTCAACAAGACATTCAGGATCATCAGCAGATCATCTCACTTTATTCTGAGTGTTTGCTGTTAGAAACACATTATTTGAGTCAGATAAATGACATAAGCCTATTAAACTGCTCTATTGAAAGACAATATTGATATTTCTCACAATATGGGTAAAACATCAAAGTAGTTAATAGCCTACGGCACCTGTCAAAATGATTGATGGTGACCTTTGACCTAGCCCCGTCCCTTCCGGTTCCTCCCCTTCCTGTCCCGCCCCTTGTCCCGCCCCTTCCGGTTCCTCCCCTTCCTGTTACCTTTGACCTAGTTTCCGCCCCTTCCTGTTACCTTTGACCTAGTTTCCGCCCCTTCCGGTTACAGCTTCTGTCAAAATGATGGATGATGACCTTTGATCTAGTTCCGCCCCTTGCGGTTACAGCTTCTGTCAAAATGATGGATGGTGACAGTTAGTTTGATCGTTTGAAGTTCATTTGATAAAGAAAAGGGAGGGGTATAGAATGTGTGACAGTTAGTTTGATTGTTTGAAGTTAGTTTGATAATAGGTACTTTTGAAGTTAGTTTGATAATAGTTACTTTTGAAGATGTATTGTCTTTGAAGCTGGTGTTTTGTCACCGCCCCAGCATTCCTGAGCAGTTTATCTGTTCTGTAAAAGAATATAAAATAAAATCTTACTAAAACCACACACACACACTTGCCCAAAACATAGGGAGCGCGCGTCTATGTGTGTGTGTGTGTGTGTGTGTGTGTGTGTGTGTGTGTGTGTGTCAAAGCAGGAATTCCCCTCCCTCCACATTGCTGAGGACCTTGGAAGTTTATCTCACACAGAAGTTGAAAAAGCATTATGTTCATTTAAATGAAATGGTTATAAAATTTACATTTAGTCATTCACAAATATTTGACACTGACTCAAGTTGAAAAACCATAATGTTCAATTAAAAGTATATAAATTAAACAAAAATAAAATCATCTTACTGTTTCACCATGGTCGAAAAAAACCCACAAGTGTTTCCCCTGAAGTCTTTTCTCTCTGTCACACCAGCGTGTGGCTGGCCTGGTATCGGTTTTTGTGACACGTTCCTGAGCCCATTGAAAAGCATTGTGTTCCTTTAAAAGTGTATAAATTAAAATATATCATATATTACTGAAGTTGAAAATCATGCTGTTCATTAAAAAATCTTACTAAATTACTGAAGTTGAAAATCATGCTGTTCATTTAAAATAAATATTTTACAAATTTACTGTACCAATTATGTTAGATTTAGATAAAAATAAAATCATCTTACATTTTCACCAGGGTTGAAGTAGCTCCTATCACATAGATGTCCATTTAAAGTTGAAAAGAACCCCAGAGTATTTCTCTCTTTCTCTCTCTCTCACACCAGCGTTTGACAGTCAGAGGGCTGTGTTCAGTGATCAGAATGAGACTGTGAATGTTTTGCTAAATTTATTTCATAGTGTATAAGCATTAAAAGTTTGAAATAGTTTCAAACTTATTCAATGAATTCATAAAAAACAAATATGCTATATCGATGGTCTCTGGGGAAAACTTGACTATATTTTTTTATTTATCAGGGTGCATGTAAAGAACTTTGAAATTTGCGGCTCTCACAAGTTAACTCACACATTGTGTGAAATGTTTAATAATTCCTCAAGTAGTATCTGTGAGAAAATCCCCACATAGGCCTATCTGTAGTGAGAGAGCAACAATGAAGACTTTTAGAATATGTGATGCCTCAGGCCGAGCCCCATTGATAGCCTGCTTATAAGCTCCTTCCGATCACCAGCACATCTTCAGAGAAATACGTTACTTTACAATAATGTTAGCTTCAGGATATAGGGTGACAGAGCAGATGAGCCTCTGTGCATCATGTAATGTTAGTCTGCTAACGCCTTTCCAGAGCCAAAGTTTTGTTCGTACTAAATTTATTTCAAAGCATAATCGTAAAAGTTTAAATATGATCTTTTAAAAATGAAAAGATTGTTTAAATTAAATCTTTACAGTTTTAATACATTCATATCTTTTAGAAGATTACTGTAATGATTTTTGTTTAACGGTGACCTAAAGTATAATTGTTATTAATATAGCCATAATGATTTTTGTACTGTAACAGCATATTCTACCCCGTACACCTAAACACGACCATCACAGAAAACTGCATTTTTACATTGTTTTTTACATACTGTTTTGCACTCTCACACACTTAGTTGGTTCCATAAAATCAAATAAAGTATATTACTCAATGTATAATGACAAAATGTATTCAAACAATTTAACCTTAGTTTTAGCTAAATTAATATATATATAAAAATTATATATATATATATATATAAATATAAAATATAAAAACTCCTTACATTTTCATAGAACTGAAGAAGTAGTAGAAACTAACAATAAAAAAACAAATAGTTTAAGATGTCATAAACAAAAACCCTCCCAGATCCTTCAGGGATAAACTACAGGGTGAGATGAAGCTTCACACCCTCACAGAGACGAGAGGAGTGACAGGCCAGATGAGCCTCTGGGGTCACAATGCCCCAGCATATGCAAAGTTAGTCTGCTTTCCATTGTTTTATTCATATTAAACTCATTTAAAAGCATAATCTTAAAATTTTAAATGAGATCTTTTCAAATTAAAAGACCGTTTAAATCAAATCTGTAAAGTTTTATTAAAATCGTATCTTCTATTTATCTTCTACTTCTGTATGATATAAATGAATTTCATAAATTTAACCTAAGGTATTATTTTTTACTAAACATCTTTTGTTCAAAAAATAAAATAAAACATTTTATAAATCAAGAACTGTGCTTTGGCGTCTTAGATCTTATTTCAAACAGTATTTTTGTCCATGCGACATGAAACATGTTGTCACAATGTTTTTGTTGTTTTAAAAGAAATCCCAGGACTCTACATTGCTCTTATTTAGATTAAGTTGTATCATTTAGAAAAATCACCACACATGTTCAGAGACGCGATGTGCCTCTGTGGTCCATGAGTAATAAGTAAAGTTTGTCTTGAGCGAATATTTAATTTTACTCATCTTAATTCAAAGCATGATCTTACTTTTTCTACGGTAGCTATGATCTATTGTACGTATAAGATCATTTTTACTTTTCTTGTATCTCCCAAACTATCCTTATTCATTGTGGAAACACACAGGGTGAACCCCTTTACTGAGAGTATACTATCGGTTATCTACTCAAAATATATGTAGAATTTTAAAATGTTAGCCTTCGTTGATGCGACAGGCCACATGAACAGACTTTGGAGAGAGCTGATGATACTATAGCGGGAAGCATGACCTCCTCGATTTTCTAGGCTTTTTGTCAAATACCCTACAACTTAGTCCTTAATGGTACGCTGTGTAGGAATTTCTCCCATCTAGCGGTGATATTGTATTTTGCATTCAAACGCATAGTGCTCTCTAGCGTCTCGCTTTTTCAAATGCGTGTTGCAACTACGGTAGCCGTTATGTGCCAAGAAGCTATGACAACACGTCTTCCAATAGCACTTCATCGAGTTTAACTATACATGTTCTACTGTTATGCTGCCTATATAATGAATTACACAACCACGGAATGAAAAAGCTTGTAATTTAGACCGTAACATCGACTTACCTGTCGAGAAGAAAGCAGACAACTTCTCCTTCATTAACTCTATCCACCTGGGAAAAGCTATCCCCATATTTGCCCTCGTTTTGAATTTGCGGGACACGTCCCCACTTTAAATGAATTTGTATGCTTTATCACGGCTACGAGGATTGCATTATGAAGTACTGTGCAGTGCAACCTTTCAAGCGCCTCTCACTGACCGCTTCAGATGGTTTCAGTCAGCCGGCTCTGAACGAAAAGGTTAGCTAGTTGAGCTAGGTTAGTGCTTTTTGTCCCTCTCTGCTATTATAGTTTTTCAAGATGGCGGAATGACATGGAGGCCTCCATGGACTTACCCATACCATGTAAATAAAGATAAGAAATTCTTTGCTTACGAGGATAAGTCAGTTCGTTGGCAAAGGTAATTTTACACCAATGAGAAAATATTTATGAATAAAGACATTGATTTTAGCTAATAAAATACTTTATAAAAAACTACCTTAAGTTTAATTTCAGATGTGTAAATTACAAAACTCAATTTTTCAACCGAGTGAATCTACGCATGAGAGATCTTCAGAAGTCATAACTTCAAACCAAAAGATTAAAAACCAAAGATTAAGCTAAATGACACTAGGTTCCAGCGTACCCCCCAAAATCAAATACTGTTTTACACTTTTCAAAGTATAATCTAGCTTTAAAGTTAGAATAAAAAAGTTAAAATCATGCATATCTACATACGTGTTGTGTTCTGACACAAGGCCAATTAGCTGATTCTTTTTGTTTTATAAATTTACTTTACTTATTTCTACAAATATCAGCCTGATACATATGTACTTAATACACGATGAAACAAGATAATCATGCTACCAATTACGTCTGACACAATGTTTTTTAAGAAAAGTAGTTTTAAAATGCAACTAAACCAGATGATTTTTCTTTTGACAAACCTACAGAAATGCATGTCGATTACTAAGTTTCAGGCATAGTGCAAACATGCAATGTTCGAGAAAGTGTAATCTTTGCGAGGTCTCACCCTCAAACACAAAACTTTGTGTTGGGTGATACGGGCATAGCTGTACTAAAGGAAAATATTATGGAAGTAATTTTCAAACCGTAATTATATTACATTTATATTTTATTAATATTATGGTTTCATGTTGATTTAAAGTATTTGTTATTAATTAATACCTTTATTTTTATCTAACACTTCAATATCCAGCACAAAATTTTGTTCAAAAATTGCTCTCTGATCCCAAATAATTAGATAATGTAATGTTCACAAGCTACAGTTAGATATTGTCCTGCATAGTATGTGTGTAAATAATAGTGCTTAAATCTTTGGCTGTATTTTGTCACACCGTAGCGATGCAAAGTACCATACTCTAGCCTACGGACTAACTTTATACAGTAATGCAAAAGACCAAATCACTAAGAAAGGAGGGTTGAAAAGCACTGTTTATAATAAATAGACAAAAGTTTGCAAATGATGGTTTTATTACTATTCAGATAGCTAGCCGATGTCGCTGTTTCACATGTTGGACCGTATGTGTTTTAGGTGAAGACTTTTCTTTGAGAGCCGTCAACATTCAGTGTTTATAGGAATAAATGACCGTTAATAATTTAAGTGATACTATTTCTGTTTGAGAACTAAATTGATACTTTGTTTAGTGCAACCTTCCCTCTATCTATGTTGTGGAATCACACAAAGTATTAACATGCTGCAAGTATTACTTACTTAAGTATTAACGCGAAAAGTAAGCGCATGCTGTTTTACACTTAAACTATTACAACAGAATCACACCTGACTATTGCACTGAGAGACGCATATTCATTAAAGCTCGAGGCTGTTAAACAAAGTTCGGTAAAACCTGCAGATAACATTGCACAAAGTAAATTCTAGTGATCAACTTGCTAAAAAGTAAATACAACATGAGCCATACAGAAAAGCCACTTGTGATCAGTTTTGTGATTGACATTTTATATACTAGTCAATTAGGCCGTTTACATCTTGCTTCTTTTTGTTTTTGTACAGTTTGCAAAAACTATAGTCTCCGAGCGTGGTCAAACATATAGGAATTTATGAAAAACATGAACAGATATTTCTACATGAGATATTTCTTTTAGAACATCTTTCAGCTATGTCTACGAAACATCGACATGAAAGATGAGTATTGCTGTTTTTCTGTTACCTATAAAACTATTATACTTCAAACTCGTCTAGCTATTGCCCATTTCACAGCACAGTCATAGATACACGGTTATTTTATGTATGTGGCTAAACAACGGTTAAGCTAATGAATTACCGGCTATATTTTTACGTGAATGGCGGGATGATTCATTTTTTAATCCGTCTACACCGATACTTTGACACAAGAGTTTTAGGTCTGATCCAGAAAACAGACGGTAAGCAGTAAGTTATGAAAACATGTGATAAGCAGTTTTGGTCTCATCATCAAAATGTTTTAACATGGCGCAAGTTTCAATTGTTTGATAAATTATCTAACGATTATACCTAACTATCAACAGTTATATGTGAAACAAGCTCAGTCACATTAGAGTTGGATTCTTGTTTATATTGTACATTGTTATTGAACCGCATGTTTAACAGTGCTAGTGTTCTTAAATTGTTTACCACGGTTTCATTTTTAACAACACTTATCGTATTGCCGGGTGTGATTGTAATGTTTTGTACGGTGTCTTCTTTACACTTTCACCCCATGGATATCTGTTTCCTACAGAAAGCTGTAGTGAACTGTAGGTCTTCTCTATGTTCATATACGACAGTATGCACATGAATTGGCTTGATTTAAACCACATTATTTTATTATACCATATTTTAAATAGCGCTTAAATGTATATTTTATATTTTAACCCTTTATGCAAATATAGAATAGGCCTACCGCACAAGGATCTCTGAAATATTTTTTTTCGTGTAAAACATCTATGTAGATCTATCTATGTTTTTAAAAATACAAAGACATCTTTCTACCAGCGACCCTCAAAATCTGGGCTTACAACAAAACACAGTGCATTCGTGTACGATGATTGATCAGAAAATTACTTTTGTCGCTTTGTTTGAAGAAACACTTTAATCAGCTGGTGCTTGATAACTATTAAACAACCCTCAATTCGGTAATGATGCGATATTGATATCTTGTTTTAATTTCAACACAATGCGCTAAAGGTCTATAACTGAACTTTAACGTCTTCATATTTGGTAAAAGTTAACTTAAAGCCTTACTTTCTAAACGCTTTTTACGGAACTTGTTGCGAACATTCACTCATCCATATGTTTAAAAAATATATATATTGGTGTAATTAATAGAATTCGTGAAGACAACCGATCCGAAACCTCTTATCACTTAGTCGAACTCCATTATCCTTTAAGACTGCGTCTTTTAAACGTTTTTTAACCGCCTAAAGACCCAGGGTTAGACGGTCTATAATAAGCTTTTTCATAAGCTCCGACATGTTATCGTTTCGACCTCTGTAAAAGAAATAACACACACACACACATGCATAGTGGTTCAACCTTTTTATTAAAATGACACATCTAATATTACAATCAGTAAAAACAGGATAGATAATGACTACATGTTATAAGTAATATAATAAAAGAATTAATAAAAGAAATAATGGTCGTACAAAACTCTAAATGATATAACGACGTTAGAGGCTAGTGAAAAAGGGGTAACAATAACATCATTGATAGTCTAACCAGTAGATGAAATTTCTGCATGCCATCATGTCACGATCTATGATGTAATTGACAAACATTTCGATAACTCTGGACGTGTCATCCTCGTCATTGTCTTTTAGTTTTGGTATCATTAGCTTACATACATCGGCCACATACGTACACATACAGAGTACATCGGGGATTTCAGATTCACAGCTGCATTCAAGCATCATAACCAGAGCATCTTTTACCAGTACAGATGGCGGCTCAATACCGTTGACACATATGTTTGATAATTCACCCCAAGAATCAGGCGTACCTCTTATCAATCTCATATGTTTCTTGAGATTTCTTACACGCTTGGTTTCAACATTAACGTCGTCATCATCATCATCATCATCATCCGATTCACTTGAATACTCGATGACTCTTTCCATTAATGAAATCAGTTGGGTTCTGTAATGTCCTTTAAACATGAATTCCATGTAACTCTTTCGGCTAAAGGCAGCAGCCATGCTGGTGGGGGTTTGGTCACTCTCCATTCACGATTGAGAAACCTCGCCAGAGGTCGACGACGTCGGAGACGATCTCCTTGTTGGATTTGTCCAAAAGCTCGTCTCTGATTGCTTGTAGTTTAGTACCGATGAATGGCTCGTCTTTTAATTCGCGCAGAATAGCCCCGAGTGTTCCTTGAATAGTCTCAGGCTGTGATTTTAACCCGCACCTGTTTAGGACAAATGCTATGATGAGTCGTAGAAGACTAGTTTGCGGTAGGTTCAAACAAACAGGAATGTCAAAGCAAGCTTTAGCAGGCCATGTAACAACCAGAGGTGGAAAGTCCAGGGGTCAGAAAGTAAAAGTCCTGCCATATTTTTATTCCACCCATGATCTCACACAGCAAAAACTTCAGTGTTAAATTAACTTTCCTAAGAGTTCATTTGGCTCCAGACTCAAGAGTGTTAAAGTGTTAAAATTAGTGTTAAATTAACACTCAACAGTGTTAAAGTTAATGAGCTAATTAAGTGATTGATTGAGTGATGATTGACCATTATTGAAGACACCTGATGTTAACAAGCAGAATCACTGAAGGAGAAAATCTCAAATTGTAAGCCACCGTTATGGCAATCAGTGTTTGCTTTAGTTGGGCTCTTAAACCTTATACATTCACTTTAAATTTGTTTTTCTGCTGTTATTTTTTTATAACAGTCAAATGAACAAAGAAAAGTGTGATCTGATAGTGTTGGTTGTGTTATGGCATAATCATGCTGTGATCTGAAAATGAAACTTATTGAGATAGATTAGTTTAACTTATTAGCAACAGTTTGGTGATTCTACAGCATATATGAATAGCAGTATGTTTCTTATCCAAAATATGTAATAAACATTGTTCTGATCAAAACACTTTCAAATTATTTTTTTTAGAAACACAGACATCAATAATCAGCCTGTGAATCTCAACAATGGTGACAATAATAAAGCATGTTGCAGTGGCTGCCACCAATCACAACTCATTAATGGCTCCCATCATGCATTGCAGTATGAATAAATTATGATCTGAATTGTCTATGTAATTTACTTTTCCTAATTGAATATTCTGCTCGTCACCATTGTTGAGATGCATAGACTGAATCTTGAAGTCTGTGTGTGCCTATAACAAAGACTTTTTTTTTTTTTAGAAACAACTTTTAAGAAATCCTTTTTTATTATAGCTATAATTCTGGATATTTATTCAGAATCACAGTTATGCTGTAACCAACAACATACATCAAAATCATAAAGTTCAAATGATGACTGTCATAATATAACCAACACCATCAGATCACTTTTTTCTTTGTTCATCTGGCAGTTATAACTCAGATACATCAGCCAAACAAAATCTAAAGTTAATAATATAAGGGTCAAGAGCCCAACTAAAGCAACCAATGATCGCCATAACGGTGGCTTACAATTTGAGTTTTTCTCCTTCAGTGATTCTGCTTGTTAACATCAGGTGTCTTCAATAATGCTCAATCATCACTCAATTAATAACTTAATTATCTCATTAACTTTAACACTCTTGAGTGTGGACTCATATACACTCGCAGGAGTGTTAATTTAACACTGAGTTTTTGCTGTGTACAAAGAGCCGTAGTTAACTGACAAGCTGAGCCATATCACATTAAATATCGCTGGCGATACGTCTGCGATATTAATGCGATATGGCTCAGCTTGTCAGTTAACTACGGCTCTTTGTAGTAAATGCCGCTCCATCTGAAAGCAGGTGAAGGCGATTTACTACTAATCAAGGAACCGGCTTTACTGACGAGATGCGCATAACAATATCGTGCGATATATCGCCCAGCCCTACCCCAGAGTCATACTTGTTTCTTCCCTCTGTACTTTAAAATATGTGGTTGATCTAGAGACTGAAAAGGCTATACCATGATTCCATGTTTATTTTACTTGATTGAGTTATTATATTATGCTAATTAGTCACAATAATTACTCAATATTCAACTCTAAGCAACCAGGTTTAATTGCAAGAAATAAAGTAGTATTTGAGTGTAATGAACCTTTAAAACCCTTTAAAATTGAATAGAATTGGGTGGAGATATTGGCTTGGTTGCAGTTTTTTTCAGTCCTCCAAAACTAGGATCCTGGAAACTGCGGTCCTGAAATTGCGGCGTCTGGGATTGCAGACAGCTAATATTGCCTGGGAGGGCCGATCACTTGACAAAACATTATCTACTTGAAGTGAGAATTTAAATTCATACAGCAAGATTACAACACATTTCAAACTAATCAGATTTTGTTGGAAAAATGTAATTCAATTTAATGGAAAAGTTTTCCTTAATTTAATTAAGTTGGTTCTACAGCTTATTTTGTATAATTAACTTCAGAATACAAATCTGTAATAATGCTTGGTTTTTCTTAATTGCAATACTTTTTTAGCGCATGTTAGTGTTTATAATGGTTTATATTATGGTGTACATTCAGTTACCATACTGTCTTGTCCATGTTGTAACATCAAAATTTCCCCTTGGGAATATATATATATATATATATATATATATATATATATAATCAAATTTAATCTAATTATTTTTTATAAGATCAACTATTCCACCAATACCTGCACCAACAGCTGCACCAACAGCTGCACCAATAGGGCCAGCCAATGATCCCACTAATGCACCTATTAAACTACCAAAAGTTAATCCCTTAGATGAGTGACTGAATGTTTGCTCATACTTCTCGTGAAATTGATTAAATCCAGTCTCTTTACTCTCTTTCCCTCTCTGTCTCTGCTCTTCTTCCTCTTGTCTGAATCGCTCAGCATCTTCATACACCTGAAATTGCGGCGTCTGGGATTGCAGACAGCTAATATTGCCTGGGAGGGCCGTACGCCGCAAGTGGGCTGGACTTTAAAAGTGGGCGGAGCTTATGCGGGAATCCATAAAGCAGGAAGGTAGCAACTCGAATAAAAAAAAAAAACACAGATTCATTTTTTTTAAATTGCACATTAAGTTTCATTTATTATACATTTGTCATTATTGTGTATGTCCAGTGCCATTCAATTTCAAAGTTGCGTTTCAATATGTTTTGGTATACTTTGCCATAAGGTGATGTTGTATTAAAACCGTTATGTGCAAAATCTGCAACTAGCCTACTCAAGCGTATGGGTGGATAATATTGAACATAACATTAAACGAGACATGGCTGCACTTAATGAAGTGAATGTGTAATTACATTAAAGCCAACATTTTATTGATGAATGTATACATATACTCATCAGCTTCTATCTTCTAGCATGCTTATAGTGTAGTGTAACTTATGTCTGATTATGTACTAGTGTTACATACATCCTTTACATCCCATAAAGGAATTCTGCATGCATTGTTTGCCATGACAACTTCATGTCCATGCTGCACATGAAGGCGCCTGAGTATTAAATGCAGTTACAATAATTTAGGTTTTATTATGTATATTTCAAGCAGATGTAACCCGACCACATAAAAAGCCAAATTGATTCACCTACTTTATAAAACAAAATTATGCCAATACTCTGAGATAATTAAGTGAATTTGTAACATGATTGAGCATTATTGATGAATACCAGCTGTTAACATAAAGAATCACTAAAGGAAAGAAAAACAACAAGAACAGAGAAAAGAGAGACACAAGAACTGCATGTCCAGACACCATCTTAGATGAAATCCACTGAAGAGAAAAGAAGACATTAAATCTGTGAAGATCTCAGCAGAGGAGGATTAAACAACTCCACAAACAGCATTACCAGCTTCACTCAAAAAAATAGTTTTTGCCTCTTGTTAAATTTAATTAATTAAAATAAGCAAAAGTAACACGATTGTTTAATATTTTGTCACAACTTAATTGTGTTCAATCAACCTAATATATTTAAAACTGAAGTTTACTTAATTAATTTGTGTGAAAACTACATGAATCATTTTTGTTCACAACTAGGCAGTGGATCTGTAGTTCCCAGCATGCTTTGTAAGGGAATGCATTAGGAGATTAAAGTGTTATTTTATGTGTTTTTCAGTAACTGGAAAGATGTTGTTAGTTAATGTTAGTATGTAATGTTCAGTTATGTTAGAAACTTAGAGGACTTTCTGTAATGTTTTTGAATTTTGTGGTTACCATTATGCAGAAGAGTGACAACTGTGTTTAGGGTGTGGGCACTCACGTTACACATGCATTTAACCTCACTCACAGACCTGCATTAGTTATGTGTAATATTACTATGCATAAGAATGTTTAAATTATATTGATGACTAGTAGCTATTATCATTTGACTTTACTGTCAAATTAGCTGAAATATAATGTTTGTGATTTTTAGGCAAGACATAAATGAAATCAAGTTCACTTGACAAAACATTATCTACTTGAAGTGAGAATTTGAATTCATACAGCAAGATTACAACACATTTCAAACTAATCACATTTTGTTGGAAAAATGTAATTCAATTTAATGGAAAAGTTTTCCTTAATTTAATTAAGTTGGTTCTACAGCTTATTTTGTATAATTAATATCAGAATACAAATCTGTAATAATGCTTGGTTTTTCTTAATTGCAATACTTTTTTAGCGCATGTTAGTGTTTATAATGGTTTATATTATGGTGTACATTCAGTTACCATACTGTCTTGTCCATGTTGTAACATCAAAATTTCCCCTTGGGAATATATATATATATATATATATATATATATATATATAAAATCAAATTTAATCTAATTATTTTTTATAAGATCAACTATTCCACCAATACCTGCACCAACAGCTGCACCAACAGCTGCACCAATAGGGCCAGCCAATGATCCCACTAATGCACCTATTAAACTACCAAAAGTTAATCCCTTAGATGAGTGACTGAATGTTTGCTCATACTTCTCGTGAAATTGATTAAATCCAGTCTCTTTACTCTCTTTCCCTCTCTGTCTCTGCTCTTCTTCCTCTTGTCTGAATCGCTCAGCATCTTCATACATCTCATTACTGTAGTGTCCTCCTCCATTCTGCTCTATCATTGTGTCAATCTTCTGCAGTAGATCATTCACCTGATCTCTGTTATTCACATCTTCATTGTTGAAGACATGAAATCTGCCTCCACCCAGCAGACACAGTACGTCAATGTGACGTCAGGCAGACGTTGGACTCCAACTAATCCAACGTCAGTCAGACGTCATATTTTGGTTGAAAATGAAAATCAGGTTGACGTCTAAACCCAACGTTTGTTTGACGTCAAGCTTCAACGTCACACAGATGTTGAATTTTGGTTGGAATAAGCACTGCAAAAAAATGTGACATGTATGGCAGCACATTAAATCTGTGAAGATCTCAGCAGAGGAGGAGTGAACATCTCAAACAGCATTACCAGCTTCACTTATTACTAACCAGACTCACTTTATTTCATTTCCGGTTTAATTAAATCAATAGTTGTATTTTACAGTCACCATGAGGGTGGTTAGCGTTTGCTTTAGTTGGACTCTTGGCCCTTGACTCTTTAGTGTAAATATTCTCTGGCTGCTATAATTGTGTGTTTTTATGAAGCACATTAATTGTGGCAAAAAAGCCTAGAGAAAGTTAGATTAGGTGATGGTGGTTGTTTATTGATGGTGAAGTCATCATCATATAATTTCCTGAAAGTTTTGATAACTTTGTACTTGTGTTTTTAATGTTGTTTTAACACAGAACCCATTTTATTTTACAGTATGAGAGCAACGTTATATCAAATAATATAAAGGATTGTAAAAACATTTAGTGCATTAAACATTTTCTTCAACATTATTACTTAGACATCAAGAATCAGTGTATGACTCTCAACAATGGTGACAATAAATTAAATGCTTCATGCTGCAGTGCATGCTGGGTACCACCAATCAAAACTCACCCATATCTCCCAGCATGCACTGCGGCATTAATAAATTATGCAGGATTTTTTGAGTTGATCTGATTATCTGGATATTTTGTTTGTCACCATTGTTGAGATTCATACGCTGTTTCTTGATGTCTGTGTGCGTCTAAGTAATGCCATAGATTAAAGGTTTTTGTGTACTAAATAGTTATTAAAAAACAAGTATATTATATGATAAACAACACTGTTAGATATGCTGTAGAATCAAATGATTTCTATTATGAATAAAGCAATATTAAAACCACAAGTCCCATTTAATCACTGCATTAGACACTGAAAAAGATCAGGGATTCAGGAAATTACATGATGATATCATCATCAGCAATAAACAGCCAACATCACCTGATCTCATGGCTTTTTTTAGCTACAACCATTGTGCTTTGTAAACACACAATTATAGCAGTCAGAGAAAATTGTATATTAAAGAGTTAAGGGTCAAGAGCACAACTAAAGCAAACGCTCACCACCATCAGGGTGACTTTAAAATACAACTATTGATTTCATTCAAATGGAAATAAAAAAAAGTAAATCTGGTTAGTTTTAAGTGAAGCTGCTAATAAGTGTACGGCCATGCATTTCACCTTTTTGTTTGGTTTATTCCAACCAAAATTCAATGACTGCCCAACGTTGGAGCCTGACGTCAAACAAACATTGGATTTAGACTAGGGCTGCACGATTAATTGCACGATGTTGTTATGCGCATCTCGTCAGTAAAGCCGGTTCCTTGATTAGTAGTAAATCGCCTTCACCTGCTTTCAGATGGACGATATAATGCAGATATGAGTGTTAAATTAACACAAGAGTGTTAAAGTTAATGAGATAATTAAGTGATTAATTTAGTGATCATTGAGCATTATTGAAGACACCTGATGTTAACAAGCAGAATCACTGAAGGAGAAAATCTAAAATTATAAGCAACCGTTATGGCGATAAGTGTTTGCTTTAGTTGGGCTCTTGATCCTTATACTTTAAGTTTAAATTTTGTTTGTCGGCTGTTATTGATTTATTACAGTCAAACGAACAAAGACAAGTGTGCTCTGATAGTGTTGGTTATGTTTTGACATAATTATGCTGTGATCTGAAAAATGAAACTCATTCAGATGATCTGGTTTAACTTGAAAGCAACAGTTTATTGATTGTACAGCGTATGATAGTTGTATTTTTCTTATAATCCAAAACATTTACTAAAAATTGTCCTGATCAAAAAACTTTCAAATGCATTTATTTAGAAACACAGACATCAATAATCAGCCTGTGAATCTCAACCGTGGTGACAATAATAATCCTTGTTTCCACCAATCACAACTCATTAATGGCTCCCATCATGCATTTTAATTATAAATTATTATCTGAATTGTCTATGTAATTTACTTTTCCTAATTGAATATTCTGTACGTCACCATTGTTGAGATGCATTGACTGAATCTTGATATCTGTGTGTGCCTAAAAGAAAGATTTTTTTTTAATTTTTTTTTATTACAACTTTTAAGAAATCCTTTATATTATATCTCAAATTCTGGATATTTATGCAGAATCTCAGTTACGCTGTAAACAACAGCATAAATCTCAAACATTTAGCTCAAATGATAAATGTCATAATATAACCAACAACATTAGATCAATTTATTTCTTTGTTCATCTGGCAGGTATAACTCAGATACAACAGCCAAAATGTAAAGTTAATAATGTAAGGGTCAAGATCCCAACTAAAGCAACCACTCATCTCCATAATGGTGACCTGAAATTCCGGTTTTCTCCTTCAGTGATTCTGCTTTAGGTGTCTTCAATAATGCTCAATGATCACTTAATTAATCACTTAAATATCTCATTAACTTTAACACTCTTGAGTGTGGACTCATATACACTCCCAGGTGTGTTAATTTAACACTGAGTTTTTGCTGTGTACAAAGAGCCGTAGTTAACTGACAAGCTGAGCCATATCGCATTAAATATCGTTGGCGATATGTCCTCGATTTTAACGCGATTTGGCTCAGCTTGTCAGTGAACTACGGCTCTTTGTAGTAAATGCCGCTCCATCTGAAAGCAGGTGATGGTTATTTACTACTAATCAAGGAACCGGCTTTACTGATTAGATGCGCATAACAATATCGTGCGATTAATCGTGCAGCCCTAATTTAGACGTCAACCCGACTTTCATTTTCAACCAAAATCCAACGTCTGGCCGACGTTGTAGTCTATATCCTGTGCCTGCTGGGCACACTCTTGAACTAGATGTCTTAAAGTACAGCTCTTTTTAATGAGTTCCTCTACAGACTTTCCTTTCAGCAAATCTCCATGAGTGAAGAGAATGATGGAGTATTTTAACACTTCTTCTCCAAACATCATCTCAATCATCTGAGGAATCTGCTGCTCATGTTCAGTGAATCTGTCATCTACTCTGAGAACAATGATAAAAGCGTGCGGTCCAGGACTGGATATATAAACACTTCTTGCTATCTCCATTGCTAACTCTTCATGTCTCATCTGTGTGTCAAAGAATCCAGGAGTATCAACTACAGACACAGATCTGCCTGAAACAGTGGCATGTTTCTCTAAACATTCACTGGTTACAGAACTATAACTCATATCAGAGTAAAACTCTGTCTGTCCCAGTATTGTGTTTCCAGTTGCACTCTTCCCAACACCAGTTTTACCCAGAAGAACAATCCGCCTGGATGAGGGACTGTCAGCAGCCATCTGTGGTTTATCAAGAGCATTTGGTCTGATGCGTCTGGTTAGTTTTCCTCCTTCTGGTGCTGTATAAAATACAAAACAGATGTAAGTATGAATTCATTTAGAAACAACTCAGCTGAAACCATTAAAATATGATGAGGTAAATGTGTTGCTGATGTTAAGCAGCAGCACATGTTTAAAAAGATTTATGTGCATTAGCGCATTAACATTAGGCATTACATATCACAACACATATGCACATTTTAAAATGTGACAATGTTCAGTTATTTTTTTAAAACAATGTAGCTGTGCATTTAAAACTACCATAGTGTTACAAAACTGAAGTAGAGTTTACCAAGGATGCACAGCTCAACATTTGATTTTAAGTAGACTCACTCTTTAACCACCATGTCCGATATATTTTCCTGAGGAGCATTTTAACTTGTATTTCAGTATGTCCTTTTTTCTCATTGCTGAACACATGGTATCTCTGATCGTATTTCTGAAGATGTTTCTTCAGTAATTCAGACTTATCAATGAATTCTTTTATTGTCATGTTTTTGCGTTCAAGTTCATCTCCTCCAGTGAAGAGAATCCAGGTTTTTTCCAAGTGCTCTTCTCCTAACACCTCCTCAATCTTCTCCACAAATTTTCTCTCTTCTTCAGTGAATCTGTCAGCTTTGATGACCAGCAGAAACACACAGAGACCAGATTTACAATTCTGCTGAACCTGATCAAGTGTTTTTTCAATATTATCTTCAGTCAGGTCTGTGTCAATTAATCCTGGAGTGTCATAAACAATGATATACATATCCTCAAAAGTCCCGGATTCCACAGCAACAGGACTGGAAACTTTCTTTGGGTTGAAAGCTTGTTGTCCCAGTATTGTTCTCCCTGATGAACTCTTCCCAGCTCCCTTTTTCCCCAGTAAGACCAGGTTTAAAATAGGATTTGGTTCCATTTTTGATGTGTGGTCTAAAAAACAACAACAACAATATAACATGAAACAACACAGTAATTTATAATTTATGAATCTAAAAATGTTTGGGAAATAAGTATGGCTTCTTCTTAACAAATATATACAAAATAATATTTACATTACACTTTAAAAAGGTAGCAGATGTAAAAATATTAAATGGCCCCTATTATGGATTTTTGAAAATGACCTTTCATGAAGTGTGTAACAGCTCTAAGTGAATGAAAACATCATGCAAAGTTTTAAATCTGAAAGTGCACCGTATATTAAGTTATTGTCTTTCAAAAGTAAGAGTCGTCTCTGAGTCAATAAAATGAATCGGTTTTCAAACGAGTCATAAGCCGTTTCGTCGTGACGTCAAGACGAAATATTAGCATATTGCCCGCCCACGTAGACACCAGGGAAAACTTGAACCTCAAACTGGCAGCTGATTCCTGTACTGGATAGCATCATGTCGAGAAGATGGCGCTGTGCTCTATAATCTGAAGGTAAAGCCAGTTTTTTTCACTGCCCAAGGATGAGCATGTGAAGAATCAGTGGTTAAAATCAGAGGTGGAAAGTCCAGGGGTCAGAAAGTAAAAGTCCTGCCATATTTTTATTCCACCCACAGCAAAAACTCCAGTGTTAAATGAACTTTCCTGGGAGTTTATTTGGATCCAGACTCAAGAATGTTAAAGTTAATGAGATAATTAAGTGAATAATTGAGTGATGATTTGGTCATTATTGAAGACACCTGATGTTAACAAGCAGAATCACTGAAGGAGAAAGTCACATTTTAAGACACCGTTATGTGTTTTAGTTGGACTCTTGACCCTTAAATCATTAACTTTAGAATTTGATTGTCTGTTGTACGTGAGATATAACAGCCAGATGAACAGCAAGGAAAGCTGATGAGGTGGTGTTGGATATGTTTTGACATAATCATAATTTGACACAAAACTCATTTGTAGAGTTTAGCATTTTAGTCATTTAGCAGATGCTTTTACCCAAAACTTACCCTTTTGATTGCACAATATAATATTTTCAGTAATTTAAATATTATCCAAAAGATTTCTTAAAAGTTGTTCTATTCAAAGACTCAAAGAGTGTTAAAGTTAATGAGATAATTAAGTGATTAATTGAGTGATGATTGAGCATTATTGAAGACACCTGATGATAACACGCAGAATCACTGAAGGAGAAAATCTATATTTTAGTCACCATTATGATGATCAGTGTCTGCTTTAGTTGAGCAGTTGACCTTTAAATGTTTAACTTATGATTTTGTTTTAGCTGTTGTAACTGAATTTTAACAGCATGAACAAAAAGATGAACAAAAAGAAAAGATGATCCAGATGTTGTAGATCATGTTTATAAATAATCATCATTTGACCTGAATCACTGAACTCATTTAGAGTCTACTCTCTGACTTGAATGTATAATGATCATAACAGCATCACAGAGATTCTCTAGCATTAGATCCAGATTTTTCAATATAAACCAAATGATATCTTAAAAGTTGTTCTAATAAAAAGAAACCTTTCTGTTAGGCACACACAGACATCAATATTCAGTGTATGAATCTCAACAATGGTGACAAACATAATATTCAATTAGAAAAAGGAAATTACTAAGACAATTCAGATCATAATTTATTCATACCGCAATGCATGATGGGAGCCATGAATGAGTTTTGATTGGTGGCACCCATAATGCACTGCAACATGCTTTATAATTGTCACCATTGTTGAGAATCACAGGTTGATTCTTGATGTCTGTGTGTCCAAACAAACTAATTTTTCAGAGTATTTGAATAGAACAACTTTTAAGAAATCTTCTGGATAATATTTAAATTACTGAAAATATTATATTGTGCAATCAAAAGGGTAATTTTTGGGTAAAAGTATCTGCTGCATGACTAAAATGCTAAACTCTACAAATGAGTTTTGTGACAAATTATGATTATGTCAAAACATATCCAACACCAACTCATCAGCTTTCTTTGCTATTCATCTGGCTGTTATATATCACGTACAGCAGACAATCAAAATCTAAGATTAATGATTTAAGGGTCAAGAGTCCAACTAAAACACAAACTGATCGCCATAACGGTGTCTTAAAAAATGTGACTTTCTCCTTCAGTGATTCTGCTTGTTAATATCAGGTGTCTTCAATAATGCTCAATCATCACTCAATTAATCACATAATTATCTCATTAACTTTAACACTCTTGAGTCTGGATCCAAATAAACTCCCAGATTTAACACTGGAGTTTTTGCTGTGGGTGGAATAAAAATATGGCAGGACTTTTACTTTCTGACCCCTGGACTTTCCACCGCTGTTTCTGTCACACGTTTACAAAAGTTTTATTGAGAATTAACAGAGGTTTAACGCTGTTTCATTTGAAGTTACCATAACAGTGATCAGTGTTTCCATTAGTTGGTCTCTTAACTCTTGTGATGTGTTTTTTTTTGGCTGCTGTGACAGTGTGTGTGTTAAACACATTTGCAGCAGCAAAGAAAGCTATTGTGAATTGAAATCAGGTGATAATGGTTTCCTTTTGATGGTTTCATAGTCATCATTAAATAGTCTGATTCACTGATGTCTTTTAAATCTAAGAATATTGTTGTACAATTAATATATTCATATCTTAAAACCTGTGTTTCTGCCGCATGAGATCTGGCAGTATTACAGCAATCAGTTAGAAGGTTTTGACAAATACTAAATCTACCATGACATACACAGACACCAACAATCAGCGTATGAATCTCAACAATGGTGACAATCAAAAGTACATTGCTACAATGCATGCTGGATACCAGCATAGTACAAAACTCCCAGCATGCATTGCAACATGAATAAATTATGCAGCTGAATTGTCCTATTATTTTGTTTAATTCAAAATATTTGCTTTTATTTTTGCTGTTGTTTTTGTTGCGAGCTTTCCAGTGCTGTTCTGAATTGATCTGTTTACCTAAATATTTTTAATTGTCACCATTGTTAAGATTCATACGCTGATTTTTGATGTCTGTGAGTGTCATAGTAGATTAGTTTTCTGTGCTCGTGTTTGTTAAAATCTTCTAACTGATTGTTGAAATGTTGCTGGATCTCATTCTCATGCTGCAGCAACAGGGGTTGCGATGTGAATATATTAATGGAACAACACAATTGTTAGATTCAATAGTCATCAATGAATCAGCCTATTTCACTATGATTTTAAAACCATCAACAGGAAGCCATCATCACCGGATCTCATTTTGTTTTAGCTTTTTTTGCTGCTGCAAATGCATTTAACACACACACTGTCACAGCAGCCAAAAAAGACAAACGACTTAATAAGAGTTAAGAGCCCATCTAATGGAAACACTAATCTCTATTATGGTGACTTCAAATGAAACAGTTTTAAACAGGTTTAAACACAGTTAAACCTCTGTTAATTCTCATTAAAAACTTCTGTAGACATCTGACAGAAATAAAGTGAGTCTGGTTAGTAATAAGTGAAGCTGGTAATGCTGTTTGTGGAGTTGTTTAATCCTCCTCTGCTGAGATCTTCACAGATTTAATGTCTTCTTTTCTCTTCAGTGGATTTCATCTAAGACTGTGGCTGAAGTCAGTTGTAGTTCTTGTGTTTCTGCTCGTCTCTTTTTCTGTTCTCTTCTTTCCTTCAGTGATTCTGCTTGTTAACAGGCTTATTAAGGCTGAAATTACTTCATATTCAATACACACAGATTTTGTGGCTCAGATAAGGTCCAGTTCTGGTTTATTTCTTTACTCTCGGCTGACGTGGCATTGCTATGGCCTGCTTGTGGCCCAGATCTGGCAAACAGGAGTGGGCCACCCAAGGGCCGTCATTCCACGCTGCATGTGGGCCAGATCCGCATTCCACAAGTGCCAGATTTGGGCCGGATCTGGGCCGACACAATGTTGCTATGTGTTTACATGTGACTGTAGTCGGTGTGTATTTGCTCGAGTTACTTCCTGTGTTTTTACAACTAAGTGTTTGGATGAACACTGAAATGTATTGTTAACTTGTTTTTATGTAATTCAGTGACGTTTAATAAAGATTTTATTACCTGGATGTTTTAGACATCATGAATCTACATAGACAAGCTCTTAGTGAGAATGAACATAAGAATGAACAGGTTTAGATGTTGGTTTTATTTGAAGTCACCAGAATCATGATTAATGTAGCGGGTATTAACTCACTTACTAATGGACCAGAAAAATAAAATCAGAAGACTGCACGATACGTAAACAGAGGTGGTGGTGATGCTGAAAAACAGGCAGAGAAGTTGACGGAAGGTAAGTCTGTCCCACAACAAGGGCTGGCTTTAGTTTAAATCAGGGTTGGGGGAGGGGTTCTGAGTGTCCCACTGAAGCTGCTTCTCTTTTAGGAGCTTGTGTTTGGTAGTGACAAGTGCAGGATTAGGTTCAGAAGTGCAAGAAGATGCAACATTGCCATTAGGGCTGGGCGATATATCGCACGATTTTGTTATGCGCATCTCGTCAGTAAAGCCGGTTCCTTGATTAGTAGTAAATCGCCTTCACCTGCTTTCAGATGGAGCGGCATTTACTACAAAGAGCCGTAGTTAACTGACAAGCTGAGCCATATCGCTTTAATATCGCAGACGTATCGCCAGCGATATTTAATGCGATATGGCTCAGCTTGTCAGTTAACTATGGCTCTTTGTACACAGCAAAAACTCCAGTGTTAAATTAACACTCCTGGGAGTGTATATGAGTCCACACTCAAGAGTGTTAAAGTTAATGAGATAATTAAGTGATTAATTGAGTGATGATTGAGCATCTAAAGAAGGAGAAAATCTAAAATTGTAAGCCACCGTTATGGCGATCATTGTTTGCTTTAGTTGGGCTCTTGACCCTTAGATTAATAACTTTAGATTTTGCTTGGCTGTTGTATCTGAGTTATAACTGTCGGATGAACAAAGAAAAAAAGTGATCTAATGATGTTGGTTATGACAATCATCATTTGATCTTTATGTTTGTGATTTATGCTGTTGGTTACAGCATAACTGTGATTCTATATAAATATCCAGAAGTTTAGACATAATATAAAGGATTTCTTAAAAGTTGTTTTAAAAAAAATCTTTCTTTTCGGCACACACAAACGTCAAGATTCAGTCAATGCATCTCAACAAGGGTGCCACCAATCAAAACTCATTAATGGCTCCCATCATGCATTGCGGTATGAATAAATTATGATCTGAATTGTCTTAGAAATTTCCTTTTGCTAATTGAATATTCTGTTTGTCACCATTGTTGAGATTCATACACTGAATCTTGATGTCTGTGTGTGCCTGAAAGAAGCATTTTTTTTTTTTTTTTATCAGAACAACTTTTAAGATATCATTTGGTTTATATTTAAAAATGTGGGTTTAATGCTGTAGAATCACTGTGATGCTGTTATGATCATTATACATTAAAGTCAAAGATTAGTGATACATATATGGTCAAATAATGATTATGTCAAAACATAACAACGTCTGATCACCTTTTCTCTTTGTTCATCTAGCTGTTACAACAGCCTTACAAAATCTTAAGTTAAACATTTAAAGGTCAACTGCTCAACTAAAGCAGACACTGATCATCATAATGGTGACTAAAATATAGATTTTCTCCTTCAGTGATTCTGCTTGTTAACATCTGGTGTCTTCAATAATATCTCAATCATCACTCAATTAATCACTTAATTATCTCATTAACTTTAACACTCTTGAGTCTGGATCCAAATAAACTCCCAGGAAAGATCATTTAACACTGGAGTTTTTGCTGTGGGTGGAATAAAAATATGGCAGGACTTTTACTTTCTGACCCCTGGACTTTCCACCTCTGATCCTCGCCACATGTAAAACAGTACCATGGCCTCGGCCTGCCTGTCAGTTTCTTATTGAATGGATTCGCACTCCGTTACCGGCAGTTACTACCTTCGTTTTGTACTATTTGTCTACTGCTTCTTGCAGTGGGAATGGGTTTTTGGCTTGGTCATAAGATTGGTTAACTGACTTTGTAGCTAAGCAATCTACCACATTGTGTCGGCCCAAATCTGGCACTTGTGGAATGCGGATCTGGCCCACATGCAGCGTGGAATGACGGCCCTTGGGTGGCCCACTCCTGTTTGCCAGATCTGGGCCACATAGCAATGCCACATGTCAGCCGAGAGTAAAGAAATAAACCAGAAATGGACCTTATCTGAGCCAAAAAATATGTGTGTATTAAATATGGAGTAAGTTCAGCCATAATAAGCCTGTTAACAAGCAGAATGACTGAAGAAAAGAAAAGAACAGAAAAAGAGACGAGATCTGGGCCGACACAATGTTGCTATGTGGGTTACCATTCCCAGGACTGTTTCGAGCTCCGCTTTGCTCTTTGGTGGCTCCATGTGCTTGATCGCTGAGACCTTTTCAGGGTCTGGCCTGACTCCCTCAGCGGATAAGCAGTGGCCGAAGTAGCGAACTTCAGAGGCACTCACAATGCTTTTCTCGTGAATGAGCTTCACCCCTTTCTCACGAGACATTTGCAACATTGCATGCAAGTTGTCGTCATGTTCCTTTTGGGTTCGTCTGTAAACGAGGATATCATTGACGATTGCAACAACACCATTTAGACCTTCATATGCCAATATGTTGATTTTGCATTGAAATTCATCCTGAGCTGAAATTATGCCAAATGGAAGACGACGAAATCTGTATCGTCCTAGTATAGTGTTGAATGTCGTCAGCTTGGACGATTCCTCTGTTAGTTTTTTTGCCCAGTACCCTGAACGGGCATCTAAAACACTGAAGTATTTTGCACCCGTTAGTTTGGGCATGATGTCTTCTATCGTTGGCAAAGGGTAATGTGGACGCTTGATAGCTTTATTGAGGTCGCGGGGATCTAGGCATATTCTGAGTTTGCCGGTTCTCGGTTTTTCCATGACCACAAGTGCGTTCACCCAATCGGTGGGCTCTGTTACCTTGACTATGACTCCTTGTTTTCCCATATTTTGCAGCTCTTCTTTCAGTCTGACACGTAGAGCCAGAGGAATCCTTCTCGGTGGATAAACAACTGGAGTTGCATTGGGTTTTAGATGGATTGTGCACTCCCCTGGAAATAATCCAATGCCATCGAATACATCAGCATAATCCTCCATGATGGACTTGTCTTTTTTAAGTGCGTTCACTGAGAGCACTAGCTTGATTAAGTCCAGGTCCAGGCATGCTTTTAGACCTAACACAGGCGGTGCTTGGGTGTTGACTATGTAAATGTTCATCAGTGTTTCTCTGTCTTTGTATCTGCACTTCAACACACAGGTCCCTTTTACTGTGAGCATTTGACCACCATATCCAGTGAGGCTGTGCTTAGTCAGTGTGAGCTTGCACTGACCTTTTAGCATATTAAATGTGTCCAGTGGAATGACATTCACCTGTGCTCCGGTGTCCAACTTGAAACTAACTTCAGTTTCTTTATCTCCCAGCAGTATGTCCGCAAACGCTTGTTCCGTGTCACATGACTTTTTCAATACTGCATCCACAAAAAACTCTGCATGTGGGTCTAGGGCTGGGCGATATATCGCACGATATTGTTATGCGCATCTCGTCAGTAAAGCCGGTTCCTTGATTAGTAGTAAATTGCCTTCACCTGCTTTCAGATGGAGCGGCATTTACTACAAAGAGCCGTAGTTAACTGACAAGCTGAGCCATATCGCATTAATATCGCGGACGTATCGCCAGCGATAATTAATGCGATATGAATCAGCTTGTCAGTTAACTACGGCTCTTTGTACACAGCAAAAACTCCAGTGTTAAATTAACACTCTTGGGAGTGTGTATGAGTCCACACTCAAGAGTGTTAAAGTTAATGAGATAATTAAGTGATTAATTGAGTGATGATTGAGCATTATTGAAGACACCTGATGTTAAGAAGCAGAATCACTGAAGGAGAAAAACTCAAATTGTAAGCCACCGTTATGGCGATCATTGGTTGCTTTAGTTGGGCTCTTGACCCTTATGTTATTAACTTTAGATTTTGTTTGGCTGATGTATCTGAGTTATAACTGCCAGATGAACAAAGAAAAAAGTGATCTGATGGTGTTGGTTATATTATGACAGTCATCATTTGAACTTTATGATTTTGATGTATGTTGTTGGTTACAGCATAAGTGATTCTGAATAAATATCCAGAATTATAGCTATAACAAAAAGGATTTCTTAAAAGTTGTTTCTAAAAAAAAAAAGTCTTTCTTATAGGCACACACAGACTTCAAGATTCAGTCTATGCATCTCAACAATGGTGACGAGCAGAATATTCAATTAGGAAAAGTAAATTACATAGAAAATTCAGATCATAATTTATTCATATCACAATGCATGATGGGAGCCATTAATGAGTTGTGATTGGTGGCAGCCACTGCAACATGCTTTATTATTGTCACCATTGTTGAGATTCACAGGCTGATTATTGATGTCTGTGTTTCTAAATAAATTTATTTAAAGTGTTTTGATCAGAACAATGTTTATTAAATATTTTGGATTATAAGAAACATACCTATATTCATATATGCTGTAGAATCAAAAAGTTGTTGCCAACAAGTTAAACTAAACTATCTCAATAAGATTCATTTTTCAGATCACAGCATGATTATGTCAGAACATAACCAACACTATCAGATCACACTTCTTTTTATTCATTTGACTGTTATAAATAAATAACAGCAGACAAACAAATTTAAAGTGAATGTATAAAGGTTAAGAGTCCAACTAAAGCAAACACTTATCACCATAACGGTGGCTTACAATTTGAGATTTTCTCCTTCAGTGATTCTGCTTGTTAACATCAGGTGTCTTCAATAATGCTCAAACATCACTAAATTAATCACTTAATTATCTCATTAACTTTAACACTCTTGAGTGTTAATTTAACACTGGAGTTTGTGCTGTGTAGTAAATGCCGCTCCATCTGAAAGCAGGTGAAGGCGATTTACTACTAATCAAGGAACCGGCTTTACTGACGAGATGCGCATAACAATATCGTGCGATATATCGCCCAGCCCTATGTGGGTCTTCTTCATCATGAGAAGCTTCTTGGCTCACTGCATGAACATTCCTTTTGTACACCAAACGACACACTTTGGCGAAGTGGTTGGGTTTCCCGCATTTGCCACATTGTTTGAGCGTTTCGTCGGAACATTCCTTTTGTACACCAAACGACACACTTTGGCGAAGTGGTTGGGTTTCCCGCATTTGCCATATTTTTTAAAGCCTTTCGTCGGAGCAGCAATGACGTTGCGGTTACTGTGGCAACCAGGCTCACGGTACTTCTGGTAAATACCAGAAGTACCGTGAGCCTGGTTGCCACAGTAACCGCAACGTCATTGCTGCTCCGACGAAAGGCTTTCGTTCCAGCTTTTACTGTTCGCTTCTGTGACTCTTTCTGCGAGATAACTGCGTGCACTGCTTGATCGCGGGGGTTGTATGCGCTGTTTGCGAATGTTTTGAGCTGAGCTTGTGCAAGTTCGTGTGATCTGGCTATATCCATGGCCTTGTCTAACGTTAACTCATTAACTTTAACGCTCTTGAGTGTTAATTTAACGCTCATATCTGCATCATATCTTCCATCTGAAAGCAGGTGAAGGCGATTTACTACTAATCAAGGAACCGGCTTTACTGACGAGATGCGCATAACAATATCGTGCGATATATCGCCCAGCCCTAATTGCCATCCTCGCCACATGTAAAACAGTACCATGGCCTCGGCCTGCCTGTCAGTTTCTTATTGAATGGATTCGCACTCCGTTACCGGCAGTGATGCGGTATAACAATATCGTGCGATATATCGCCCAGCCCTATGTGGGTCTTCTTCATCATGAGAAGCTTCTTGGCTCACTGCATGAACATTCCTTTTGTACACCAAACGACACACTTTGGCGAAGTGGTTGGGTTTCCCGCATTTGCCACATTGTTTACCTTTTGCAGGGCATTTACCAGAAGTACCGTGAGCCTGGTTGCCACAGTAACCGCAACGTCATTGCTGCTCCGACGAAAGGCTTTCGTTCCAGCTTTTACTGTTCGCTTCTGTGACTCTTTCTGCGAGATAACTGCGTGCACTGCTTGATCGCGGGGGTTGTATGCGCTGTTTG
Source organism: Gila robusta (assembly GCA_030770095.1). Taxonomy (NCBI): domain Eukaryota; kingdom Metazoa; phylum Chordata; class Actinopteri; order Cypriniformes; family Leuciscidae; genus Gila; species Gila robusta. Next base: position 548,015 of record JAVALU010001625.1, read on the forward strand.
CGAATGTTTTGAGCTGAGCTTGTGCAAGTTCGTGTGATCTGGCTATATCCATGGCCTTGTCTAACGTTAACTCATTAACTTTAACACTCTTGAGTGTTAATTTAACACTCATATCTGCATCATATCTTCCATCTGAAAGCAGGTGAAGGCGATTTACTACTAATCAAGGAACCGGCTTTACTGACGAGATGCGCATAACAATATCGTGCGATATATCGCCCAGCCCTAATTGCCATCCTCGCCACATGTAAAACAGTACCATGGCCTCGGCCTGCCTGTCAGTTTCTTATTGAATGGATTCGCACTCCGTTACCGGCAGTTACTACCTTCGTTTTGTACTATTTGTCTACTGCTTCTTGCAGTGGGAATGGGTTTTTGGCTTGGTCATAAGATTGGTTAACTGACTTTGTAGCTAAGCAATCTACCACATAGCAACATTGTGTCGGCCCAGATCCGGCCCAAATCTGGCACTTGTGGAATGCGGATCTGGCCCACATGCAGCGTGGAATGACGGCCCTTGGGTGGCCCACTCCTGTTTGCCAGATCTGGGCCACATAGCAATGCCACATGTCAGCCAAGAGTAAAGAAATACACAGCCTTAGACCAAATCCACTGAAGAGAAAAGAAGACATTAAAGGTCCCGTTCTTCATGTTTTTTTGAAGCTTTGATTGTGTTTACAGTGTGCAATATAACATGTGTTCATGTTTCGCGTGTAAAAAAACACAGTATTTTTCACACAATTTACTTATCTGTATACCGCTGTTTTCACTGTCCAAAAAACGGCCCGATGACTTCCTTGTTCTATGAAGTCCCTCCTTCAGAAATACGTAACGAGTTCTGATTGTGCCTGGATTGTGCCAGCGGTTCCTGTGTTGTGATTCGACAGCAGCTTACCGCACGTTTCCCGGAAAGGTCACGCCTCTTACCATAAATTGGAGATGCATGCGCTGATTGTATTCAATCATATTCCTGTGGCGGAGATTAGTCAAAAAACTGTTCTAGTTACGTCATTAAAAACGGAAGTAGAGGGATGTGGTCCAAACCGGCCGTTCGCTGTAGGCTTTGAAAGGGGACTTCTGTTAAATAAAATATCTCGCTAGGCATTGAACTTTGAGCTTTATAATTTTACAGGTATTATTTATGCTCTAACAGCAACATTACACACTAACTGAAGTTTGAAAAATGGAATTGCGAAGAACGGGACCTTTAAATCTGTGAAGATCTCAGCAGAGGAGGATTAAACAACTCCACTAACAGCATTACCAGCTTCACTTATTACTAACCAGACTCACTTTATTTCTGTCAGACGTCTGCAGAAGTTTTATTGAGAATTAACAGAGGTTTAACTCTTTAATTTACTCTTACTTTAAAAACTCTTTACCATAACAGTGATCAGTGTTTCCATTAGTTGGTCTATTAACTCTTGTGATGTCTTTTGACTGCTGTGACAGTGTGTGTGTCAAACTCACTAACAGAAGCAAAGAAAGCTAAAGTGAAATGAGATCAGGTGATGATGGTTACCTGGTGATGGTTTTATAATTATTAAGAAATAAACTAATTCACTGATGTCTTTTGAATCTAACAATTGTGTTATTCCTTTAATATATTCAAATCTTAAACCCTGTGTTTCTGCTAATTACAACAATTAGAAGATTCCAACAAAAACGAGAATAAAAACTGAATCTATCATGACACACACAGACATCAACAATCAGCGTATGAATCTCAACAATGGTGATAATCAAAAGTACCTTGCTACAATGCAAGCTGGGTACTAGCTAGGGCTGCACGATTAATCGCACGATATTGTTATGCGCATCTAATCAGTAAAGCCGATTCCTTGATTAGTAGTAAATCGCCTTCACCTGCTTTCAGATAGACGATATGATGCAGATATGAGTGTTAAATTAACACTCAAGAGTGTTAAAGTTAATGAGATAATTAAGTGATTAATTTAGTGATCATTGAGCATTATTGAAGACACCTGATGATAACAAGCAGAATCACTGAAGGAGAAAATCTAAAATTGTAAGCCACCGTTATGGCGATCAGTGTTTGCTTTAGTTGGGCTCTTGATCCTTATACTTTAAGTTTAAATTTTGTTTGTCTGCTGTTGTTGATTTATTATAGTCAAATGAACAAAGACAAGTGTGATCTGATAGTGTTGGTTATGTTTTGACATAATCATGCTGTGATCTGAAAAATGAAACTCATTCAGATGATCTGGTTTAACTTGATATCAACAGTTTAGTGGTTCTACAGCATATGATAATTGTATTTTTCTTATAATCCAAAACATTTAACCCTTTCGCACGTGCGATCACACCGGTGTGATCAGTCTAGGCTGCTCCCTGGAGCGTACGATCACACCGGTGTGATTAGAACGGTCAGAGCATCACGTGATCAACTGCTAAATTCAAATGTGCTTTCGCGCGTTGGCTGGCGCTGAGCCAGAGACAGGCGCGCTCAGAGCTGTCATATATCACAACTTTTCAGTGTTTTCAACCACATAATGTTTATTTTAGGTTCCAGACATATAAGTACTAAAAAAACAATACATTTAGAGTTCGTAAAATACACACTGATGTCAAAGGAAGAGGCAATAATAATCCTTTCCATTATAATTAGTTTTATTCATATCAGATACACATTGTGTAAGTAACTTTAAAGTTTACTCTATTCTTCTCCCAGTTCACCAGCCACTTACTTGTATGTATTTCGGGAGAAGTGGATGAATCAACGTTTTGTAAATCCAACAGATCCGATTCTCTGAACTGCGTCTGCGGCACAAACTAAGATGGCGGCGCCCATCGCGCATACAGCTCAACTAACGCGATCGTTATAAAGGTGTTTAAACAACAAAACACTTCCACTTGCATATATTTTACAACCGAAATATCAGATATTTCATGCCATATCTAACAAATTTGTGAATATTTTGAATAAAAAAGGAAATATGACATAAAAGCAGATCATCATTCATTCAGCTCTGTTGTTGCTGCGGTGTGACACGTGACAAGCAATGACGCGTCACCATGGAAACCATAAAGTGACACATTCTAAATAAGGGTCGCTTTGAAAAACTCACGCTGGGGGGTCAGCCAGAATATTTTAAACTCACGTGTGAAAGGGTTAATAAAAATTGTTCTGATCAAATCACTTTCAAATGCATTTATTTAGAAACACAGACATCAATAATCAGCCTGTGAATCTCAACCGTGGTGACAATAATAATCCTTGTTGCCACCAATCACAACTCATTAATGGCTCCCATCATGCATTGTGGTATGAATAAATTATGATCTGAATTGTCTATGTAATTTACTTTTCCTAATTGAATATTCTGCTCGTCACCATTGTTGAGATGCATTGACTGAATCTTGATATCTGTGTGTGCCTAAAAGAAAGATTTTTTTTTTTTTTTTACAACTTTTAAGAAATCCTTTATATTATATCTCAAATTCTGGATATTTATGGAGAATCTCAGTTATGCTATAACCAACAGCATAAATCACAAACATTTAGTTCAAATGATGAATGTCATACTATAACCAACACCATTTGATCATTTTTTTTCTTTGTTCATCTGGCAGGTATAACTCGGATACAACAGCCGAACAAAATCTAAAGTTAGTAATATAAGGGTCAAGAGCCCAACTAAAGCAAACACTCATCTCCATAATGGTGACCTGAAATTCCGGTTTTCTCCTTCAGTGATTCTGCTTTAGGTGTCTTCAATAATGCTCAATCATCACTCAATTAATCACTTAAATATCTCATTAACTTTAACACTCTTGAGTGTGGACTCATATACACTCCCAGGTGTGTTAATTTAACACTGAGTTTTTGCTGTGTACAAAGAGCCGTAGTTAACTGACAAGCTGAGCCATATCGCATTAAATATCGTTGGCGATATGTCCTCGATTTTAACGCGATTTGGCTCAGCTTGTCAGTGAACTACGGCTCTTTGTAGTAAATGCCGCTCCATCTGAAAGCAGGTGAAGGTGATTTACTACTAATCAAGGAACCGGCTTTACTGATTAGATGCGCATAACAATATCGTGCGATTAATCGTGCAGCCCTAGTACCAGCATAGTACAAAACTCCCAGCATGCATTGCAACATAAATAAATTATGCAGCTGAATTGTCCTATTATTTTGTTTAATTCAAAATATTTGCTTTTATTTTTCGCTGTTGGTTTTGTTGCGAGCTTTCCAGTGCTGTTCTGAATTGATCTGTTTACCTAAATATGTTTGATTGTCACCATCGTTGAGATTCATACGCTGATTTTTGATGTCTGTGTGTGATGATGATAAATCAAATCATGATAGATTTGATTTTTGTGCTCATTAAAATCTTCTATCAGATTGTCGTAATATTGTCAGATCTCATTTCACTAGCTTTCTTTGCTGCTGTAAATGTTTTTGACTAACACACTGTCATTGCAGCCACAACAGACATAGTAAGAGTTAGACCATGACCAAGAGACCAACTAATGGAAACACTAATCACTGTTATGGTGACTTCAAATGAAACAGAGTTAAACCTCTGTTAATTCTCAATAAAACTTGGGTAGACGTCTGACAGAAATAAAGTGAAAGTGAAAGTGAAAGTGACACGTGATGGCCAAGTATGGTAACCCATACTTGGAATTTGACCTCTGCATTTAACCCATCCAAGTAAGTGCACACACATTAGGAGCAGAGTAGTGAGTAGTGAACACACACACACTGCAAACGTGGATACACACACCCGGAGCAGCGGGCAGCCTTGAGTGGCGCCCGGGGAGCGATTGGGGGTTAGGTGCCTTGCTCAAGGACACCTCAGTCATATTCCTGCCGGTACTAGAATCGAACCAGCAACCTTTGGGTCACCAGTCCAACTCTGTTACCATTAGGCCATGACTGCCCAAGAAGAAGCCTCCCCGTCGGGGAATCGAAGCCCGGTCTTCCACATGACAGGCGGAGATACTGTCCACTATACTAACGAGGAAGTGAGTCTGGTTAGTAATAAGTGAAGCTGGTAATGCTGTTTGTGGAGTTGTTTAATCCTCCTCTGAAGAGAAAAGAAGACATTAAATCTGTGAAGATCTCAGCAGTGGATTTCAAGACTGTGTCTGAAGTCAGTTGTAGTTCTTGTGCTTCTGCTCGCCTCTTTTTTTGTTCTCTTCTTTCCTTCAGTGATTCTGCTTGTTAACAGGCTTATTAAGGTCGAGATGACTCCATATTTAATATACACAGATGTTGTGGCTCAGATAAGGTCCAGTTATGGTTTATTTCTTTACACTTGGCTGACATGTGGCATTGCTATGGCCTGCTTGTGGCCCAGATCTGGCAAACAGGAGTGGGCCACCCAAGGGCCGTCATTCCACGCTGCATGTGGGCCAGATCCGCATTCCACAAGTGCCAGATTTGGGCCGGATCTGGGCCGACACAATGTTGCTATGTGTTTTGAGCTCTTGTGTTTCAGTGGAAAGTGAAACCACTCCTGGAGCTTCTCTTTGCTCAGGTTCTGGAGAGACCCACGTTCGTTGGGAATGCATCAGAGCTCTCTGTTTAGAAGACCCAAGATGCTGCTTCATACGAGTGACCTTTGCTGTATGTTTGTCGTCTTCTGTGCGTAGCATGAGCAGAAGCTGCGCAAAAGGAGGAGGACGGTTGCGTTTTTGCTCTAGCTGCAGATCAGTAATCAAATCATTATCCCAGCAGCCTCTACAAAACTGCTTGAGAAGGTGCCGGTCCGCCTCTTCAGGAGTAATACCACCTCTTTTGATAGTCACCCTCAAGGCTGTCTGCAATCTATACAGGTAAGCAGATGGTTTCTCACCGGCGTCCTGTAGGGTATTCATAAATCTTGCAAGGAGTTCATCCCCATCTTCAACAATGCCAAAAGCAGAATCTAGCAACTGAAGATAAGCTGAGGATGGAGCTTCAGGGCTTAGATGTTTTATAATATCGGCTGCAGGTGGCAAAAGACTGTCCACACTGTAAAAATGAATACGAATGAATATGCTAAATCTAATCAATAAAATTGAGGCAACAGATTACAAGCAATATTATTAATTAAATTTAACAAATTAGAATTGAGTAATAATTAACCAAATTAATTCCTTAAAAGTTAACCATTTAAAATGAGTAAAATTTACACATTTTCTTAAACAAAAAAATCGGAATAACAGACTGACGTCAAAGATGATTTAAGAACACTTTTTTTATTGCCAACATTGAAGACACCTGATGTTAACAAGCCAAATCACTGAAGGAGAAAACCGTAATTGGTATGTTACCATTATGGAGATCAGTGTTTGCTTAAGTTGGGCTCTTGACTCTTAGACATTGACTTTAGATTTTGTTTGACTGTTGTACTTCAGTTATAACAGCCAGATGAACAAATAGAAAATGTGATCTGATGGTCTTGGTTGTGTTTTAACATAATCATTATTTCACAATCATTTGACCTGAGTCACTGAACTCCTATAGAGTCCTATTTCTGAGTTAAGTTTACTGCATATTTAAAAGTAAATAATTATAGGAGCCCTGTCCTTGTACAGATCCATATTTTTAGCATTTTCAATGAAACCAAATCAATATTAAGACACTTTTTAAAGGTATTTTATGTTGGCACACACAGACATCAAGAATTAGTGTATAAATCTCAACAATGGTGACAAACAGATCACCTCTGAACACAAGCTCATTATTTATTCATGCAGCAATGCATGATGGGAGCCATGAATGAGTTTTGATTGGTGGCACCCTGAATGCACTGCAACATGCTTTATTATTGTTACCATTATTGAGATTCATAGGCTGATTCTTGATGTCGGTGTGTCTAAAAACTAAAAAAAAAAAAAATTGTATTTGAGACATGTTTAGAAAATTCTTAGGATTACATTGTAAAGGTTACAAATATTGTGCTGTACAAGGACAGTGCTGCTATAATTAAAGTAAACCTAAATTGGGCTCTATATGTGTTCCATGATTCAGGTCAAATGATTGTGAAATAATAATTATGTTAAAACACAACCAACACCATCAGATCACCTTTTCTAAACTTAAGATTGAGCCACTGTAGTCACTCGGACTATTTTAACGATGTCTTTCATAACTTTTGGGCCAGCCAGTTTCGATCCCTTAAGAAGCCTATGGAGGAGTGAGACAGCTCTCAGATTTCATAAAAAATATCTTAATTTGTGTTCCGAAGATGAACGAAGGTCTTACGGGGTTGGAACAACATGAGGGTGAGTAATTACTGACAGAATTTTCATTTTTTGGTGAACTAACCCTTTAAGGATGTTGGTGTCATCTCATCATTGTCTTTTCTTAAGGCCCCTTCACACCAATGATAACTGCAGTTTTAATGATTTAATAATCATTCTAATTATTTGAGAAGACTTCCAAATATTCTTCTCAAATATGGACATTTTGGAGAGAAACTACAATAAAAAAATCTTATATTAACATTGTATTTGTAATTAACGGTGCATCATAATTAACATCATTAAACAAAACTGTATGGCTAAAATTTAGCAGATGTGGCTGAATTAAATTTCAATGATTTATACCAACACAGACATCAAGAATCAGCGTATGAATCTCAACAGCGGTGACAATCAACAATATAATCAGATAAATCTCTGAACATGACAAAACAAAACCAACAGCAAAAATAAAAGTAGATAATAATAATAAAATAATATACTAAAGCAATTCAGCATAATTTATTCATGCTGCAATGCAAGCTAGGAGATATTTATGACTTTTGATTGATTGCTCCCATCATGCACTGGACTTAAACACATTTGACAGATTCAAATGATGATTCTTGATGTCTGTGTGTATCTGAGAAGCACAGTTTTTTTTTTTTTTTTTTGTTATTTTGGGGTTTGTATTACATCATATATTGTTTAATGAATGTGTATGGCATTATTTGGAGTCGTGTGTGTGTGTGTGTGTGTGTGTGTGAGACTGTGCACCTCCTTCTTATTAAAATTTGCCTCAGATTGTGGAAAAATAATGGTGTCCAAATTTAAGTCTAAAGTAAGTTTGCTTCCATATTTTATTACAGTAAAGTACTGGCAAATAACCTGACATTTTCTTATTGTAAATTTCAGGGGTTTTTTTACACTGAATTTTTTTTGCCCTTAAATTTTAGTTCCGTAAAACATAAAAGGTTGCCATCATATTTATAACAGTAAAATACTAGCAACCACAGCTGTTGTTTTCATACCGTAAATTTCACAGTTTTTTTTAACAATGCACATGCCAAATGGAAAGACTCGATGACAACGACACCATATCCCATCTCAATAGCAGAAAAAGTGTTTTGCAATAAAATATGAACACAATTATATTTATGTTTTGACCTAGGACACCTAATTTAAAGTGTGACCAAAAACTATTAAACATGTGGTTAAAGATTACAGCTATACCAAATTGGTGTGTATTTAGTCAATGTAATGTGCTATAAAATCAAATCAATCTACAGTCAATTTTGCAGAACTTTTCCACATCAGAGATGACGATTTCTATTAAAGTAGCCTAACAGAATTGACAAATAATACAATTGGTATTATAGGCAATAGACTCAAACCTGGTCGTTTCTTGTCTGTGTGTCAGTCTGTTCAGCTCCTGCAGTCCAGATAGGAAGTGAAAGTTCTCTGCAGGTCTTTATATAGAGCAAGAAAAATAAATAATTAATTTAAAAAAATAGAGCGAGGGTATGCGCGTGACGTCACCGTCGGCCGGAGTGACTGGGTCACGCGCACTGAGTGGCAAAAAGACTGAGAGACAGCTACAGCGGAGGCAGCGGAGTGTGTTGCGGGAAAAGTGACGTCAATGCATTCCCTGTAAACGATACATTGAAATCACGTGATATAGGAGAAAGTGAAAGCGTTTGCTTTCTTTTATAATCGTGATTAGTAGGCTATTCGCCCCAATACCGACCTTATATTAAGTTTTACATGTAATAGTAACCTAGAAACGTTCATTTCGTCACACGCGAACACGTGTTGTGGAAACACATAAACATATTAATGTGGATTGCTAAGGCAATTTTAATGAAACTGTTGAGTCATCGCCGTCATTCCGGTATGTGGGGCAGAGGAATGTGGGAGATGTGGATAATGCTGAGACTGGGTCCAGTTCTACTGATGGTCATTTGATCAATACATGCTCACGTCACGTGTCCTGCTGCTGCATTGCAGTGAATTCTTCGGGGGACATCTGCTTTATACAAGCAAGGGAAAGAAAAGATCCCACATGTGATGGACAGGGTCAATTTTATTTCCAAATCTTTCATTCATGACTTGTCTATAATATTTTCAAACTGATTTTGAAGTCAACAAAGCCAAAGCATTGTAACTTGTGACAGAGATCATCTGACACATTTTATTGATCGACTATATTTGTAAGACACTGAACACAAAATTGATTTGTTTTCTAAATGTAATGTGTGTTTTACTGGATATCACTGGCCTGTTTCTTTCTTTCTTTCTTTCTTTCTTTCTTTCTTTCTTTCTTTCTTTCTTTCTTTCTTTCTTTCTTTCTTTCTTTCTTTCTTTCTTTCTTTTCTTTCTTTCTTTCTTTCTTTCTTTCTTTCTTTCTTTCTTTCTTTCGGCTACCCACTGAGCAAAATGATGTCCAAAAGACATCTTTTGGACATCATTTTGCTCAGTGCGTAATAATTGAAAGCTCACAGGATCATCTGACTTTATTCTAAGTGTTTGTAGTAGAAACAGATCATTTGAGTTTATGCTGAAAGACTAAAAAACTGTTTGTCTTGTATCTTGTCCAATTGATTTGTATCAAAGTAAACTATTTGTCATTATGGTAATCTGTAATAAAATCATTTTAACTTGAATCAATATTTAATGTTACCTATTTTTTTAAGCATGTAATAAGCGGGCTAATGTACAGCATTGGTTCTCAATATTTATTATCTAAGTCAGTTCTGATTCTTCTGTCCAGGTTCCAGAGATGGGAGTAAGTCAAGTCTCAAGTCCCTACCATCAAGCAGAGGAGGAAAGTCCAGGGGTCAGAAAGTAAAAGTCCTGCCATATTTTTATTCCACCCATGAACTCACACAGCAAAAACTTCAGTGTTAAATTAACTTTCCTAAGAGTTCATTTGGCTCCAGACTCAAGAGTGTTAAAGTGTTAAAATGAGTGTTAAATTAACACTCAATAGTGTTAAAGTTAATAAGCTAATTAAGTGATTGATTGAGTGATGATTGACCATTATTGAAGACACCTGATGTGAACAAGCAGAATCACTGAAGGAGAAAATCTCAAATTGTAAGCCACCGTTATGGCGATCATTGGTTGCTTTAGTCGGGCTCTTGACCCTTATATTATTAACTTTAAATTTTGTTTGGCTGATGTATCTGAGTTATAACTGACAGATGAACAAAGAAAAAAAGTGATCTGATGGTCTTGGTTATATTATGACAATCATCATTTGAACTTTATGTTTTTGATTTATGTTGTTGGTTACAGAATAACTGTGATTCTGCATAAATATCCAGAATTTTAGATATAATATAAAAGGATATCTTATAAGTTGTTTTCTAAAAAAAATAAAAAAATCTTTCTCTTAGGCACACACAGACTTCAAGATTCAGTCTATGCATCTCAACAATGGTGACGAGAAGAATATTCAATTAGGAAAAGTAAATTACATAGACAATTCAGATCATAATTTATTCATATCGCAATGCATGATGGGAGCCATTAATGAGTTGTGATTGGTGGCAGCCACTGCAACATGCTTTATTATTGTCACCATTGTTGAGATTCACAGGCTGATTATTGATGTCTGTGTTTCTAAATAAATTCATTTGAAAGTGTTTTGATCAGAACAAGGTTTATTAAATATTTTGGATAAGAAACATACTGATATTCATATATGCTGTAGAGTCATAAAACTGTTGCTAATAAGTTAAACCAATCTATCTCAATAAGTTTCATTTTCAGATCACAGCATGATTATGCCATAACACAACCAACACTATCAGATCACGCTTTTCTTTGTGCATTTGATTGTTATAAAAAAATAACAGCAGAAAAACAAATTTAAAGTGAATGTATAAGGTTTAAGAGCCCAACTAAAGCAAACACTGATCGACATAACGGTGGCTTACAATTTGTGATTTTCTCCTTTAGTGATTCTGCTTGTTAACATCAGGTGTCTTCAATAATGGTCAATCATCACTCAATCAATCACTTAATTAGCTCATTAACTTTAACACTATTGAGTGTTAATTTAACACTAAGTTTAACACTTTAACACTCTTGAGTCTGGAGCCAAACAAACTCTTAGGAAAGTTAATTTAACACTGAAGTTTTTGCTGTGTGAGTTCATGGGTGGAATAAAAATATGGCAGGACTTTTACTTTCTGACCCCTGGACTTTCCACCTCTGCTTGATGGTAGGGACTTGAGACTTGACTTACTCCCATCTCTGCCAGGTTCATATTATGACTGTCTGACTGTACATTATGTGTTATTTTCAGAGGTGTCAAATCCAGGGTCAGAAAGTAAAATTCCTGCCATATTTTTATTCCACCCATGAACTCACACAGCAAAAACTCCTGTGTTAAATGAACTCTCATGGGAGATTATTTGGCCCCAGACTCAATATTGTTAAAGTGTTAAAATATGAGTGTTAAATTAACAATCAAATGTGTTAAAGTTAATGAGCTAATTAAATGATTAATTGAGTGATGATTGAGCATTATTTAAGACACCTGATGATAACAAGCAGAATCACTGATGGAGAAAATCTAAATTTTTAGTCACCATTAGGGAGATCAGCGTTTGCTTTAGTTGGGCAGGTGACCTTTAATTATTTAATTGATCTTTTGTTTGACTGTTGTAATTGAGTTATAGTGGCCAGATAAGCAAAGAGAAAAGGTGATCAGATGATATTATGTTTACACATTATCATCATTTGATCAATGTCACTGAACTCGTTTAGAGCCTTCTCTTAAAAGCGTGTTGTTCATTACAGTATCACAAATTTTCTAAAGAAAATAATCCAAGTTTATCTGTATAAGCTAAATGATTTCTTTTAAATTGTTTGGATAAAAAAGCAACTCTTTATTTTAGGCACACACAGACATCAATATTCAGTGTATGAGTCTCAACCATGGTGACAAACAGAATATTCAATTAGGTAAAGGAAATTACTAAGAAAATTCAGATCATAATTTATTCATACCACAATGCATGATGGGAGCCATGGATGAGTTTTGATTGGTTGCACCCAGAATGCACTGCAACATGCTTTATAATTGTCACCATTGGTGAGAATCACAGGCTGATTCTTGATGTCTGTGTGTCCAAAGTTCATTTAAAGTTTTAGGATAATGCTATTAATAATGTAGAAAATAGTATACTGTATAATCATATTCTGCTGTAATCAATAAGGTAAATTTTCTTAATGAGTTCTGTGATACAGGTCAACGTCAACATGTGATTTCATCTAAACACAACCAACACCACCTGACCAGCTTTTCTTGTTGTTCATCTGACAGTTATAACTCAGTTACAACAGTCAAACAAAAAAACTAACATTATCAGATTAAGGGTCAAGAGCTCAACTAAAGTAAACACTGACCACCATAATGGAGACTTAAAAATGTGCCTTTCACCTTCAGTGATTCTGCTTGTTATCATCAGGTGTCTTTAATAATACTCAGCCATCACTCAATCAATCACTTAATTGTATCATTAACTTTAACACTCTTGAGTCTGGAGTCAAATATACTCCCATGAGAGTTAATTTAACACAGGAGTTTTTGCTGTGTGAGTTCATGGGTGAAATAAAAATATGGCAGGACTTTTACTTTCTGACCCTGGATTTGACACCTCTGGTTATTTTAGAGAGCTGTTTCTGTATTATAATACTGTTTTGCAAGTTCATTCTGTGATAAGTCTCATTCATTTGACTGGTTCTGTATATGATCAGATGTGTTGTTTGAAAATTGAAAACTTGCCAAATTCCCATCCCCATGTAAATATATTTTATGAAGCAATTCAGCTGTCATCAGTTCATCGGTCCGCCAGCAGAGGACCTCATCACTCCATTACTGATCACATTCATCACAGATCATTGCTCCTTATTATAGTGTTTATGGGGAAGAATTGTTTGCCATTCCCAGCTGCAATTATGAGCATAATGAACCTGTGTCTTTTTTTTATTTGAGAATTATAAGGAGTTATTATGCACTGTTTTGTTGCTGAGTGAAAATTTTGTTGCAATTTAATAATGTAATATTTAGTTGTATCAAATATCCCAGCTAGAAATGCTTTGTTCTAAAAACGTTCTGGGAACATTACCATGAAGTTCTAATAATGTTTTCAGCGGGTAGTTTTATTTTGGTTCCCAGAATGTTCTCCTAAAACGAACGCAGCAAAAACTCCAGTGATAAAAATTAATGAGATAATTAAGTGATTAATTGAGTGATGATTGAGCATTATTGAAGACACCTGATGTTAACAAGCAGAATCACTGAAGGAGAAAATCTCAAATTGTAAGCAACCGTTATGGCGATCATTGGTTGCTTTAGTTGGGCTCTTAACCTTTATACATTCACTTTAAATTTGTTTGTCTGCTGTTATTTATTTATAACAGTCAAATGAACAAAAAAAGTGTGATCTGATAGTGTTGGTTGTGTTCTGGCATAATCATGCTGTGATCTGAAGATGAATCTTATTGAGATAGTTTGGTTTAACTTGTTGGCAACAACTTTTTGATTCTACAGCATATATGAATATAGGTATGTTTCTTATAATCCAAAATATTTAATAAACATTGTTCTGATCAAAACACTTTCAAATAATTTTTTTTAGAAACACAGACATCAATAATCAGCTTGTGAATCTCAACAATGGTGACAATAATAAAGCATGTTGCAGTGGCTGCCACCAATCACAACTCATTAATGGCTCCCATCATGCATTGCGATATGAATAAATTATGATCTGAATTTTCTATGTAATTTACTTTTCCTAATTGAATATTCTGCTCGTCACCATTGTTGAGATGCATAGACTGAATCTTGAAGTCTGTGAGTGCCTATAAGACAGATTTTTTTTTTTTAGAAACAACTTTTAAGAAATGCTTTTTATTATAGCTAAAATTCTGCATATTTATTCAGAATCACAGTTATGCTGTAACCAACAACATAAATCAAAATCATAAAGTTCATATGATGATTGTCATAATATAACCAACACCATCAGATCACTTTTTTCTTTGTTCATCTGGCAGTTATAACTCAGATACATCAGCCAAACAAAATCTAAAGTTAATAATATAAGGGTCAAGAGCCCAACTAAAGCAACCAATGATCGCCATAACGGTGGCTTACAATTTGAGTTTTTCTCCTTCAGTGATTCTGCTTGTTAACATCAGGTGTCTTCAATAATGCTCAATCATCACTCAATTAATCACTTAATTATCTCATTAACTTCAACACTCTTGAGTGTGGACTCATATACACTCCCAGGAGTGTTAATTTAACACTGGAGTTTTTGCTGTGTAGGATAACATTCTTGCTTTAACATGTCACATTACAAGTACGTTTTATAAAATACATTCCGTCATCTCAGGCCTCAATGATATCCTCAAAACATTTTGCGAACGTTGATTTGATAATGTTCCTCTGTTATTATGGAACATTGTATAATCTTTTATCTCAACAACTTTCCCAAAACACCCTCAAAATGTTACAGTTAAAACGTTATATCTTAGTTTACATTTAACCTTATAGAAACATTATTTGAAATGAGAAAACATCCTTAAAACATGATTTGAACATTTCTTTAAAACATTAACCAAATAGGAAATGTTAGCCAATGTTCTGAGAACGTTCCCTGCTAGCTGGGATGGAACTGATCTCCTACAAGAACATGATGAATCTAGGAAGTAATCGTGGAAGAATCATGGAAGTAATCTTGCAGAATGGCTGAATGAGAGATAAAGAGAGTCTGAGATCATTAAAACAATCCTCAGACAGTTGAAAGATGTTGAGGTAAAAGACAACATTGATCTCATCAAGATGGATCTGGAGGTCGGGAATCTACTAGATTCCCTACGTAGTACTAGACTCAAACGTAGAGGAGACAGAGCCTTTTCAGTGGTGGGTCCTAGATTGTGGAACAGCTTGCCACCACAACTTAGAGTAGCTTCCCCAGCTAGCAGGGAACGTTCTCAGAACATTGGCTAACATTCCCTATTTGGTTAATGTTTTAAAGAAATGTTCAAATAATGTTTTAAGGATCTTTTCTCATTTCAAATAATGTTTCTATAAGGTTAAATGTAAACTAAGATATAATGTTTTAACTGTAAACTTTTGAGGATCCCAGATAGCCCTCTTCGTACAAGGTTAAAAACTAGTTCAAATGTGGCCATTGTGGACATATTTTCAACATCATTTATGGTCTCATTTAGACATAATTACTTTGACTATTGCTGTCAGATGATCTTAGTGAGAATTAGCAGAGGTTTAGATGTTGATATTTGTTTCATTTGAAGTGTCACCATTGTGGAGATCAGATCCCCTTTATTTTTACTCTAGCTATTCTTTGATTGCTGTAACTGTGTGTTTGGTAAACACAATTGATGTTGCAAAAAAAGCCAAGAATATGTAAGACCTGGGGCCTCATGTACAAAGACTTGCGTTGAACTCATACTAAAACATTGCGTACGGACAAAGCTGTAAATGTGCGTACGCACAAAAAAAAACAGATGTATGAATCTCTGCGTACGAAGGATCCCACGCATATTCTCTTTGTACATCCCAATTAACGTAAAAATGAGCGCACATGCACGAGCACAACGCCCCACCCAGTCTCCTCCCTTAATTAAATACATTTAAATATGGTAATGAGTCCACTTTGGCAAAAGAAAGGAGTAAGAAAATGGCTAAAGCAAGCGGCAAGAAGCGAAACTTTACAGAAAGTGAATCGGAGGTGCTACTATCGGAGGTAGAAACGAGAAAAAAAAATTTTTGGAACTTTGTCCTCCGGAATTAATAACAAAAGGAAAAAATATGAGTGGGAGAGTTTGGCTGATGCCGTCAATGCGGTGGGATCTGAAAGTCGCACTGTAAATGACCTTAAAAAGAAATGGTCTGATATAAAGGTGGACGTTAAATGGAGAACTGCTGCGCACCGACAAAGTGTGGGCAGAACAAGCAGTGGTAAAGGGGTCAGAGAATTGCCTCAATTATGGGTGACACTTTACTCTCTGGAGTAGTATCCGCTGCTGTGGGAGACTCGGATTTACTACAGGACTGCCACGGAGGTAACCAATATTATCTGCACATTTATTGAATGGAAATGTTTCCGATTCACATATGCAAATTCTTCTTCAGATGGCGCCTTTATAGCAATGCGTGTGCAGTCGATCGCTCCGATTACATTAGTAAAACCGGCTATCGCTGCAAATTGCGTTTTAATGTTTGGCTGGTCAACTGCATCATATGGGAATATCATATGCTTTTATATGTTCTTACTTAATTGCATAATTGATAGAATATTCCCATAAGGCTCGTGTGACAATATATGTAAATTATTTTATAAATTGCAAATTAATAGCAATGCATCCCACAGGTGGTAGTGCGATAGACTTGTAGAACAATTCGTTGTGTAATGTTTGCAACTTAACTTCATTGCCTGTAAGAGTCGCCAACGAACAAAAACTATGAGAAATGTACGTACGCCAGACATGAAATTGGCGTGGAGGAACGCACATTCTCACGTTAATTTCACTGTTAGTACATCCGACCGTGAGCGTGAAAGCTGGCGTACGCAAAGTTTTTGTGCGTACGCAAGATTGATACATGAGGCCCCAGATGTTTAGAGCTTCATGTTGATGATGATGAAACCATCACAAGACAAGTATCTAATGTTGTCAGATTCTTTGGCATTTATAGCCGCCTAACTTGTGGAACTGGAATGTTGACAGAGGCGGATACAAATTATGTGCATACAATGTTTAGGGCAAATGTATCATGAGGTCACACATGGACATCAAGATTTTGCATATGATTCACAACTATGGTGACAATATAAAAAAAAAATCGTCATGCTGGAATGCATGATGGGTAGCTTTCATAGTTCAAAACTCATCATTGATTCCCAAGCTTTTTTGATCTGATTGTCACCGTTGTTGTGATTCATACCATTCTTTGCAACATTAATGGTGTTCTGCAAATACTCAGTTTCAACAGCCAAAGAAATGCTAAAGTAAAACTAAGGGGACCAAGAGCCCAACTAAAGCAAACACTGATCTCCACAATGTTGACACTTCAAATGAAACAAATATCAACATCTAAACCTCTGCTAATTCTCACTAAGATCATCTGACAGCAATAGTCAAAGTAATTATGTCTAAATGAGACCATAAATGATGTAAAAAATATGTCCACAATGGCCACATTTGTACTAGTTTTTAAACTTGTACGAAGGTTCGATGAACGTCTATATCGGACGTCCAGAACACGTAAAAAAAAGACGTCATTAAAACTTTCATTCTGGCTCCTCAGTGGACGTCTTTTCAACGTCCGACTTTTGTGACAAAGACTTTAAAAAGACGTCTTTTGGACATCATTTTGCTTAGTGGGAAGTAACTAACTTCAACATAAATCGTTGTGCAGATTCATTAGATTTTGTATTGTTTTTCTAAATCATCATGCAAAGTAAGTCATCTCTCCTCAGCCTTTCCAGATATTTTAGATTAATTATGTTAAACCCGGTTTTAAATATATGAAAATGCTTGTGACTCTTGCTGATACTATTTCTCTTGTGTTCCGTTGACTTTTTTATGATTTATAAATAAGAAAGTATTTTTACTGGCACAATTCTCAATGTCACACCAAATGATATAGTGTCACGCTATATGATGAACTGCACCACTCCACAATTTGTCAATGCAAAAAACTGTATTCATCAGCATTATCTTCATTCAGTGATGCTTTAAGAGATGGAGGGATCAGGTTCATAATGCCATTCATTTCTTTTTTCCTTTTTCTGTATTTCTCTGGTGCATCTCTCCACATCTCTCTCATTTTTTTCTTGTCTTGAAGGAGGAAGAGACTGTACACTGAATGCCTTGAGTTTTCCCTTTTGTTTCTTCTCTTTATACCTGGTAATGAAAAGTATGTAATTAAGATATTTTCGTTCCTTTCAGTTTCACCATCTTGATAATACAGGTGCTGGTCATATAATTAGAATATCATCAAAAAGTTGATTTATTTCAGCAATTCCATTCAAAAAGTTGAATTTGGATATTATATTCATTCATTACACACAGACTGATATATTTCAAATGTTTATTTCATTTAATTGTGATGATTAAAACTGACAACTAATGAAAATCCCAAATTCAGTATCTCCGAAAATTAGAATATTACTTAAGACCAATACAAAAAAAGGATTTTTAGAAATGTTGGCCAACTGAAAAGTATGAACATGAAAAGTATGAGCATGTACAGCACTCAATACTTAGTTGGGGCTCCTTTTGCCTCAATTACTGCAGCAATGCGGCCTGGCATGGAGTCGATCAGTCTGTGGCCATCTGATAGTGGCCTTCAGCTCTTCTGCATTGTTGGGTCTGACGTATCGCATCTTCCTCTTCACAATACCCCATAGATTTTCTATAGGGTTAAGGTCAGGCGAGTTTGCTGGCCAATTAAGAACAGGGACACCATGGTCCTGAAACCAGGTACTGGTAGCTTTGGCACTGTGTGCAGGTGCCAAGTGCTGTTGGAAAATGAAATCTGCATCTCCATAAAGTTGGTCAGCAGCAGGAAGCATGAAGTGCTCTAAAACTTCCTGGTAGACAGTTGCGTTGACCTTAGACCTCAGAAAACACAGTGGACCAACACCAGCAGATGACATGGCACCCCAAACCATCACTGACTGTGGAAACTTTACACTGGACTTCAAGCAACGCAGATTCTGTGCCTCTCCTCTCTTCCTCCAGACTCTGGGACCTTGATTTCCAAAGGAAATGCAAAATTTACTTTCATCAGAGAACATAACTTTGGACCACTCAGCAGCAGTCCAGTCCTTTTTGTCTTTAGACGCTTCTGACGCGGTGTCTTGTTCAAGAGTGGCTTGACACAAGGAATGCGACAGCTGAAACCCATGTCTTGCATACGTCTGTGTGTGGTGGTTCTTGAAGCACTGACTCCAGCTGCAGTCCACTCTTTGTGAATCTCCCCCACATTTTTGAATGGGTTTTGTTTCACAATCCTCTCCAGGGTGCGGTTATCCCTATTACTTGTACACTTTTTTCTACCACATCTTTTCCTTCCCTTCGCCTCTCTATTAATGTGCTTGGACACAGAGCTCTGTGAACAGCCAGCCTCTTTAGCAATGACCTTTTGTCAGTTTTGTCAGTGCCACAGACTGATCGACTCCATGCCACGCTGCATTGCTGCAGTAATTCAGGCAAAAGGAGCCCCAACTAAGTATTGAGTGCTGTACATGTTCATACTTTTCAGTTGGCCAACATTTCAAAAAATCCTTTTTTTGTATTGGTCTTAAGTAATATTCTAATTTTCGGAGATACTGAACTTGGGATTTTCATTAGTTGTCCGTTTTAATCATCACAATTAAATGAAATAAACATTTGAAATATATCAGGCTGTGTGTAATGAATACACAGCAAAACCTCCAGTGTTAAATTAACACTCTGAGTGTGGACTCATATAAACACTAAAGCAGTGTTAAAGTAACACTGAAGCAGTGTTAAAGTTAATGAGATAATTAAGTGAATTATTGAGTGATTATTGAGCATTATTGAAGACACCTGATGTTAACAAACAGAATCACTGAAGGAGAAAACCGTAATTTTAAGTTATCATTATAGAGATCAGTGTTTGCTTTAGTTGGGATCTTGACCCTTAAATCGTTAACTTTAGATTATGTTTGACTGCTGTACGTGAGTTATGACAGCCATATGAACATATTGAAAAGGTGATCTGATGGTGGTGGTTGTGTTTTACATAATCATTATATCACAGTCATATGATCTGAATCGCTGTACTCATATATAGGCCAATTTCTCAGTTAGGTTCGCATTAATTGATTATAACAGCACTGTCCTTGTATGGCATCATATTTTTGGCCTTTTCAATTAAACCAAATGATCAAAAAAATAAAACTTCAAAAAAAAAATATGTTGGCACACACAGACATCAAGAATTAGTGTATGAATCTCAGCAATGGTGACAAACAGATCACCTCTGAACATAAGCTCATTATTTATTCATGCAGCAATGCATGATGGGAGCCATGAATGAGTTTTGATTGGTGGCACCCAGAATGCACTGCAACATGCTTTATAATTGTCACCATTGTTGAGATTCACAGGCTGATTCTTGATGTCTTTGTGTCTAAAAAAACTAAATCAATTAAAAAAAATTATTTTGTATTTGAGACGTGTATAAAAATTTATTTGGATTACTTTGTAAAAGTTTAAAACACTATGCTGTACAAGAATAGTGCTGCTATAATTGATAAATTAAACCTAATTTGGGCTCTCTATGAGTTCAGGTCATATGATTGTTAAATACTGATCATGTTTAAACACAACCAACAACATCAGACCACCTTTTCTATTTGTTCATCTGGCTGTTATAACTCACGTACAGCAGCCAAACAAAATCTAAAGTTAATGATTTAAGGGTCAAGAGCCCAACTAAAGCAAACACTGATCTCCATAATGGTGACTTAAAATTACGGTTTTCTCCATCAGTAATTCTGCTTGTTAACATCAGGTGTCTTCAATAATGCTCAATCATCACTCAATAATTCACTTAATTATCTCATTAACTTTAACACTGCTTCAGTGTTACTTTAACACTGCTTCAGTGTTTATATGAGTCCACACTCAGAGTGTTAATTTAACACTGGGGATTTTGCTGTGTATAATATCCAAATTTCACTTTTTGAATGGAATTACTGAAATAAATCAACTTTTTGATGATATTCTAATTATATGACCAGCACCTGTAGTATCATGTGTTTAAGTTACACTATGTTGTGGCTTAGACTTTCATCCCTATAGTAGGTGTCTGTTCAGTGTGAACTGGCATGATCTCTTTACTTTTTCATCCTTTCCCTCAGGACCTCCTCTCTCCTTGCATGGTCAGCATTGAGTCTTTCCCTGTATTTTTGTGTCATCTCTTTACTTAAAATTTTTGCCTGACAGACAAAACATTGCATCTTTTAATAGGCAAAGCATTGCAAATATGGTGAAACATGGTTAAATTAAGTATAAATTTGAAAAGAAATACATTAATTGTATAGGTAATTTAATGTTCACTATTAAATTCATTGAATATGTTTTGAATAGTTATTTATTTATCATTAAAAAAGGTGTATGTAATATTGTGTGACAAATATATCATATGGTGTGACTTAGAAAAACAGTCACACCATAAGATACAGTGTCACACCATATGACATTTTGTTCAGTTAAGCTAATCTCTTGGTTAACTAAAAACAGCTAGCTTATACTTAGCATGTAAATTGCCACATGGCAGGAATGATTTTTAAGAATTAATAAGTAAAATTCGTATAAAAGTATTTAATTTTTATGTAAATAATGTCACACCATAAGATTGACACACAAAACATTGACCACTAGTGAGCATATCAGATACAGAGCTTTTTAATTAAAAAATAAAAAGCCAGAACTCACCTCTTGACCTTGCAAACCACTCCAGAGATGACACTGCAACTTCCTGGTTGAATGTGGACCTCTTCATCATAATGATGTCCAAATTATTGCTCGTTCAAAATATAAATTGCAGTGTCACACCATATGATGCCCATTTTACGGACAAAATGTATTTGGCCAGAACTTGCTTTAAAATCATACACAGACATCAACACTTTCTGAAATAGCCTAATTCTGTTACTTAAACTGTAAATCTATCAATTATTTATACTTTGCTGATATATATTGTCATATTAGTAAGGTCACACATATCCCGGACAGTCACACCACATGACAATTTTGATGTTTAGATAAAAATTTGACGTAGAGGTCTTTATACACCAACTACAGCTATGGTATGCTGTAATAATATCTTGTCAGAGGAACAACATGAAGATATATATTTTTTACACATACCCATTTTTATCAGGTTATGACATCATGGACGGGTAGAATTGCATGTCATGTCTCCCACCTATATGTATTTATATATAAGAATTTCGATCCGCTGTTACTTGAAAATGCTACTGCTGCTTGTTAGCTTTTGAGATACTGATTATTTTCTCCTGATTAAACATTTAATATTCTGAATAAATGACTGAGTAATACCGTTTTTTAAAGTTATTGTTTTATCGATATAATGAACAACCGTTTATCTATTCACAAAATAGTTTACTCAGTGGATCGTTTTCTTTAGGTGTACATGTGGCAACTGTGTTAAAACCATACTGTGCACTGATAACAGCAGCTGAAGTTTGCTGTTGCGATTACATATAATTTTTTGAACTTTATACACGTTTGTCTTATACACACAAAATAGCATCGAACTAACTGGCTACTATAAACACTAGGGCTGCACGATTAATCGCACGATATTGTTATGCGCATCTCATCAGTAAAGCCGGTTCCTTGATTAGTAGTAAATCACCTTCACCTGCTTTCAGATGGACGATATGATGCAGATATGAGTGTTAAATTAACACTCAAGAGTGAGTTAATGAGATAATTAAGTGATTAATTTAGTGATCATTGAGCATTATTGAAGACACCTGATGTCAACAAGCAGAATCACTGAAGGAGAAAATCTAAAATTGTAAGCAACCGTTATGGCGATAAGTGTTTGCTTTAGTTGGGCTCTTAACCCTTATACTTTAAGTTCAAATTTTGTTTGTCGGCAGTTATTGATTTATTACAGTCAAATGAACAGACAAGTGTGATCTGATAGTGTTGGTTATGTTTTGACATAATCATGCTGTGATCTGAAAAATGAAACTCATTCAGATGATCTGGTTTAACTTGATAGCAACAGTTTAGTGGTTCTACAGCATATGATAATTGTATTTTTCTTATAATCCAAAACATTTAATAAAAATTGTCCTGATCAAATCACTTTCAAATGCATTTATTTAGAAACACAGACATCAATAATCAGCCTGTGAATCTCAACTGTGGTGACAATAATAATCCTTGTTGCCACCAATCACAACTCATTAATGGCTCCCATCATGCATTGCGATATGAATAAATTATGATCTGAATTTTCTATGTAATTTACTTTTCCTACTTGAATATTCTGCTCGTCACCATTGTTGAGATGCATTGACTGAATCTTGATATCTGTGTGTGCCTAAAAGAAGATTTTTTTTTTTTTTTTTACAACTTTTAAGAACTCCTTTATATTATATCTCAAATTCTGGATATTTATGTAGAATCACAGTTATGCTGTAACCAACAGCATAAATCACAAACATTTAGATCAAATGATAAATGCCATACTATAACCAACACCATTGGATCATTTTTTTTCTTTGTTCATCTGGCAGGTATAACTTGAATACAACAGCCGAACAAAATCTAAAGTTAATAATATAAGGGTCAAGAGCCCAACTAAAGCAAACACTCATCTCCATAACGGTGACCTGAAATTCCGGTTTTCTCCTTCAGTGATTCTGCTTTAGGTGTCTTCAATAATGCTCAATCATCACTCAATTAATCACTTAAATATCTCATTAACTTTAACACTCTTCAGTGTGGACTCATATACACTCCCAGGAGTGTTAATTTAACACTGAGTTTTTGCTGTGTACAAAGAGCCGTAGTTAACTGACAAGCTGAGCCATATCGCATTAAATATCGTTGGCGATATGTCCTCGATTTTAACGCGATTAGGCTCAGCTTGTCAGTTAACTACGGCTCTTTGTAGTAAATGCCGCTCCATCTGAAAGCAGGTGAAGGTGATTTACTACTAATCAAGGAACCGGCTTTACTGACGAGATGCGCATAACAATATCGTGCGATTAATCGTGCAGCCCTAATAAACACACAGCGTTGGCATTACGTTCTTGATCAAATCAAAAAATGACGTCATAATGTATACATGGAAAATACATTTACAAAATTAGTACATAATTATAAATTCATAATTATAAATAAACTAAAGCCAGCGCTGGCATTTGTTTACATCCTTGATAAAACTAAAACATTACGTCTGAAATTATACATGCAAATACATTTAAAATTATTAAGTCTTACTTACAGGTTGTGGCCCAACAAATGCTGCCTCTGGTTTTAAAGTTGGAACTGTTTCATGTTTTAATAAGTTTCTTGTTTAATCCGACATTGAATTCGTGGAGATTCTGGAAGCTGTCTTCTGTGAAATGCGCAGCACAGAGAGCTAAATTACGATTGTAATTTTCAAGAACATATTAGAGTGAACTTATTTCTTCTAAAGTGTAGGAAACTCAGAAGCGAAGACCAGGAGACTTGGTTGTATCTTTTTAAGCAGGATTCTTTATTGCTGTTGCATCGCTGTAGTCTGCTTCGTTCAAAAATCTTAGCCAAGTCTGCCGCAGTATACATGAATCTTATCTGAATGATAAGGCAGTATACATAGTAGTTTAAATACATTTCAAGGGGGTGGGATTACATGGAGGTGGAGACCCTCTGAAACAAGGCAAATGTAAATGAGGTATACAGGTTTTGGAACCTGCTCAGCATGTTGTCTTCACCCGGTGAGACACTAGAACAGGAAAGGCATGGCCTTCTCGTACTGAGAAGGGACAGTCAGGAATATCCCGCTGGGAACCCCTACCGTTTGCAGAGATTTCCTGGTCTCATCATTTATAAACTTTCTCAATATAAAATACTATTGTATTGGAAATCTAAATTGAACATTTAAATAAATTTGTAATCCTACATTTCCCCCTTTGAGAGTTCTAAATAACTCTCACAAAATACAAATTTAGACACTTAAAAGTTCTCTTGTAACTTTGTGATCGTTACAGGCACCTAAACTCATGCTCTGTGTTTGCTTTTCTGTAATTGCATGCTGACACATAAAACAAACATGCAATTATGGTCCGTGAAGTTCTTACGGATAATAGTCTTTTCTGGTTGGAACTTTGATTTTCTCTTGAGAGGCATGATTCATTTGTTAAATGAAAAACTTGATACTGTGGACGCATAGATAATACGCCAGTAGAACAACCAACAACATAATTGCTATTTCCTTTATCCACCGCCATGGTATACCAATCAAGTTTCCGAACCATGAAGAATTATCTTCAGTCATCTCGTGTAATTTAGTTGAAAGATCAAGAGTGTCTTGTTGGACCACCATGTTTGTGCACTAGTCCTGGAATGCAGACATCTTCAGGTGTGACATGCAAGCATTCTTTCCAGCAAACAAGGCGTTTTTTGACATATTCATCAGCTAAGAATATGTTGTTTCTGGAGTCCAGACTTTGTGCGATGTCCATGATGGTTAATAGTACGACAATCTTGATCGTGTTGATGGATGATTGACGGTTCCGTATTTCGGTCTCTGCGTTGTGTATTTTTTTCTTTTTCTTTATCCTTTTGTGATAGTTAGCTCGGTAGTGGGTCTAGTTGTTTTCTGGAAGTGGTGTCTTCATACGCAAGTGAGGAGGTCGGTGCGTATTGGTCTCGGGATAGCCATCAAGTAGCATCTGCACAGAGGAAGAAAGAAAACAAAAGACAGGAGAGCAGTATTTGTTCAAACCCTAGGGTTGTTAACTATTCCGAGTCTGCTAGACAGTAGAGCAGTATTTGTTCAAACACTAGGGTTGTATCCTTTTCTGAGTCTGCTATTTTTGTTCCCTCTTTCCCTATTTCTCTTCCTGTGACACCTAAAGAGACAGTAAGGTAATGATGGACTATGGAGGGGGAAGGCCTATGAGGGAGTCTTCACCGCAGGGGTTGGCCACTGGTGCATATTACAATCGGATCTTCCCCTGTCTCATGTCCTGTCCTTTCCCTGTGGGTGGGGGCACAACTTTTACACTGTGACACATGAGTCCAGGTTTTCCTTCCTTCTGACACAATACTGCAGCTACTTAAATTAACATCACTTGATGTGGTCCGTGCCACTTAGGATCTAATGGCTTGCAATATTCTAAACACTTCCTTGACTACCTGTCCTGTGACGTGGGTACCTTGATCTGAGTCAATGCAATCAGGTAATCCCCATCTGGGAATGAAATCAGTGACAAGACATTTAGCAGTATGTGCAGGTGTAGCACGCCCTGTTGGATAAGCTTCTACCCATCTTGAGAACTTGTCTATTACTACCAAAACATCAGTTTTTTTCTTACAATGAGGCAATGATATGTAATCAACTTGCAGGTGACGAAATGGTCCTGGTGGAGCTGGGGTATGCGCTGCTGGTGTAGTGGCTGCTGGTACATCATTATTTTTCATGTAACACACCTCTTGGCTGTTTCAGTGGCTACATTTCGGAATTTTGGATTCCACCATTGATTTGAGAACCTGTGATTCATCGTTGCTGGACCACTGTGACCCAAATTGTGTATTTGTTGAGCCAAATATGGCAGCAGTGATTCAGGAGCGACATACTTTCCCCCTTTGGTCCAGCAACCGGATGAATCCACTGTGGCTCCTTTGTCTAACCATGTCCATGATTCATACAGAGGAACGTCTTTGTACAGATCAATTATTGATTCAGGAGCCATAATTGTCTTCTGTGCTGCACTACCTGAGTTGAAAAATGATCTGGAAGACGACCTGAAGCAACCACTTAAGTGGTGGACGTTACTGCATAACCAGCTCGTCTGTTACCTTCAATGACTTGAGCTGAACCGTCAACAAACAACTCAAATTCTGAATTCTCTATGGGAGTTTCTTTTACTTCACTCGTAGGGGTATATGTAAGCGTAACACAATCGTGAGTCATTTCTCCTTCATCCTCTAACAAAACTTCAGTCATTGTAGACATCATACATGAGAATGGGTGAGGGTACTACGAGGGTAGTTAACCAATTTCCCAACGGGAGGAGGTGACAAAAGTGACTTTTGCTTGATTCATTATTGCGGTCACTACATGAGGGCATTTTACGTTTACAGCCTGACCTAAACTCATTACTAATGAAGGGCCTGTGCTGTAGACAACATTTAAGGCTGTGAGTCTACTTAACCAGTGTCCCCCAAAGGAAAACTGAGATAGTCACTTTCCTTTTGTTCTATTAAACAAACAGAAGTCATTTATCTCTGTTGTAAGTTACTGGGGAAATTAAGCACTCACAGCACAAATGGTTAACACCTCAACACGCTGTCCCACACGTTTAATGATGTGGGCAGGGGCTGCTTCAAAGTAGAAAGCAGACTGAATAGGAGCTGAGCAAAATTGTTAACTTCTCTAAAGTTCGTTTTGCTTTTCCTACACTCTTTTCTCCAGTGTCCAGGCTTACCACAGTAATAACAACTGCCCTCTCTCTTAGGACATTTACGTTTCTGTTGGTTCTCTGTGTTGACCTTAAAGGATGCTGCTGCAATGTTTACGCTTGCCTTAACATCAAAGTCTCTTTCCCATGTAGATAACCTGTCTAGGTTACTTTGCAGGGTTCTAGTGGACCATGTGACATCTAAGAAAGGCAATGCTTTTCTATGCTCTGACAAAAGGCCATCAAACCATGTGCGAACTAGTGGACCATTGTCATCATTGTAAAAATTTGTGCGTACTGAGGGTAAGCTCTGGGACAGTCTTTCTATATCTTTAGGTCCTAACGCTTTAGCAACAGTTTGGATTTGGACAACAGAAGGGTTGGGAGGAACACTTTCCGTCTCCTCGATTCCCTGCAATCTTTTCCTAGCACCACACACATTGACTGAATTTACAGGCTTATCATTTACTGATTGGAGAGCTACATCTGTTTCAAAGAACGCTTGTAAGTCAGGATAAGTTTCATCTGACTGTTGGTCTTCTGAGTCACATTTGGTTGAGGCCTTGTTATGGCCCACCTTAGTGTGCAATTGTTTGTTCTGTTCTGTTAATTTAGCTATACACCCAGCTTGTTCTTGTGCAATGGATAAGCTAAATTCCATGTGACAGAAAATAATGCCTTTTATGTTTCTCTTCCTGATACCTTTTTGCATTCTTGAATAGACCATACTTTTTCTGGGTGAATACCAAATTTCCTTGTCAAATTCAATCTGACTCAGTCACTATGGAGTCCATGTGCTCTCCTAACAATGACTTGAACTCACTGTCTGACCATAGAGGGCTAGCTAGTCCACCTTTCTCAGTTGATGGAACTAGCCTAGCATTCCTTCTAACCATTTTGTGAGTTTCTTTGTTATCATACAAACAAACACTAAAACTTCTCTGATCAAACAGAGGCTACACTTGTTAACACAGATACACTATTGTTAACCTTCCTTGACAGAGCAAAGGATAACACAAATAACTAGCACTTTACGCTAATCTTCCCTGCTTGAAGAGAGGACAACCAAATCATTAGCACATTATGCTAATCTTCCCTGCCTGAAACAGAGGGTAACAATATTTTAACTTGAATGCTAAACTTCCCTGTCTACACAGAGGGTAACAATATTTTAACAAGTAATGTTAAAATCTTCCCTGTCTGCACAGAGGATAACAACAACTTCCCTGACTATTCAGAGGATCACTTTCATCTCTAAAAGAAAACTTTTAAAGGGTAACCAAAATAAATAGCCTGTAAGACTACCCCTTCTCTGCTTGCACAGAGGATAACAATATTTTAACTTGAATGCTAAAATCTTCCCTGTCTGGACAGAGGATTACTTTTTATAATTAATAAAGTAAACCTAAATTGGGCTCTATATTAGTTAAGTGATTCAGGTCAAATGCTTGTGAAATAATGATTATGTTTAAACACAACCAACACCATCAGATGACCATGACCATTTGTTCATCTAGCTGTTATAACTCACGATACCAGCCAAACAAAATCTAAAGTTAATGTTTTATGGGTCAAGAGCCCAACTAAAGCAAACACTGATCTCCATAACGGTGAATTAAAAATTATGGTTTTCTCCTTCAGTAATTCTGCTTGTTACCATCAGGTGTATTCAATAATGCTCAATCAACTACCAAAACAAGACATTAACTAGTTTATGTAACAAGGCAGAATTTTGTTGAATTGAAGTGCTTTACTGACATTGAGTGGATAAGAATAAATTTGATTAGACTAACATAATACAAACATTTTGATTCAATTAGTTGTAAAGAAGTTACATTGACATATTACAATCATGTTGAATCTACAAATGTATATTGTGTTCATATAAAATATTCAAAGTAGTTCAAGTTTACTTGATTTGATTAGATGCATAATGGGTGCTACGATTAAATCACGTTCATTTAACAATTTATTTTTTTGAGTGGATGATTTAGCTTGGATACGAGTGAGAGTCAGTCTGCAGTGTATTCGTGCATTGCGCGTGAAATTAGGGCACCAAATTTGGAAATCCACTGTCTCCTCAAAAGAGTCCGTTTGCAAGCAGCAGAAGGCCACCTTATGTGACACGCACACAGTAAACCTGTATTGTTCACTCAACTGCGCATTAATAAAAACAAAACACAATATTGACCCGCGTTCTGTTTTCTATCATGCGCCGTGCACGTTTGCAATGACGTAAGATGCACGCAAACGCACCAGGGTTCGATAGAATCAAGTTGAGTGTGAAACCAGACCAACGCTGCGGGGGGGCCGGGAACAAACGCGCTCGTGCTCAGACCGCAGCAAACGAGCCCAGTGTAAAAGCCCCCCTTAGTCACAGCCTTAGATTAAATCAAATGGAGATAAGAAGAAGACATTAAATCTGTGAAGATCTCAGCAGAGGAGGATTAAACATTTACATTTATCTGACGCTTTTATCCAAAGCGACTTACAATTGCTACATATATGTCAGAGGTTGCACGCCTCTGGAGCAACTAGGGGTTAAGTGTCTTGCTCAGGGACACATTGGTGTCTCACAGTGGATTCAAACCTGGGTCTCTCACACCAAAGGCATGTGTCTTATCCACTGCACCATCACCACATAACTTCACAAACAGCATTACCAGCTTCACTTATTACTACATAAGTTTTTATTGAGAATTAACAGAGGTTTAGATGTTGATGGTTTAAAGTCACCATTTAAAAAAATCACCATTATGGTGAAAACAAAAATGTTTGCATTGTGTTCCCTTTCTAACCAAATGTTATTGTTTGATTGTAATCATAATGCATAACCTGATACTTATCTAAAAAATAAAAATAAAAAAAATAAAAAAGTAGTCTTTCAGAAAATCTAAATATATATCTAAATTTTAAAAAAAATGAATAAGATAGAGAATTCACGTCTGAAACAACAATAGGAATCAAAAAGCCTTTCTATGTATTTATATACATAAATACATATGGTGGTGGTGGTGATGGCGCAATGAATAAGCCACATGCCTTTGGTGTGAGAGACCCAGGTTCAAATCCACTGTGAGACACCAATGTGTCCCTGAGCAAGACACTTAACCTCTAGTTGCTCCAGAGGCATGCAACCTCTGAAATATCTAGCAATTGTAAGTCGCTTTGGATAAAAGCATCAGCTAAATGTGTAAATGTATATAGGAAGCTACAGGCAGTTACAGGACGTTTCACACATTTATATGTTTTTAAAGCCACTAGATGGTGGTCTTCTCACTTGAATTTTTTTTTGCCTGCAGCTTGCACTCTATTTTTATGTGAAATGTTGCATTTATTTAAATATATATATAGCTCATATAAATTATATAATTAATGCAAAGTATCATAAAAACCTTTAAAAATTCTAAATATTAATAAAAAAATATTATTGAACAAAAATATATTTGATTGGTTTTCCTGGGGGAAAAAAAAGTTACATTTTAAGGCTTCTGCCTTTTTTGACCGGGAGGAAGCTAAGTGTACCATTTACGAAGAAGCCCAGAGGGTTTTTTTAAACACCTTTTTTTTCTTATAGGTTTCAAAGACTTCAAGTACACTAAAATGACTCAAAAGGTAAGTATAATCACTTGTCTTTCAAACAATGTTTATGTAAATTAATAAATTGACACCTTGTTTGTTCCCTTTTAGGTTTCACTCTTATTTCATTCAGTTTCTTTGGAAAAATAAATTCAAACCAGTCACCACCAGTAACACTGAATTCACCTTATGACTTAATTTTAATTTAGAAAATAATGAAGTAAAGTTAAAGGGGTGGTATAATGCCCCTTTATACAATATGTAAAATAAGTCTCTGATGTCCCCAGAGTGTGCATGTGAAGTTTTAGCTTAAAATACCCCACAGATAATTTTTAATAGCATGTTAAAATTGTCCCTTTTTGAGGTTGAGTAAAAACACATAGTTTTTTGTGTGTCCCTTTAAATGCAAATGAGCTGCTGCTCCCAACACACAGAGGGAGGAGCTTCAAGAGCTTGTGTGTGTGTGTGTGTGTGTGTGTGTGTGTGTGTGTGTGTGTGTGTGTGTGTGTGTGTGTGTGTGTGTGTGTGTGTGTGTTAGCAGCTCTGATCATTTAAAAAAAATAGCCTTTTATGTTCAAACCAAAGATGGACAAAGATGGAAAGACTCAAGAAGAAGTGACAACACGTAGAATACAACAGGACATTTCTGAATGTTTAGTTGATGAATTTATGTAGCTGATGTGGAGTTAACTATCTTCAAGTCATTGATTAGCATGCCTACATATACTATTGCATTTGTGTTACGTACTGCATTGCATGTGAAAAGACGGATGCGACAGCTTGAGCAGACTCACAAATGTGCTCGACTACAACAATTCTATGCAAGCAGAATAGTCTCAATTATAAATCATGCAGGAAACATCATTCACACATGCATAGGCAATTTCACATGCATGAAACCTAATTCACGTACACACTAACAAACATACACAAAATTCACGTGCGTGAAAAAAAATATTCACAAAAAGTAATTCACATGTGCAAAATAAAATTATATATTCATAAAATACATTTCACAAATGCAAAACACAATTCGTAGATATACAACTGTGCACAAAAACCTTTGAATGTTTAAAATGTACGAGTTTATACTTGAATGTGCAAATCATCATTCACCTACGAATCGCCTTGGATGTGTGTGTGTGTGTGTGTGTTTTTGAGACTTTCCTGGCAGCGTTCTCCTCCTACACAGAGCACTCGTACTCTTTAGCCAATCAGATTTAAGCTTATCAATCGACCAATCAGTATCAAGTGAGGGCGGGCCTACCTGCGTGTTACGTCATCAGCTTTCGACCACAGTTTATGGCTGAGCAGAGCAAGTGCAGTTGATCGGTTAATTTCTGTGTTTAAGTTAAAGAAGTTCGAGATCTGTAACTCGCTGTTAGGTCCGTTCGGCTCGCCAGTCCCGACTCCCTCCGCGAACATGAGAGTTAGAACGAAAACCAGGAATCCAGGAACTCCAATCCGGAAAGCATCGATTTCAATGCAGCATCGACTCAACGGTTCACAGCAAGCACTCGACAGGATGATGATTAAATAAAATCAGGAAAGATTAAGATAAAAAGAAGAAAAACAGGGAAAAGAAAAAAAAACCTGACCAAGACCCGATAAACTTGAACATAATCATTTTTAGGTCTTAAGGTTTAATCTCAAATCACTCACTACATCCAGACAGACTGATGATTATCTATCACAATGTGCCATTATACATACACGCAAACACTCTTCTCGGCACTTTCTACATGTGTATTTCAGGGTATCGTGAAGGTTTATTGGCATCATGAAGTATCTCGATAATAAACTGCTGTGTAATAAACTATCATGACGGAAATGCCTTAAACATGTTACATGTGTTCGCTGGACTGACATCTTTACCGTAGTAAATACCTGCAGTTTTGAATGAAGCGGTTTAGTTTGTGTTTTCACTTCATTTTCACTCTTAAGTGTTTTCCTGCTTTTCTTTCTTTCTTTCATTCTCTCTCAAATGGATGTAAAGATGAGTGAGAGAAACGCAGAATAAACCTCAGATGTTTGAAAGCTGAGTTCTGACACAACAGTGATTTACTGATCTCAATTTACAGTTTGGTTTTCTTCTAATAATTGTCCTCTTTAATTCTATTATCCATCATAACTAAGAAATACACATTATACATCTTTGAAAACTATTAAATTAATTGAAATATGCAGTGTGAAGTCTAGTTTTGTGTCTGAGAAGGAAGAATGTCCTACAATTTGAGTTTAAATCATCTCAAGATTCACCTCTTCTAGGACACACTCACCTTTATAAACTCATTATCATATAACTTGCACTTTAGCTGAGATTGTCAGTGCTGTTTTAATTCTCTGTTTTATTAACGACTTTTTTAGATTTTTTCTCTTTAACGACAAAGGTAATTGTCATTCATCTGTACATGAACCCTTTAGGTGCGTTTTTGACAAAAAATACCTAAGGAAACATGTAAATTTGATTTTTTTAATTAATTTTTTTAATCTTAGTTCATTTCAACATTTATTATTATATTATTAAAATCAAAAGTCATATTTTTATAATCAATGGACGGACCTGAGCTGTAACAATGAACTGATAACAAGCATTAATAAATACTGTAACATGTATTGCTCATTGTTAGTTCACGTTAGTTAATGCATTCAAATTCATAATGTTAATTTATGTGATTGTAAAGTGTTATCTAGATTTTTTAACATAATGCACTCAGCTTGGAGAAGCTTTTGGTTTCACCGTTTATATATGTTATAGGCTATATGTTTTATATTTCAGTTTATATAATTTGTGTTAGGTAGATCAGACAGAAAGTAAAAACTCAAGTCAGCCACAGAATGATTTGCTTGTTTGGTTCTGGGAGAAGAGCAGAATCTAAAGTCTTCACAGGAGGTGCAGGAGAGTTCTTCTTCTCGGTTTACACTTCCTCTTCGGAAACAAAACCTAACAGAGCTGGAGATATAATGACACACAGTGCGTGTAACTTTGACTTTAGCTAACCGAGATATATGTACTAACATGTTTCTTCACTTATCCACCAGAGTTAACTCTTACTGACTATGGATGATCTCACTTAACCACTTAACTGTTTTTTTGTTTTCTGTAAAGTCGTTTACTGTGCTGTTTTATTTTTTTTTTGTTTTTTGCTTGCAAACAATACAGAGATGACAATCATGACATACAATTTTGTTACAAAATTGCAAACATGTCTGTACAAAATATAACAACAATATGTACAATGTCATCTGAACATATCCACCAGGGGTTTTGAGCTCGTCTCTGATATAAAAAATATGAATTTTAAACTGAAATATAGCTGCGAGCAGCGATGACGGGCCCAAGCCGGTGGCACCGCCACACCAGTGCCTTTACCCTAAACCAGACCTGGGCATTGTACGGCCCCCGGGCCACATCAGGCCCTCTGGCTGTCCTTGACCGGCCCGCGTGAGGTATTTGGTTAATTAAAGCTGGAGTCCATAACTTTTTTTTTGTGTTCAAATTTTACAAAAATTATACATTGTACATCATGAATCAATTTTCCAAACCGTGTTTTTTGTCTTATCCCGAATCACTATGGTACATCTATAATCAGTGTTTATATGCTGCAGAGTAGCCCAGTGCCTGCGTGACACGTCATAGACATGAGAGAAGTAGCTCCGGCTGCGATGTTCTTCCGCAAGACACGTGCAGTTCTGTTTATTAACCGCTAGAGTGCCAAAAGTTATTGACTGCTGCTTTAAAAGTCAAGGCAACTGATTTTTTTTTTTACATGTCAGTCACAGTGTGTGTGATGCACCTTCACTCATATGTGTTCGCGATCATGCAGCACACCTTTCAAGACATGTGAGTTTGCTGTTAGCCTTGAAATATGTTAGCTAACGTTAAAAAAAAAAGATTGATGCAGAATGTAGAGTTTTTAACAAGGCATGGACTTCTAAGTATTTATTTACTGAAGTCAAAGGTAAAGCTGTGTGTTTAGTTTGTGGAGAGCAGATAGCTGTGCTCAAGGATTACAATTTGAATCGCCATTACGAGACTAAACATGCAGAAAAATACAAGAATTTGACGGACGCAGAGCGGGCACGGACATCTGACGCGTTGCTAGCTAAGCTGCAAAAGCAGCAAGGACTTTTTAACAAGCTTCACGGATCCAGGGATGCAGCAGTCAAGACCAGCTTTGTGATGTCCCACAAAATCGCAAAAAACAGTAAGCCATTCTGTGATGGGGAGTTTATCAAAGAATGTTTGGTGGACTCTGCAGCGCTAATATGCCCTGAGAAAAAAGAGCATTTGCGAATGTGTCCCTCTCCAGGCGAACAGTAACAAGATGAGTCGAGGACATCGCGGGAAATCTGGAGCTTCAGCTGCAAAACAAAGTGGACAATTTTGACTATTTCTCCTTGGCTCTGGACGAGAGCTGTGATGTCCGCGACACAGCCCAGTTACTTATCTTTGTACGTGGGATAACGAAAGACTTTGCGATCAGGGCCGGCGCTCCATAAACGCACATCACGCACAACGCGTAGGGCACCAAGTGCTTGGGGGGGCACCAAAAAATCTGGGTCGTGAAAAATCATCACAATAGGCTACTAGTATAAATAACAAATAAAATATGTCTAAAGCATGTTAATATACAAAAGCAATACAAAAGTAATATAGGCCTAGACCAAATTAGTCGAGAAAAAGGTGAATCTCCTGTGCCAGTCTCCCTCTGGTGACCCCCCTTCCCCACCTCCCAGTGGTCTGTTCGATTATGCCTCAATCAATGTCAAATTTGGCAGACACCGACCTCAGACATGGCCTCGAAAAGGCACCAAGAGTCGGGGGCGGAAAAAAGGAAAAAGAAGAGACAGCGGGATGATACTCGCGCGTCGCTTGCAGGTAAGACAATGTTTTAAATAAAAATGTTAGTTTTGTAGCGCGGGTGCCCTTGCGTCGTGTATGCATGTCCAGGGGGGCGTCGCTAGTAGTGCAAATGATCCGGGGCAGGCTTTTTTAGCCCTGCATGTTGAATCTTTTATTTTAACGGGGGTCCGGGGGTTTCTCCCCCGGGAAATTTTGAAACTTGGGCTGTTTAAGATGCAGTTAGTTTGTTTGAGAAGAAAAGGAAGACCGCTTAGATACGTTTTTTCGTTGTTGTTCTATGCGGATAATGCGGTCATTTTCAAGAGGTTCATAGGCCAAGGCCCAAGGGCGACATCTGTTGGTGAAACTGCAATTAGAAAAAAAACCCCCCACAATCTCAGTGTTTGTATATTTTCATATTCACAGACTTGTCAAATTATTAGGGCTGGGAAAAGATTAATCGCATCCAAAATAAAAGTTTGTGTCTACATGATATATATGTGTGTACTGTGTATAATTATTTTGTATATATAAATACACACACATATGCACATATATATTTAAGAAATATTTGCATGTATATACTGTATATATTTATATATAATTTATATTATATATAAATTTAAATATTTTATATATAAATAACAAATATTTCTTAAATACATACATGCAAATGTGTATTTATATATATACAAAATAATTATACACAGTACACACACATATATCATTCATGTAGACACAAACTTTTATTTTGGATGCGATTAATCGCGATTAATCTTTTCCCAGCCCTACAAATTATGTACAGAATTATTATATTGTGCCTCATCAGACCTCTTTTAAAGGTAAAATAGAGTTTTGAATTTTAAATGTTCCAGTTTATTCGCAGCAGTTATTTTGGATGGGGGGGCACCACCAAGCATTTGTGCTGAGGGCACCCAAATGGCTAGCGCCGGCCCTGTTTGCGATGACGGAGGAGCTGGCAGCTATGCGGTCAATGAAAGGGACCACAACGGGGAGTGATTTGTTCACAGAGGTAAATTTATCCATGGACAAACTGGGACTAAAATGGGACAAACTGACAGGTGTTACAACCGATGGTTGTCCAAATCTGACAGGGAAAAATGTTGGACTTTTGAAGCGGATGCAAGATAAAGTGACTGAAATAAACCCAGAACTTGCATTGCATTATTCACCAGGAAGTGTTGTGCAAGTCAGTGCTAAAAATCAACCATGTTATTGATGTAGTTACTAAAATAGTTAACTTCATCAGGGCAAGAGCACTGAATCATAGACAGTTTGTTGCACTTTTGGAAGAGTGTGAAAGTGAACATAGTGATATAGGCTACCACACAACTGTCAGATGGCTCAGCCTTGGCAAGGTGCTTAAAAGAGTTTGGGACTTGAGAGCAGAAATTCAGGAGTTTTGTGAGATGAAATGCAGGGACACCCCAGAGCTCTCAGATGCAGACTTTATAGCAGATCTGGCTTTTGGTGTTGATGTGACTGCATTAATGAATGAACTAAATACTAAGCTGCAAGGTAAGGGCCTCTTTGTACATGAAATGTACAGCTTGGTGACAGCTTTCATGAGAAAGTTGAAGTTTCTTTCAAGCCAATTGGAGGGCAACGTTCTTACCCACGTCAACACAGAAAGAAGTCACACCATCAGCTGATCACCTCCGCAGGTACTCATCCATGTTAGGGGCACTGCATGATGAGTTTTCAAGGCGATTTGAAGACTTCAAAACAGTTGAGGGTGAAATGCACATGATTTCTTCTCCCTTCACTTGCAGTGTGGATAATGCACCTATTGATGTTCAGCTTGAACTCATTGATCTGCAGTCTGATAAACTATTAGCAGAGCACTTTAAGTCAGTATCACTACTGCATTTTTATTCTTCTCTCAAAGAGGAATACTTTCCACACATAAGGAGGCATGCTCAGAGGATGTTGGTTCTCTTTGGATCTACCTACATTTGTGAACAAACATTCTCAGTGATGAGGTTTAACAAATCCAGATACAGATCCTCTCTCAGTGATGATCACTTGTGTGCTGTCCTTCGCATATCCACCTCAGATACGCAACCTGACTTCAGTGCACTTGTTAAA
This sequence comes from Gila robusta, assembly GCA_030770095.1. NCBI lineage: Eukaryota > Metazoa > Chordata > Actinopteri > Cypriniformes > Leuciscidae > Gila > Gila robusta. The sequence goes on from JAVALU010001625.1 coordinate 585,986, forward strand.
GCCCAACACAGGCTAGATTTCTCTCACTGAACAAGAAAAAAAAAAAAAAAAAACTTGGGTAAAACAATCAAACAAACAACACTGGGGGCATTTATTGCTTTTTTATAGTTAATGTGATGCTGGTCTTCGAAATACTTGCTTTTTTTGTATAAAGTTGTGATGCTAGTTTTTGAAACACTGCAAAAAAATGCACATTTCAAAACTGTTTTTGTGAAATGTCTATTAAATAGTGATTCATTTAATTAATTTCCTGTTTTTTTTTTTTTTATAAAGAGAAATAATATATTGGGCAGAACTGAGTTAAGTGTATTGGTCCGGCCCTCTACAACCGCCCCAGTTTCTCATGTGGCCTCTTGTGGAAATTAATTGCCCACCCCTGCCCTAAACCTTGGGCCCGTCTTCGCTTCTCGCAGCTATATTTATAACTATATATATATTAGGGGTGTAATGATACATGTAATTCGTATTGAACCGTTCGGTACAAGACTTTCGGTTCGGTACGCATTACAAACCGAACTGGCAGTCAACGGTAGATTATCAAAAATTCACCAAAATACTATTCATATTATTAGGCATTTAAAAGCTCTATTGAGAAATTAGAAACATGGAAAGCTCAAAAAGCAATCATAATAGGTTATTTCATGGGTTTCAGAACTAAATTATTCCTGATTCAAACAGAATGGGCAGAAAATAAAAACAGACAATAACAATGAGATTAATAAATTGAGCAAAGAGTTTAATCAATCATTCCATTAAGCAAATATTAAGCAAATTAAACATTAAGTAAAAGTGAAAGCGAATGAGACAGATCGCTCCCTTTACTGACTTATAAGAGCAAAAGCATCTCAAGAGAAGAAGAGAAGTTTCCAGTTTCATTTAAAAGTGTCCAGTTTCCATGAAAGTATATATTGTGTTTGGATGGAAGAGTAGAAGTGGAAAAGAAACTAGATGTTCTAATAAAAAATTATAAAGAATGTTTAAAAATGAATGTCAGATTCATGTCTCTGTTTAAAGTGTTACGGCCTCTTCTTCAGCTCCTGAACTTTGCCTCCAAAGGTTTTTACAGGGTGAATTTTCTGGTGCTCTTTCAGTTCATCTCTTTCTATCATCCGTAGTAAATGCCTTCCTGCACTGAAACACACACCGCCATGTCTTTTCTGCTGTAATATTACGAATGAATCTTCTTTGTGTGAATCTTCAGGTATTTCTTCAGGAATGAAGCCCAATGAAACAGTTTACCGCACTGATCACAGTTAAATGGTCTTTCTTCAAAATGAGCTGATGTGATTTCAGAGAGAAAGCCCGAGTGAAACTCTTCCCGCATTGAGATCTCTCTCCGGTGTGGATCCTGTCGTATTGACACGAGGCCCAGAAGTGAATTCTTCTGATAAATCCCTAGAAATGAGATCTCTCCTAAATGTTTTACATGTCCCAAAATTAACAGATAAAATCGAGATATTTATGGACAATCTTTTTGAATGATTGTCTTTGTATTATTCTGAAACTTTTTTTATTTTTTATTTAAGTAAATCGAAATCATTCTTTAGTGATTTTCGAAAAACTTTCAAAACCTTTTTTAGAGTGATTTTTCCCTAGAAATATCTTTATTTTATTGTAGTTTAGATATTAATACTAGCAAACACCCAGTGAAACGGACCCAGGACTGAGCTGGTTTAAGGACACCGCCGAGGACCCTGAATTAACATCTAACATCTTTAAACTGCAGGTAAGGGCAATTTATGATTGTAACAGGTTATGGGAATGTTTTAGAATGATTTATAAGGTTGCAGCGGTATAGACATAAAACAATCCGCATATGATTCTTAAGGTTTCGTTTACTTATGAAACTGTTCCCACACTGTTCACATGTGTATGGTCTTCTCCTAGTGTGGATCCTCATTTGTCTCTTAAAGTTTCCTTTATCCGTGAAGCTCTTCCAGAATTGATCACGTGTAAGGTTTCTCTCTGGTTCTCCCATCAGGTCTAAAAGATAAAAATTAAATCATGTGACATTTCAAATGAGAGTGAAATAAAAAGTCAAGATGTGATTTCAGATTACAAAAAATGTGAAATAAAAAGTCAAGATCACTGATGAGTTCAAGAGTAATTTTGAACCAATCAAATCTGGTTTGAGGATGATTCCAAACATGAGAGAACGTTTCAAGAACATCATAATAACCTTTAAATAACATTCTATTTAACATTCAGGAAACTGGACATTTTTATGTTCTTGGAAAGTTACAAATCAACGTTCCTAAAATGTTGAATTTTAAATCAAAATTAAAGGGATACTCCACAGTTTTTTCATATTAAACCATGTTATTCCCTTAAGGCGAGACACGGCAGGCAAAAACATCGTTTTTTTTTTACTGGTCAATTTTGAGATTTTTGGATATTTGTCTTCAATACGATGTCTTCTTTCAGACTTGTGCTGAAAAAAATCCAAAATACACATTTAGGTCTTTGTTTTACTACACTTTGTCTGTTTGCGTGTGTAGATTTCACCTAAATTCCTCAAAAGTTGGCGTTCTAAATCAACATGCTGCTCTGCGATCTCGATCTGCACCCTGTCATCACACACACCGTTAGAAAGCTCTCTCTCTCCTGCGCAACACTGTCGGGTCCAAATATGGTCATTTCCTGTTTATCAGCAACCAATCATGGAAGTAAAACGGGCGATTTAACTCGAAATGCGCAATCTCACTGGCTGATGCCAATTTCTGACAACGTGATTCGTTCAGAGTCGTCACGTGACGCGCTCTGCCATTATATACATACATCACATATACTATACTTTACACACTATATATACAAAACAATTAAATTACACAGCACATTTCAGTTTTTGTATAATATAATTACTATATAATACTAAACAAATCTGTAATTGTGGGATCCTAAAGTGGTTGTGAGTACGTCAGGCAGAGACATATTCACCTGTGTGATGGACTGGTGATATGTTGTTTTGATGTGTTGTTTTGGATGTTATGATCAGTGATGGATGAAGCAATAATGAGTTTTGCATGTTAAACAGTGTGATACATGGATTTTACTTGGACCTAAAGCATATTTTGTCTGTAATTCATGGCTTTCAATAGAAATTAGTGGAATTTTGCCATACAAATCTTTAAAGGCTGTTTTCTCAAAATGAGTTTTTTCTCACACTTTTAGTGACGATTTTCCACTTCTGTAGCACCTACATACACCAAACTTTACAGTCTTATTCCTAACTATATTGTGAAGGTTTGTTCAGAGGGATTTGTTGATATATCATTCTTGGCCTGATTTATATGACATTTTATGCCTAAAAATAGGGCGGAAATCAATTTAAGGCTATTGGCAGTATTTTCTGATTTACAGGGTAACAAAAGGAGATATTCATAATCCCCTCTGAAAATGTCTTTTCATTGAATATATCAACAAAATGCAAAAATAATTTTGAACCTTGTTTTTTTCAATGGTCAGATTTGTCACTTCAAAATATATGCAAATTAGCGCATATTTAATTAGATATAGCCTGATTAGCATATCTAAACATAAAATTACAGAAAACTTGCAATACATTTTGTTCTCCTATTTATGTGAGTAATCAACTGGTAAAGTTTCATGGTGATATCTGTAAGTAAAAAATTTTATCCTATTCACCTGCAGTGTCTCGCCTTAACTAAGACAAGTTGATACATACCTCTCTCTCCAGACACTTTGGCCTCATTTACACTGCATGGTTCAAGTGACCCAAATCCGATTTTTCCTCTCATGTGGCACAGATCGTATATGACCGGTGAACGTGTAAGCAGGAAAAAACGCATGGATTCCGATTTTCTCAGATCGGATTCATGCCTCACTCATATGTGGTAATAAATCTGATATGAATCGGATACGTGCATTTCCGTGTGCCATGTAAGCAGACAAATCGGATATTCCCCAGTAAATGCGAGTCGTACGTCATTAAAAAAAGTGCGCGATTATAGGCGCGATGGAAGACAAAGGATACACACAGTGGAGCAATGCAGAGGTTTCATGTCTTTTGAGTGTTTGGGGCGAAGAGTGCAGGCAAAAATGCAGGGTTGTTACAGAAATAAATCCGTATTTGAAGACATTTCACGAGATATGGGGAGGCACGGTTTTAAGCGCTCGTGGCTACAGTGCCAACAAGGGCTCTCCTCTTTTTTCTCCGCCATACGAGACCAATGTTTTGATGACTTTTCAAAATATTGTGGAAAGAAAAACTGGATAATTTTATTCACATCTGCATCCATTGCATTTCGTGCGGTTTTACTTAATTTTCCGGGTCAGAACGTCTACATTTGGTAGTTTCAGCAGCGTATAGTGGTGCAGTGGTATACATTATAGTTATCCACTTTACACGCTTAGAAAAGCGCAACGTTTTATTTTGGGTCACCATTCTTGGTCGAGTGAATGAACTGGGCTAGTTAAGTGCTATCAAAGTGTCTCGCGCGCCAGAGCGATTGAGTGCACACACTGTGACGAGACACGAGAGAGGTATGTATGAACTCGTCTTAGTTAAGGGAATAACAATTTCATATGAAAAAACTGTGGAGTATCCCTTTAAGTTGAAAGAACTTTTGAGGAACATTGTACCCTTTAAAACACATTCCTCTAATGTCAAGAAACCTGGAATTTTTTTATGTTCTCAGAACCAACATTTGGTTCTGAATATTTGGAGAATATTTTTTGTTCTGAATATTTGGAGAACAGTCATATATAAAAAAAGTCTGTTAGCTGGGGAACTACTTACCGTGACTGTGGTGATGTGGTTTCTTCACTGCATGGATCTTCATGTGTCGCTTCAGGCGAGTTTTAAAAGAGAAACTCTCTCCACACTGATCACATGTGTGCGGCTTCTCTCTGCTGTGGATCCTCTCATGCGCTTTCAGATGTTGTGACTGACTGAATCTCTTGTCACAGTGTGAACACTTGTAAGGTTTTTCTCTAGTGTGGATCCTCTCATGTGTTTTCAGATGTGATGACACACTGAATATTTTGTCACAGTGTGAACACTTGTAAGGTTTTTCTCTGCTGTGGATCCTCTGGTGCAGTTTTAAATGTTGATCTGTATTAAAAGTCTTCCCACACTCAAAGCACATGTACTGTCTCACACCAGTGTGAATTTTCTCGTGTTTATATAAATATATCAGCAGTGAAAAACTCTTTCCACACACAGAACATGAATGTGGCTTCTCCGTCATATGAACTGTCAGGTGTGCCTTCAGGGCTGCTGACCCACGAAATGCATTTCCACATTGATCACAAGTGAACGGCTTCTCTCCGGTGTGGATCCTCATGTGAATAATAAGGTGTTGTTTTTGAGCGAAACTCTTTCCGCACTGATCACATGCGTACGGCTTTTCTCCAGTGTGGATCCTCATGTGTCCTTGAAGGTGTTGTTTTTGAGTGAAACAGCTCCCGCACTGATCACATGAGAACGGCTTCTCTCCGGAGTGGATTTTCGCGTGAAGCTTAAGACTTTTTTTGTCTGAGAATCTCTTTTCACAGTGTTCACACATTAATGGTTTCTCTCCGCTGTGAATTCTAATGTGAACTTCAAGACTTTGTTTATCTGGGTAACTCTTTTCGCACTGATCACATGCATACGGCTTTTCTCCAGTGTGGATCCTCATGTGTCTTTGAAGGTGTTGTTTTTTTGAGAAGCATTTTCCACATTGATCACATGAAAACGGCTTCTCTCCGGTGTGAACTCTCATGTGCACATTAAGATGTTTGGTTGTGATACTCTTTCCACACTGAGTGCAGGTTGTAAATTTATTGGCTCTTTTCTTTAAAAATGTTTTTTTAGTCTTTGAACGACTCAAAGGTTTTTCTCCAGGTTGGACATGATGTTCCTCCTCCACTTCAATCAGTTCTTCACTCTCCTCCTTCACGTCACTCAGTTCTTCACTCTCCTCCTTCACTTCCATCAGGTCTGACATGAAAGAAAAAAAGTTTTTTCATTTTTAGTACAACAAAAATAATTCAAAGAGACTCAAACTCACCCCAAGTAACAGTTCTCACTCCAAACATCGAGACAATCACACAAACGAACACAAAATCTCTCAGGTCTGAATGAACTCAACATATTCTCCTCATGCTCGCTGCTGCTGCACTAAATGTGGAGATGGGGTGGTGATGGCGCAGTGGATAAGACACATGGCTTTGGTGTGAGAGACCCAGGTTTGAATCCACTGTGAGACACCAATGTGTCCCTGAGCAAGACACTTAACCCCTAGTTGCTCCAGAGGCGTGCGACCTCTGACATATATAGCAATTGTAAGTCGCTTTGGATAAAAGCGTCAGCTAAATGAATAAATGTAAATGTAAAATGTAAATGTTTATTTCAGTGAGAAGACGCCAGAAAAGACACGCACGTACCGCTGTGATCATTTACATTTTTACATTTTTTATTAATTTAGCTGACGCTTTTATCCAAAGCGACTTACAATTGCTATATTTCAGAGGTCGCACGCCTCTGGAGCAACTAGGGGTTAAGTGTCTTGCTCAGGGACACATTGGTGTCTCTCAGTGGATTCGAACCCGGGTCTCTCACACCAAAGGCATGTGTCTTATCCACTGCGCCATCACCACCCCTTTTATCAATGAAAAATGTTTGTTGTTTTGATCAATGAAAACAATACAGAAATAGTCTGTAGCTTAATCAAACCGTATTTAATTTAATTTATTTATCCTTTATTTTACCAGGATAGTCCCATTGAGATGAAAATCTCTTCTTCCAGGGAGTCCTGGCCAAAATGGCAGCACAAAAAAGTTTCACATATATTACAATACAGACATAAAATTCAATCTTCTAAGCTTGCAGGCTCTTGTTCTGTGGAGAAAGCCGAGTAGTAGGGGTTACCATCCTCTTTTTCCCGGACATGTCCGGCCGTTGATGTCCGGGATTCAGCTTTTGCTTTCTGCAGTCGCCATTCATTGTTTACATGCATAGCTTTTGTTTCAATCTAACTGAATTCATTCTGATTAGTGAATCATGAATGTAGTGTTTACGTTAACGCTAAACAAGTGATCGGTTGATGTGCGTTTTAACATTGCTAGAAAATTCCCGCTCCTCCGTGAGAGATACGAGACCAGTGCGTCTCACAGGTGTCGCTCATCGGTAATCAGGCCACCGGCCCGTTAACCCGCGGCCCTCACTCGTCCCGCTCGCCACAGGAAACAATGAATGGCGACTGTAGAACGCAAAAGCCGAATCCTGGACATTTTGGGCAATCTTGAAACACATTTTCGGGCAGACTCATTACGGGACTCACAAACTAATAGCCTAGACTTGTTTAACTACTGAGCTCTGTTACCGGTAGGCGTGGCCTCCTAGGGCAGCGAAGAAAGTGCATTCTGGGAGTTGTTGTCTTTCATCCACATAAGCCAAAAATACATTTTCTGGCTTTTCTCAGTCTAGAAAGCTCCAAATTCAAAAATAATTTCACATTTCTTCTACATAAATGACCCATTTTAAATAAACATTCATCTTTGTAGAGGTGGAGTATCCCTTTAAAGGGATAGTTCGGCCAAAAATGATATTAAACCCATGCATTACTCACCATCAAGCCGTTCGAGATGCATATGTCAATCTTGTTTCAGACGAACACATTTTCAGTTATTTTAGAAAATGTCTTAGACCCTTCAGTGGATATAATGTGAAGCAATGGGGTCCACCTCCTTCAAGTCCCAAAATGTGCATACATCCTTCACAAAAGTAATCCATCCGGCTCCAAGGGGATAAACGAAGGCCTTCTGAGGGTAATCCGTGCGATTTCGTCGTGAAAATATACATATTTAAAACTTTATAAATGAAAATATCTGACTTCCGGCAACGATCGACGCGCGTTCACGGGTGATGGAAGTCGGCGTACGAGGTAGGACGTAGCGTAGTGCTGCGTTCCAGTCCACTTTTAGACACGCACTTGCGAACTTCCCTAAGCACTTCCCCTCGGGGGAATCCCTGTCGCCATTTTGAAGTGCGTTCCACTTCGTGAAGTGGACGAGGGAAGTTTATATGGACAGACACTCGTTCCCTCGATTTTGACCGAGGGAGCGAGTCTACTTCATATATACACTTCAGGCAGTTCCATATACCACAATGCAACACGATTGTGACGTCGCCGCCGTTCTCGTCTAATCACCACCACCACAAACAACTCTGATATATTAATTAGATTTTTTTTATATATAAAACAACCCAAACACACCTATATATATTTGGATGCTGCATTAAACAAATTCTTAAAGGGAAAAAAATTTTAAATAATAAATCAACTCCATAGCTGATTTCAAGTGATCAAGGGCAGTTTCCGCCAGAAGTGGACACTCGTGCAACGTAAGCAATGACGCACATCCGAGTGAACGAGACGGAGGGAAGTTAGCGAGTGAAGGGCATGTCAATTTTGGACTGGAACGCAGCAGGTGTTTTGCTCTGCTCTCTGGCTGCGCAGGCGCGTTCGTTCTACGTCACGACGGTTCCTACGCTACGTCCTACCTTTTACGCCGACTTCCATCACCCGTGAACGCGCGTCGATCGTTGCCGGAAGTCAGATATTTTCATTTATAAAGTTTTAAATATGTATATTTTTACGACAAAACTGCACGGATTACCCTCAGAAGGCCTTCGTTTATCCCCCTGGAGCCGGATGGATTACTTTTGTGAAGGATGTATGCACATTTTGGGACTTGAAGGAGGTGGACCCCATTGCTTCACATTATATCCACTGAAGGGTCTAAGACATTTTCTAAAATAACTGAAAATGTGTTCGTCTGAAACAAGATTGACATATGCATCTCGAACGGCTTGAGGGTGAGTAATGCATGGGTTAAATATCATTTTTGGCCGAACTATCCCTTTGAAGGAATACTCCACCGTTTTTTGAAATTGGGGTTATTCACTGTCTCCCCTACATTTAGATAGGTGGGCAAACGCATTTTTGTCTCAGTGCATGCATTGTCTTAGTCTGGCAGCGCCGCCGCTAGCTTAGCTTAGCATAATGAATGGAATCCTATGTTGCCAGGTAGCATGTCGTTAGTAAAAGTGATAAAAAAAAAAAAAGAATTACTTCTTGTGGCCTGCTTATTCACAACGAGTACAAATAGCAATGCAGATTAAGACTAGGTGATTTCCTAGACAGAGATTGATTTAGGACTATATTGGAGGGAAGCACAGGCGAAGCACTGCTACTTGGGCGCAGAGATATCACGCAACACCTGAAATAAAGCTTGCCACAAAGAACCGGCGAAAGTAATGATTATGCATGAAATATCTGAATTGTTGATAAAGTTGATAAATTGATAAATTTGACGATGCAGACTCGCCATCTTCGCAGTAGTGAACGCGCCTATAGAGAGAAATGCACACGCGCCTCCTTGTCTTGATTATATTGTCCACTATATTTGCTTCTTATTTATTAATCCAGGCAAATTTGTTGATGAAACATTGATTAAAATGAAGATACAATTTATACAAAACGAATTAAACTTTAAAGAAAGGCTTTCTACAAAACAAAACTTAAGTGGTCAAAATCTGACCCATTCCAAATGTTTTCCGATATATTGGTCATCTTATGATCCTATCTTACTCATCTCATGCGGTTCCCTTTTCATATAATCAACATAGATGAAATAAAGAAAATAACATATTATATTATTTAGACATAAATATGAAACGTATGTTTAAGTTTTTTAACTTAAGCGTCACACCGCTCCGCTTTGCTCATGCTCTGGTGTGTAGCCTATATGCATGTGTGCGTGGTGGAGGGGTGCGATTTTCGAATAATCAAATAATACCCAGCAATCTTCGAATATTATTTTTGCTTGAAAATTTCGTTTTGTATAAAATGTATCTTCATTTTAATCAATGTTTCATCAACAAATTTGCCTGGATTAATAAATAAGCAAATATAGTAGACAATATAATCAGGACACAGAGGCGCCGGCGCGTGAACTGGAGCGCGTAAATGAACCGAAACTCAGCGTATAAGCTACTTGCCTCACAGACCTGTATAGGCTATCTATAGAAAGCTTGAAATGTGTACTTTTAAACAAAACTTAAAAACTAAAAGAAATTGGCAACTCTCTGCTTATGTAGGCTAATTCATATGAAGTGTGCATTTCTCTCTATTAGGGCTGCACGATTAATCGAATTTTAATCGCGATCACGATTTTGGCTTCCCACGATCAAATTCGCGTGATCGAGCGATATTTAAAATGCGTCATTGCGTTCACAGAACGCTCCGTATCAAAGGTTTTTATTATTTTTTCGCAAATCTAGCGCTCCCTAAACCACTGTCTGATCACGAGCCACAGTGCGCGAGAGAGACCGAGTGTGTCTGCGCACGAGTGACAGAGCACGAGAGAGAGAGCGCTCGACAGCAAGCGAGAGATACCGAGTGTGTCTGCTCACGGCGACAGAGCACGAGAGAGAGCGCGCTCGACAGCGCGCGAGAGATACCGAGTGTGTCTGCGCGCGAGAGAGACCGAGTGTGAGCATTAGTAAATTGCATTAGTAAATTGGTACTAATAATATAATTATATAGTAATTATATATTACTATGTAGTATGTATACTACATAGTAATATATAATTACTATATAAGAGGCATGGAAGTTCGATTAATGGACTCCAATAATCAGTACTACAAACGTCTTGTTTTGAACTATTGTTTAATAAATAGAAATAATTTGAGAACATAAACTTTCATATGGAGCATTAAATAAGATTCAATTTATCCAGTAAGATTTCACAACTAATAACTGACACCGTACCACAACTAGGTTTTAAGTTTCTTAAGCCTCAAATAACAATGACTCAGAATTATATCCATTAATCGAACTTCCATAGTTCTGCCTTGAAATGTTCTCATTGGGTTACATTCTGTTATGGAATATTTGTTTTTTATTGATTGTATATTTTGTAGAGATGCACCGATTACAATTTTCTAGGCCGATTCCGATTTCCGATTTTTCATTAGTTTGGCCTGCCGATACCGATTTTAGCCGATTCCGATTTCATTTTTTCTAACCACTTTACAGCAAACACAAATATTTATTTTCTATCTTTTCTTTAATAGAACATTTCACATAGAACATAGAAATTTTTTTGAACAAATTAAATAAAATAGAACTATATAAATTATTACTCCTGGTGTGGGAAATTCACACATATAAGTGCAGTGTTATGGAAGAACCATTTTCAATTCCTATATTCAACAATACAAAAATGTGATATATTTACTTATTTAGGAAACTAAACTTCTGTATGAAAACAGGAAATGGCAATACAATAATATATAAATAGCAAAAAATAAAATAAAATAAATATAGCCTTGCAGTATAAAGATATTTCTCCAAACACACACACACACACACACACACACACACACTGGCTTATTGCAATCACTTATACATCAATGGCAAGTTTTATTTCGCAAACAGTTCTTCTCTCGTCTGCCACATGTCCAGCCAGGCTAACAAGCGCTAAGCTCGGGCAAGTGGAGCAAGTACAGGGAAACGATTGGGAAATAATAAAAATAATTTCTTTTCTGACATGGCCTACTCCAGTTCTTGTTAAAACACACCAGACATGCAAATTCTGGGCACTTTTTGGGTGAAATCATATTTATTTTGTCAAACAAAAGTGTGCTTTCACTTTAATTGAGCGTGAGCAGCGCAGCAAAAATAGACTGCGCAGAAACCCCGCTTCACTGCTGCTCACGCGACGCTCCTGCTCGACGCTCACGCGCTGCTCCTGCTCTCGGTGTGAATGCACTCATTGATTAACATGCACGCTGGGGAAAAAAACGCGCTGCTCACGCTTGCGGTATGAAACGGCCGAAATTCAGGAGGTTTCCTGTTGCGCGATGTTAATCATGCGGCGCCCGAGTGCATTTGACCGGCAAAAAAATCGGAATATATGAGACTGACCGGCCGGTCGCAGGTCATGGCCGATCACGTGAAAATCGGCCGATTCCGATCTCCAGCCGATCAATCGGTGCATCTCTAATATTTTGAGTTTTATTCACATCCATTATGCAGGTAAAATGCAAGTTTATATTTTGCTTCCTAAAATATATTTACACAATGTAAAATGTAAAATAGTGCCCTGTTGAAGTTTTGCTACATTTTCTTTAATGTTTTCTTTATTTTTATTTATTCTTTAAGGAGATGCACTGAATTTTGGTGAATAAGAGGACCTGTTTTATTTTGATGCACATTGGTACATTAGCAGGAATGTAGCACAATATGGATGTGAAAGCAGTTATAATTAGCCTATGTGACAATAAAATTTGTTTTGGTTAACATCAACAAATAATCGTGATAATTAATTGTGATCTCAATATTGATAAAGATAATCGTGATTATCATTTTGGCCATAATCGTGCAGCCCTACTCTCTATAGGTGCGTTCACTACTGCGAAGATGGCGAGTCTGCATGGTCAACTTGATCAATTTATCAACTTTATCAATTCAAATATTTCATGCATAATCATTACTTTCGCCGGTTCTTTGTGGCAAGCTTTATTTCAGGTGTTGCGTGATATCTCTGCGCCCAAGTAGCAGTGCTTCGCCTGTGCTTCCCCCCAATATAGTCCCAAATCAATCTCTGCCTAGGAAATCACCTAGTCTTAATCTGCATTGCCATTTGTACTCGTTGTGAATAAGCAGGCCACAAGAAGTAATTATTGTTATTATTTTAATTTTTTTTATCACTTTTACTAACGACATGCTACTTGGCAACATAGGATTCCATTCATTATGCTAAGCTAAGCTAGCGAAGCTCACTGAGACAAAAATGCGTTTGCCCACCTATCTATATGTAGGGGAGACAGTAAATAATCCCTATTTCAAAAAACGGTGGAGTGTTCTTTTAAGGTATGATCAAATCCTTGTTTAATATTGACCAAACAAAATTTTATTCAAAATATCAACTTAATCTTTAATATTTGGTCACTTCTAGAAATGCAACAGCTGCTGTAATTTCTTGAACAATAACATGTGCACGTCAAAACATGCAAACTCTAGGGTTAAACTTTTATTTTAAAATCGCGATGAAGAACAATTCAGAAAGATACTTTATGTATTCTCCTGTGTTGACGTAGATTTACAAATGAGTTGCGCTCTGAATCTTGTGAAACGGCGCACATTGCGTGCAGATGAACGTTATAACACACTCACAGCACGCAGAGATGAAGTTTGAGAAAACCGAGACGGTGACACGCATATAAATGATGACAGTGCAACTATGAAACACGCGTCAGAGGTTTTGCGTTCCAACTTCCTGCATGGTCTGCACGTGAACTGCAGCATCTCCAGCAACACAGAGCTGCCAGTGGACACCGGTCTGTAAATAATGATGGGGAAAAAATATCGGCGAACACAGCAGCCGCGTATCGGCCGATGCAGATACATGTAAAATACGCAATCGGCCAGACGATATATCGGTCGATCACTAATCAACACTCATTCAACAAGACATTCAGGATCATCAGCAAATCATCTCACTTTATTCTGAGTGTTTGCTGTTAGAAACACATTATTTGAGTCAGGATATATGATAAAAGCCTGCAAAACATCTATATTAAAAAACAATACTGTTATTTGTCACAATATAACATGGATAAATCATCATAGAACAAAATATTTCAATAAATAAACTTTTTACGTAGCCTGGTCTCGACCGCAGTTTCACGTGGAGCATTTGGAGATTTTTAGAGATTAAAGAGATACAAGCCGTGCGAGTTATTCGTGTGTTGCAGTTTGGCTGGTGGTTATGTATGTTGCCCGCATACCGCCTCCCATGGCCGAAACTGGTATTAGACACCGGCCGGGCCGGGGCTAGTAATTTAGCATGCTAATTCAGGTTTATATCTCGGCAGCACTATAACTTGTCATTTTTTTAATGACATCATTGCACTTATTTCTTCTCATTCTTTTGATACGTGTAGCTCATTTTTTGGATATTTTTACCTCAATTTTTACATATGGCACCTTTAATAT